>CM056170.1:25189827-25349317 GCA_029691765.1 Entomobrya proxima | reverse complement strand
AAGAAAAGGCAACGAAACAGTAATAAAAAGGAGTTTGTAACAATATGTGTATTGTTGGCTTGTGGAAAGTGATAGGCAAGCAGCGACATCGGTGTAAGTGAATAGAATCATAGTCATGCTGGACTGAGGACACGCTCTCCTCACCGACTCATGATTCCCATTACTCTCTCTATCTGACTCTAGCAAGTAGTAGTGTTCATTCCTGTACTCTGTCTCGTACTTGTAATTATTTATTTAATGAGGAATTAAATAAACCCACTACTTAATTTGAAAGCTTAATAAAACTTACTATAATATCAAAAGCATATTATTACATGGTGCCAGGAGTAAAGTGACTGAAAATTAAGTAGGTTTGAGTGGAAAAATAAGACTGAGTTCCAGCTGTGAAAATTTAATAACTTTGACCAGTAATCAGTGAATCAGTGCTGTATTTTGAGCCACCATGTCTGACGATGACACTAAACCTGACCCTACGGCGACATCATCAAAACCGACAAAGATTATTAACACCAACAATGTTAATATCGCCCAACCTAAGCCGTTATCCCTGACGACGGGGAATATTTCTCTGAACTGGAAACGATGGTTTCAGCAGTGGACATTTTATGAGATTGCGACCAGACTGGAGACTAAAGGAGATAAAGTTCGTGTAGCAGCCATGTTATCAGCGATTGGAGTGGAGGGACAAGACCTTTACTCGACGTTTTCATGGGCCACAGAAGCGGATAAGTTTATCTTCAAGCAAGTAGCCGAAAAGTTTAGAGAGTGGTGCAATCCAAGGAAAAATGTCATGTACGAGACTTACCGATTTTGTAAAAGAATGCAGGAACCTAACGAGTCAGTTGATTGCTATCTTGCAGCGTTGAGAATGCTGGCAAGTAACTGTGACTTTGGAGATACTGATAGAAGACTGAGGGACCAGCTCGTGCTTGGAATTCGAGATTCAACAGTGCAAGCAAGAGTACTGCGTTGTGAGGATCCTAGCTTATCAGAAGTACTGAACACTTTAAGAGCTGGAGAAGCCGCCCAAGTCCAAGTTAAAGGAATCTCAGGTGCTGTGGAGCAGCCGGAAGAAGTCGCATTAGTGAAAGGTGGCCAGAGAAAGAAGAAAACTGGTCACAAGCAATCAAAAGAAGAGTCTTCAAAGTCAGCTGAGATGATCAAGTGCAAGTTTTGCAGCCGGGAGCACCAGAAGATAAAAGAAAAGTGTCCTGCTTGGCAGAAGAAATGCAAATCTTGTGACGGAATGAATCATTTTGCAGCTTGTTGTAAGAAGAAAGAAGCTAAGGTCGTAGACACGGAAGATAATGAAGCATTTTCAGTTGGAAGAGGAGGTCACCGAAAGAAAACTAAAACGGTAGCTGTCCTTAATACTGGGAAAATGTTAACCTTTCGACTGGATTCTGGTTCGACTTGTGACGTGGTCAGTAAGCAAGACTACATCAAAGTGACAGATGACAAGGACCTGAAGCTGATGAAAGAAGCTAAAAGCAATCTTGTGGTCTATGGCGGAAAGAAAGTCAAGACTATAGGAAGTGGTAAACTGAGAGTTAACTGTGATGGCAACGAGTATGACATTGAAGTTGAGATTGTGAAGATAAATGCTCAAGCTTTGTTTGGACTTCCTACTTGTGAGAGGCTTGGTCTAATTACTGTGAATAGCTGTGATCAAGATGAGCAAGATAACTCAGTGAATCTGGTGGCGAATTCAGATAAGCTGCTAGACGATTTCCAAGATGTGTTCACTGGAGTTGGGAAGTTAAAGGGGCAATACAAGATTAGACTCCGGGAGGATGCTCAGCCTGTTATTCATGCACCCAGAAGAGTTCCAGTAGCATTACGAGAGCCTTTGAAAGAGTGGCTGATGAAATGTGAAAAAGAAGGAATTATTGCAAAGGTGACGGAGCCGACAGAGTGGGTGTCAAGTCTATTGATAGTGAAGGAGCCTAACAAGTTACGTATGTGCCTTGACCCGAAAGAGCTAAACAATGCAATTTGTAGAGAGCATTACCAGTTACCCACATTTGAAGAAGTAACTGCTAGACTAGGCAACGCAAAAGTTTTCACCGTACTGGACGCTATTAGTGGTTTCCATCATGTTGAGTTGGATGAAGAAAGCAGTAAACTGACTACTTTCAACACACCATATGGCCGGTACCGTTGGTTGAGAATGCCATTCGGAATTTCCTCAGGTCCAGAAGTGTGGCAGAGGAAGATGCACGAATTTGCTGAAGATTTGCCTGGTGTGGATGTCATTGCTGATGACTTCCTAGTGTGTGGTTCAGGAGAAAGTTATGAAGATGCTGTGAAGGACCACGACAACAATCTCAAACGAATGTTGCTGAAGGCAAGAAAAGAAAACCTGAAACTCAACAAAGATAAAGTAAGATTGAGGCTGAAGGAGGTTCGTTTTATTGGTCATGTGCTCACTCAGAGTGGAGTGAAAATGGATCCCAGAAAAAGTGAGGCGATCATGATGATGCCAAAACCTGAGGATGCCGCAGCAGTGTCCAGATTACTGGGACTAGTCCAGTACTTGTCGAAATTTTTGCCGACGCTCTCAGATGTTGCTGAACCACTACGAAGACTGACAGATCAAGACGCAGAATGGAGGTGGACAAAGGTTCATGATGAATCACTGGAGAAAATAAAGAAATTAGTTACCAGTGCTCCAGTTCTGGCGTACTATGATGTGAAGAAACCTGTGACTATCCAGTGCGATAGTTCTGAAAAAGGAATTGGTTCGGTTTTGCTACAACAAGGAAAACCAGTGACATTTTCTTCCAGAGCAATGACCACCACCGAAACCAAATATGCCCAGATTGAGAAAGAAATGCTGGCCATAGTTCACTCCTGTTCGAGGTTTCATCACTACTTGTATGGAAGATCAGAGGTACATGTTGAGACTGACCACAAACCTCTTGAGATGATTTTCCGGAAACCAATTGGCAGTGCTCCAAAGAGGTTACAGAGGATGCTTCTTGCGGTCCAAGATTATGCCCTGAAGGTTACGTACAAGAAAGGAAGTGAAATGTACGTTGCAGATTTTCTAAGCAGAGCATTTTTGCCTGGACAAGCTAGTAAAGAGGAAGCAGCCAAAGAATTAAATTTGGTCAACGCATTTGAAAATGTTTGTGCACTTGAAGACGTGACAAACAAGAAGAGCCGTATGAATGAGATCCGAGAGGCAACCGCTGCTGATGCTGTGCTGGTGAAAGTAAAACAGTACATCATGGATGGGTGGCCTGAGAAGAAGAAAGTGGATGCAGCTTGTCTTCCGTACTTTCCTGTTCGAGATCAGCTTGTACTTGAGGACGGATTCGTGCTTTGTGGTGAACGTATTGTCATACCGCAGAGTGAAAGGAAGAAGTGCAAGGAACTTATTCATCAATCTCACATTGGAATTGAAGGATGTTTGAGAAGAGCTCGAGAATGCGTGTATTGGCCAAGAATGAATGCTGAGATAAAGGATTACATTTCAGCATGTGAAGTTTGCAATTCCATTCAAAGTCAACAGCAAAAGGAACCGTTAGAATCGCGACAAGTTCCAGATCGTGCATGGGAGACTCTAAGTGCTGACATATTTGAGCTGAAGAAAGTGAACTACCTGATTGTAGTGGACCACTACTCAAATTTTTTCGAGTACGACAAGTTGAGTACCATGACGAGCGCAGCTGTGGTGAGAAGTCTGAAGACGATGTTTTCCAGATTTGGAATTCCGGATAGGCTGATTACTGACAATGGAAGACAGTTTGTGAGTGACGAGTTCGAAAGTTTCATGCAGAATTTCCAAGTGGAACATGCAACATCCAGTCCAAATCATCCGCAGTCGAATGGCAAAGCAGAGAATGCAGTGAAGACATGCAAAATGCTCATGAAGAAAGCCATTGCGGGGAAGGGAGATTTCTATCTCGCCTTACTTGACTGGAGAAACACTCCTTCGCAAATCAGTGGGAAAAGTCCAGCCCAACTGATGTTTGGAAGACGAACTCGTTCCCTTTTGCCGATGAAGACAGAGTTACTGGAGCCTGAAATGCAAGCCAGTGTCAAGGGGCAACTTGAGAAGGGAAAGCAAAAGCAAGCAGAATACTACAACAGAGGTAGCAAAGAGCTTGCTGAACTGACTGAAGGTGAAACTGTTCGAATGAGACTTCCAGGTCAAGATGTTTGGACGAAAGGCACCGTTTTGAAAAGATGGGGGAAAAGGTCATATGTTGTAAAAGTTGGGACAGCGACATATCGACGGAACAGAAGACAGCTAAGAGCGACCACTGAAGATCCTCCAGAAGACGATTAGTACAACATGTGCAGAAAATAAAATTAGTCTGTAAAATTCTAATTTGGCAATTTGTACTAAATTTATTATTATTATTCTTTTCTAATTATTGTTACTAGTAGTCTCTAGCTTATGATTAAAGAAAGGGGGATGTAACAATATGTGTATTGTTGGCTTGTGGAAAGTGATAGGCAAGCAGCGACATCGGTGTAAGTGAATAGAATCATAGTCATGCTGGACTGAGGACACGCTCTCCTCACCGACTCATGATTCCCATTACTCTCTCTATCTGACTCTAGCAAGTAGTAGTGTTCATTCCTGTACTCTGTCTCGTACTTGTAATTATTTATTTAATGAGGAATTAAATAAACCCACTACTTAATTTGAAAGCTTAATAAAACTTACTATAATATCAAAAGCATATTATTACAGAGTTCATGCGTGAATGACGACACACAAGTAGTACTTATACAACAGCGGAGACAGATGTGCCCTTTCTCCACTTTAAGGTCAAAATGTTAAAAGCTCCGAAGTTTTGGCAAAAAAAAGGAAAATATAATGAAAAGCCTACCACGCTTCCAAAAACTACTTTCATCATCACCACACTACTATTCCATTACCCCATTATTACCGAAGAGAGATTTCAGTTCGTGTCTATCTCCAAGAAATCCAATCCTGAGGAGACGGGCTTCGAAAAAAAGACGCTTCTGTGACAAAAATAAGCATCGAACATCCAAACTTACTTTCACACAATACGCCGTTCTTACTTCTTGCTTTGCTAATGTGAGAGAGAATAGATGAAAGGGTGAAAATTTTGTCTCGGAGGAAAAATAATAGAAAAAGACAACTATAAAAAGGGCAAACGACTGACAAGAACAAGACACCGGTGACCGGGAAAAATCTTCTGGGAGAAATATTCTCCGGCTGCTGCTGTTGTCCCTGTGACTTTTTTTCTCTTGTTTGTCCTTAACTTTACCATTCAATGAGAGGCTTTCACTCATTTCATACTTTCTTTCTGCACATCTTGCTTTTCTCCTTGCGTCTTTCACTCCGCTTCACATTTCCCCAAAGGAAAGGAAAAGCTTCTCCTACTCACTCCCAGGATTTGTCAAGTACAAAGTAGTGAACACGAAGATTTTTTTGCTTGATTATTCCACACACAACGATACTAAAAGAAAATTCTCTTCCTCTCCAGTAATAATCCCATCTAGTAAAGTCTCAGCTTCTGTCTCAGACAAATGCCTTCACTAAAGTGAAAGTTGTCCACAGCAAAGACAACGCGCGCGGCAAGCCACATACAAGGAAATCGGCTCATAGAAAGTCAACGGAAATTGGCTTTTGCCTAACCCGATGCGTTTCATTTTTCAATGAAAATCCACTTACTACTTTGGTAGAGTCAGAGAGAGTACTTAAAAAGTTATACAAAAGAACATCATCACCAACTATCATTTTGCAGGGAGGAAAAAAAATGGCCAGTTTTACAATTTATTGAGAGCATACTAAAAGCTTAGAGAAAGTCTATTTTTCTGTACTGTAGCTGCCATTTGGGGAATCTGGGATTCCAATGAAAATGCCTGCACACCAGTCCCTATAACCATCCAAAAGAGAAAACAGGCACAATATATTATGTTTTCGTTCTGCCTTCCATTTACATCATATACATGGTTTTCTCTGGTTGAAGGGATGCTGTACAATGTACGACGGAAAGTGGAGAAAGCATGCCACGCCAGTTCAGTAGGGACTTTTCCCATTTATCATTAAGCCCACTTGATACAAACCTGCCAACAAAAGTATATCCGCTTCTTCAAAGCTATATTCACTATTCTTTTCTATTATTATTACAGCAGCAAAAAAGGTAGTAAATCCACTAAAAAAGGAGGATATTACACTTTTGGCATTGATATTGGCAAAGTTGGGTCAACTTGGAAAAGGTAGACGGGCAAAATTATACGCAGAGCTCATCATCATCATCACAGAAAAGAAACCTGGGCAGTGCAATTTTTTTATGCAGTTTAACATTTCTCCCAGTGTCGTTTTTCTGGGTCTTCCCGAGATTTTCACCCGTTTTGTTATTAGGCCGCATTGCTGCTTCTCTCTGTGACGGAGAAAGCCTTTCTTTTCTGCAAGCCAACAACTGTTTTGGGCTGCTCTTGCCTCTCTTGTTCCGTGTTGGCCTTCGCTTCTTCTGTTCTGCTGGCTTTTCTGCTTTCTTTTCTCCCCGAAAGTGGTCAGTCTGCTGCTGTCTGTCATCCAAAACAGTTTTGGTGCGTTGTAGTGCTTTCTTCGGAGAATATAATGCTTTTTTATGCTTTAAAATTTTAAGTAATTATAAAATATTGATATAAAATATTTAAATGGACAGGAATATGAAGTTGCGGGATTGCTGTTGAAGGAGTAAAACATAAAGTGGGAATCCCGTGCGAATGAATAATACATTTTGGCAGACAGTTTTCTTTTGGGACGAAGACAGAAGGACAGTGTTCTGAGGAATAATTTGGAGGAACTCAGGTGATTTTGGGAAGGGAAAAAGGAGGTTCCGAAGGATTTTACAAGCATTTTGTGGTGAGTTTTGTTGGCAGATGATATGTATTGCGGTGGAGTGGTAATGGAGTTATGTTGGGTTTGTGGCTTTACGTCAGCTGTTAAGCGCAGAAGAGGAAATCAATACAGAAAATAGGCAACAGTGTGGGATGGGAAAATTGTGCTAAAAAGTTTGTAATAAATTTTGTTTTGTGAAAATAAGGTCTGAAAATAAAAGCAGAACTACGGAGAACAGTGTGGAAGAAACGCTAGTTAGCCCGTCCCCAAGACCCCGACGGAATTTGAGGCTAAACATTCCGGTGCAGAACTTTGAGGAGGAGTTATCATCCCAGCCTTTAGTGCGCACTGATTTGACAAGCAATAGTGTGTCTGCCTCATCCGGTGGAGCTAGTGGTACCTGTAAAAGTATCAGACTCAGTAAGTACAAAATTTACTCTGAAACATTAATAATTTTTGAAAGAGATTACAGATATGGGATATTTTGTTTAGGTAGTTACTTCCGACCTGCGGCATTCCTTCTGGGATTCTTACTATTTGGAATTTGGATAATTGAGAAGTTTCATCTTCTTCACATACTTGGAATCATGTCGATGGCACCGGTGATTATTCAAGCCTCGTCAAGGCAAACTGCTACGGTAAGTCACACTAATACTTTATATTATCATAAGTTAACATAAAGAAATAATGCTTGACCTGTTGGTTATATCTTCATAGATAATCTTTCTTCATGGTCTCGGTGACACTGGGTAAGCCAGTTATCTGTTTTATGAATCAGTTTTAAACAATATAACTTGCTGTATATTTATTAAGTTTAATTGTGATTTTCTAGTCATGGATGGGCATCCTCACTTGCGCAAATCAAGCCACCCTATGCAAAGCTAATCTGCCCAACCGCGTAAGAGGTTATTTTGAAGTGGACATAAATGTTTTAAAGGTGCATGTATATATTAATCAGTTTCAATAATTTATGTACCCATGTTTGTAGACCTGCCATTCCGGTGACCCTCAATATGGGAATGAGGATGCCCTCTTGGTTCGATTTGAAGTCCTTAGATCCAAATGCTTCAGAGGATGAAGATGGTATCCGAAAATCTGCCGATAACATTCGTAAACTTATTCAGGACGAGGTAATTTCATGTGGTTTTACTGTTGTTGGTTAAAATCCGTGTTCAGTTAATGTGTTTATGGTATTAAATACTGTTTTTATTTGCTTAATTAAGATAAAAGCGGGCATTCCAGCAAACCGTATTGTTCTTGGAGGATTCAGCATGGGTGGTGCTTTGGCGTTGTATGTAGGTTTAACTGAAAATACCAGTGTAGGAGGCATAGTTGCACTTTCAGCATGGCTACCCCTTCATCGAAGCTTCCCTTGGAACAGCAACGCAAGGCCGCCTGTATTGCAGTGTCACGGAGAAGCCGATCCACTTGTTCTCTACTCATTTGGTGTAATGACCTCAGCTATATTGAAGTCTCAACTGCCGAAATACACTTTCAAGTCATACCCTCAACTGCAACATTCATCATCCGAACAGGAAATGGAAGATGTCAAGTCTTTCATGAAAGAGGTGCTACCACCAGCATAGAAATGGTGGATATCTAAGCTTTTGTTAATCGCACGACGTACTTGAGTTAGCAAGAAAGAAGGTAACCTGCAAGCAAGTTTGCCAGAGAAAAGTAATTATAACTTATTTGTGAATTGAAATCATGAAAATATCCTATTATTGCTGCTACTGATTATTATACTGTGTCAACAGAAACTATATATGTGTAAAAGGGGTTATAAAATATCATTATTAATTGATATCTAATTATTATTATTATAAACAGACTGTTCTGTGAAATTACTGCTAATACTAGAAAATATTACATTATAATTGATATGACGTATAAAGAAACATGATTTGTGTACTCACGACACACGAGCGTAAAATTGAAAACAAAATATTTCAACCTCACTACGAAAAGCTACTTAACCTGCAACTGATTTTTCCGAGATTTGTAATGAGAATCACCCATCATATTGTAGTCCTACTGTATCACTGTTAAACATTAGCACTAAAGAAAGTTTATAGATTTGTAATTGAGTTAAATATGTTTAGCTGTTGCGTATTCGACTTGATATCAAACGATATTATCGAAACACCAGAGGGATAATTTGTAGGTATTTTCAATTGTCTGTTACCGGCTTCTTTCCAAACTACTTATAGTTGTAGTTAAACTAGAAATACAGAGAGCCAGTTTTTCATTACTCCGGGAATGAGTTTTGAAATGTCGATTAAAAATTATAGAATCGTTGCATTATTATGCTTCAATACATAGATCACACCAAAGATATAATATAAGATAGCAAAAATGATGCTTGCCAGTAGGGTGATCATTGATGATTAAATTAGCAATTTCAAACAAAAACACAATGATTCGCAATTTACTAGTAGTGGAGTTTATTTTAGCATATGAACACGACAAAGCATTTGAACATATATTTGCAACCCCATCAATTTCGAGTAATATAAAAATCCTTTTTTTCTACGCTAAATGTCGTATGTATTGTATTTACAAAAAACACTTAAAACATTACTATGTACTCTTAAAACCGTCGTCCCTATTTCGTCAACCAATCTTTAGCATAATATACTTGGCTTTGGCTAACATGAGGATTTCATAGTTACGATAATCGAGGTTTCTTGATAGTAGTTGCATGGTTAACTACGGAAATCTGGTGAAGATTGAGTAACCTCTCCTGTTCCTTTACACGCTTACGAAGAAATACTAACTGCTTCTCGTACTTTTGCTTAAGCGAGTCCAGGGCAGTTTCGTACATGGTGGTTAGAGATCGATTTTGTTGTTCTGAAACAAAAACAGTCGTTCGTTAGACCAGTCTGAAGAAAATGAAACCATACTCTATACTTTCGAATGTAATTTTATGAATTTACCTAGTTCACTAATTCGGTTTCGATACGCAGCCAAATCTTCCTCTGGATCTACCATTTCGATTTCCAAGTCAGGATTCAAAGAGAATGGAAGCGAATCAAGTGATTTTACAATTTCTTGTCGATTCACTTTATTCTGTTGGATTGGTTTTCTATTTATATATTCCTGTGGTGCAGCATTAGCCATTCTAGGCAGCTGTCTGGAAGTGGTAGTTGATATCGGCTTCAGAGCTGCCTTTGCGCCAACACCATTCATCTGGAATATCTGGTTAGGTGGAATTTGTACCAACTGAGGAGGAGGAGGCTTCTTTGCAAGTTTTTGTGGTTGCTGAACCAAAACTGATGACGTTGAAAGAACCTTAACTTGACCCACCGTAGTGACGATACCAGAACTAGGTACATTACCTACACTTTTGGTACGATTCATTCGCGGGACAGACGCTATCCTGGGCGTGTCAAGTTGATGGTCACGACCAGCTAGTATCTGAATTGCATTGTCTTCAAAAGCCCCTGCATCTGGATCATCGTCAGCATTAGCGTATTCTAATTCATAGCCGTCTTCTCCATTCATGTCCAACAAGGAAGAGGGATCAGCATAAATGAACTCTTCTTCACTCCCTTGAGATGTACCTTCCTCTGGCACGTCGTCTATAAAACATTTGAATGCAAACTTTCATTGCACACTAAAATTATAATAATAACCCATAAAAACGTATTCATATGCTTTAGACATTACCTGGCAGTTGATACGACGGATCATCCAAGTCTACAGTAAATGTCGGGAAAATGGAAGGGATCGCATTCTTAATCAATTTCCGTCGTTTGGAATGTGTTTCATTGACAAAATCCTCGGGTCGAAAATGATGAGAGCATACAAGCGACCCACGAAATGGAATCCATGAATCATCCTCTCGTGACTTTCGCAAAAGCTGAGTCCAGATTTCCCAGCGTTCCTGATTCTTATCTCCTGTCGGAAAGCTGTAAAAGTAACAAACAAATACATGATAAAAATTGTATTATAACCCTTGTGGAAAATAAGTAGCTAATTATTAGAATTTGTTTTAAACAAACCAATGATAGGTTGTGTATGAGTTCAGATCCCTCCAATCTTCGCAATTCAAAACGCTACAACTTTTCAGTTTTCTTGCGACCTCATCTGGCAGTTCGGCACGCTTTCCTCTGCGATCATTCCGAGCATGCATCATACTCATGCTAATAGCCATCCCATTTCCTCCTCCCGTGGAATACATTTCCTCCTTCAGAATTCCAAAAACGACTACAAGACAAAAAATATTAAAAATATGATTATGAAAAATTAATAACGCAAATAAATACCATTATGACTGATCACAAACAACCAAACACCATTCTAATTCCATCACACTCTAAACTATGATACTAACTTACTAATTCTTTTAAACCGCAGGCAATCTTGGTGCCAGGAATGTTTTCAAACCCCTCCAACGGATTACACTCCAAGTTCTGGAATCTATCCGTTTCCAGTAGCGTTTCACTGAAAAATATGGTACTGTTTTGTTTTGCGCACTCCGTCGTATAGAGCCCAACCTCTTGGAACGATGGAACGTATGACATCACCAGAACGTTAACATATCGAGAAGATATCTGCATGCATATTACAGGGCATATACCGACCTGAGAAAGCGTTCCGTTTTGCTCACATATTACCAAACATGAAATGGAAAGGAATATGAAATGAAACATGAAACGACGACGGACGTCTCTATATACCTAACCACCAGTTTTCATTATGTCGTATCATCGTGGCCGTGTCTCCCATCCGTTTTGTTCTTGTACGTCCTCCGTTGAAATCCGTACATGCAGTCAGTGTTCGCCTCATTGAGCCGCTTGCACCCATTCCATGTTTTCTTGGATTTGTAAAACCTTACCGTAAAGTATACCAGTTTCAGATTACAAAAATTTCCTTCTGCGAACAAATGAACGTACTACTACCCAAAGCAATAAGTCGCTAGTCGCGGATGGTTGTAAAGTCGTAAAACGCTTGCTTTGCTGCTGCTACTGCTGCAGCTGCTTGAGAACGAACGTTCCCTAAATGCATGGATTTCTTTTTACAAGAAGCTGTTTCAACCTCAACTTTTGGCTTTTATAACAGACCATAATAAAAATAAGCTTCCAATAACCAAAAAGCTGCCTGAAAACCTGAATTGATATGTGCATCTTCTTTGTAAGGACTATCTTTCTATGCGTTTTACGTACTCGAAGACGAAAATAATATATGCGTTTGAAGAGACATGCAACAGAACATTAAATGCCTGTATCACTGGTTTGTGTCAGAGGCTAGACGAGCAGGATTAGGATTAGGTCTTGAAGCGAGTAATAAGCTTTGTAACCCTTTTACTTAGCTATCGTTGTGTTTCTTTTTTATTGTATCGTTTCAATGATAAACCTCCACATTCCATATATTATTATTCATTTTATATTTCTTCTCTGAAACCCGAGCTGTTAGTTAGCTGCATGGAAAGAAATTGAAAAAGAATACTACGTACAACGTACGTGGTATTAAGGTAAAGTTTTGGACCTTCTTAAATGTCTGATTGCTCTTGATGATGATGATGATGAGCCATTACAAGAATTTAACAAACAAACCTTGGTTCAGTTATGCATAGTGCATGCATACCTATATAGTATTACGGCATGAATGAGTCAAGTTCCATGTCACGACACAACAACCTGATTATGCTATTGCGTTGTTTCAAACAAATGTAGCGTAATACTTTCAAATTGCATTCTTACTTCCAATAGCATTGATCTATTGATCTTCTTTCATTACACAGGATCAATAATAAAAAACCAAAACAGTCGTATTAAAACTAACAACTCTATTAAAAACTTTATAGAAAAATGTTTATTGATAGCATTAAACAGATGCCGAGATGCCTGAATGAAAATTATATAAAGTTTGAAATATTTGTACTAGAACCAATTCTTGTAACATTGAAAGTGAAACGGAAACACTTATTTTCTGGAGCGTGCACCTATGAATAGCGTCTAAAAATGAGGTTAGGTCTTCTAACCTCATTTGCGTCTAACAAGAAAGGGAATGTTCTGGGGCTATCTGATACATTTTCTTTTTTGGTGAAATATTTCTGCTCTGTGACTGAATGGAAATGTGGAAGGTCAATTCAAATCGTGTTATAATTGCACACAGAGAGTTGCAGGACCTTCTGAATATGACTAATTCTGCTTTTGCCTTTGCCTATGAAAATTGTTGGAATTTATATTCAGCCTAATGTTAATTAAGCTGGTCTACTCTACGTCACTTGTTCTCTGTAGTCAACGTCCTGTATGTGTATGTAGTTTTATCATACATGCATATCAATCTTTCCATGCTCAACAGTCAACAGCAGCGTTATAACTTTTTAATAAGACCAAAGACATTTTCGTCACGTTAAATAAGAAAAGTCAAGTACAAATTGTACTGTACAATACTATACGCAAATGCATATAATTGGAACAGAGATTCAAACAACGGTCAGCTGAATTGCCAGCTGGAATCCCAAGATATTTCTGCGGGGTATGTAGAATTGTAATATCACTCATGCCATTTATATTAGCAATAATTTATGAATTCATTTTAATTAAACTCAACCAAGTCGTGGAATTTTATTCATATAAATACATATACATGCAATTGATTATATACTAATAACTCCTTTAAATTCCAATCTCATACCGTACCCAGATGAATTTTAAAATCTGCGAAACAAAGCGTTCTACTATACACACTTCGTTAAAGAACCCCCTTCAGGCATATTTTGCAAGACAGTGATCATGTTGCATCATCTTCAAATTCAGTCTTTATGAAGCTTCCTTTCCTGTCAAGCGTCATATAAATACGATACTCCATAAACTAACTCCATTACGCTCTATTCTATACGTATTTTTACTTAAAATATTCCACCAACCAACAAATACAAATAATTGTTCATCTACTAAATGAGTCATGAGTATACGTATGTCATAATATTCAAACTCCGATTCCAAGCAGACTCATATCATTTCGTTTTATTCCATGAGTACTTTGACTTTGAGTAGTGCAATTATTATTACTTGATTCAATTTATTAAGTTGCAAAGCAGAACCATAATATTTAACATACATGAAAACCCGAAATACCGATTCATTACCCGACATTCCATTCCACCCGGAAGCCGAACAAAGCTTTAGTGATCTACGCTGCCGCGCTTTAGCAGACTTTGTTCACCTGTAAGTTCAGTTTCAAGTTTCCCATGGTCAGTGAGGTCTTTTTGACTCCAATCCCATTCTCTGCCAGCACCAATCGCAGTAAAACCTGAAAGATACCCTATTTTCAGCGCAAAATACACACCTCCGCACTGTGCCAACCACACACAAAGCGAAAGAACTCAAGTTGTAGATCAGCAGTGGTGCAGTACATTATGCGGTTTAGCTATTACTCACATCATCATCCTCGTCATCATTTGCTCATCTTCAAACTGGATTTCCATTTACCTTTACCACCGTAAAAATTATCGCTTGCACATTTAATCTGTTCCATACACCACACACCAAAAGGAGTAATATACTTTGACACGCTTTCGCGCATTTTACGTGGAAATCCATAAAAGATTAAAAAGTTTGCATGTGTTCTTTCTCGTGTCGTGTGGTGCAGCTCTGTATCAATAACAGAACAGTTCTCATTTCACCAATTTCATGTACATTTTGTAATCAACTTCCGGAAACCGGCTTACCTCAGCGTATTTTACTTTATCGCTGATGTGCTAAATGAGGACAGCTTTGCATTGAATCCAAATCTATAACCGTATCGTCGTGTTGATTGCTAACCCCAGCATCACCAGCTACATTTACACTTGGCAAACCTTCAGTGTTGGATTTTGCCGAGGTCTTTTCATTGATTGAATCGCAAAAACATTCATTCATTCAGTTTTTAACGCGGATAACACTCAAGCTCAGCGAATTCATCTTGGCTTATCAACCACACACAAGCTAAGCACATGCAACAGGACCTATGAAGGTGCATATGGAGTCACTAGGAAATGTTTGAAATTGATCAGTGATATAATATTTCAGTCAGTTGATTACTAATACGGTATTTATTGTGCTAAAAACCTTGGTTCAGAAGTCAACATTCAGTATTTTTACTTTTAAAGTCGAAAGTGTTTATTTTGTACAATTCTGCTAACTGCGCTTGGTCTGTTAAGTTATTGGGTAACCGTACGAAGAAGGCGTAATTCGAAAAAGGAAACCGTAAAAATGGCGGATGTTGCTGTATCGCCCCCTCAGAAGGAGTCTAAGAAGTAAGGATTCACTTGAAATTCAGTGTGAAAATTAGCATTATATTTGCCATCACGGCCTGTCACTCATTTGTGCATAAAAATGACGCTGGGTCTTCGACGAGCTGTGTTCCAATTCCATAAGCATCATGTTAGAAAGTTGCACTCAACATGGTTTTCAAAGTATGATGTTCCAACCGGAAACAGTCTTCGCCCTTACCTCATATCAAGCTTTAACAGTAGCAGCACTAGTGTACGCACTAATTTGTTAACTGTGCCTTGTGTTGGCTGCTGGACAGAACGTGTGCAATTTTTCAGTGTTGCACCTGTAGTCCGAATGAGGTAAGAGCCAGGACGTGTAACTGTCAAAATAAATCTTGCTGGAATTGGAAAGCTTGCATTGTCATTTGTGTAACGTGACATGTTTGCCAGCTGTTGCTCTTTAAAGTAGAAGTTTAGGCCAAGGCTGTCGATCGTTAAGAAAATATTATGTTAATTTATTAATGATGCACACTTATTATGATTTTTCAGTGAGCTGAAGAGACGGCTCAAGGCAGAACAGAAGGCAAAGGAAAAGGCCGAAAAAGATCGCCAAAAGGCTGAAGAGGCTGCTGCTTCGGCTAACCATGTAGGTGAAAAGGCCAAAAAGCCAGCCAAGCCAAGTGAAGAGGAGATTTCACCTAATGTAAGCTAACATTACTGCTAAATTGTGATTCTAATGTAAATAGTTATGGCCATGATGATGAAGGTTTTTTGTTTTTGATTTTTTTAAATGTACAGGAGTATTATAAACTGCGGCTACAAACGCTACAACAATACAAGGATAATGGAGAGAATCCTTATCCCCACAAATATCATGTAACGATCTCAATCGAAGATTTTATTGAGAAGTATGGAAATCTAAAGGAAGGGGATATTTTGGAAGATGTCACCGTCTCGCTGGCCGGTATGTTTTAAGTTTCATTGAAGTTATTCATTTCTTTCATGTGTTGAATCAAACTATTTGAAAGTTGGTGTTGGTTTTTGTAAAAATTGAATTCTTCTTGTTTTAGGACGTATTCATGCCATTCGTGAGTCTGGAGCAAAGCTGATATTTTACGACTGTAGAGGAGAAGGCTTAAAGCTTCAAATTATGGCAAACGCAAAGTACTTTCCTAGTGAAGAAGCGTTTAGTGAAATCACTGACAGGGTTAGGAGAGGAGATATCGTAGGTTTCAAGGGGCATCCTGCGAAGACCAAGAAGGGTGAACTCTCTCTCATCCCTCGAGAAATAACCATTTTAACGCATTGTCTACATATGCTTCCACATCTACATTATGGGCTCAAGGACCAAGAAACCCGATATCGGAAAAGATACTTGGATCTCATGATGAACGCAGATGTCAGACGTAAATTTCAAGTCCGGTCGCAGATTATAAGTAAGAATTAATTTTATTGTTAAAAGGATGTTGATTTTCAGCAATTTGAGCATTTCTAAAATTGATGATTGATTTTTGCAGCGTATATTCGAAAGTTCTTTGACAACTTGGGCTTCCTTGAGGTTGAGACTCCTTTGATGAATATGGTTCCTGGTGGAGCAACTGCTAAGCCATTTATTACTCACCATAATGACCTGGATATCGACTTATTTATGAGAATTGCTCCTGAATTGTACCTTAAGGTAAGCAATGCATTAAGAAAAAGGAAATTCCACAGCAGTCTATGGAATCAGAACTTGTTCAGCAAACCATTATGTATACATGTTGTCATTTTCAGATGCTTGTCGTTGGAGGCTTTGATCGTGTCTATGAAATTGGGAGAAACTTTAGGAATGAAGGAATCGACTTGACGCACAATCCAGAATTTACCATGTGCGAATTTTATATGGCTTATGCTGATTACAATGATGTGATGGAAATAACCGAAACGCTTCTCTCTGGTATGTCGACCAAGCATTATCTCTCTAAGTCCTGTCACTAAACTGAATCTATTAAGATTGATGATAAATTATGCAACTTTTGAATATAGGCTTAGTGAAGACTATTTTTGGAAGCTACAAGTTTAAGGTGCATCCTGAAGAAGGCAAGGAAATAGAGATTGACTTTACTCCACCATTTAGACGAATGAGAATGTTGCCTGAATTGGAAAAAGAGCTGGGCGTCTCACTGGGTTAGTGTGCATTGGAGTTTTTAACAAGTTTGATGTTCTAAAGTTCAAGTAAATTTTACTTAGTAAAAATAATAATATTGTGTACAAACTGTAATAGGATCATATGAAAAGATCGGTTCTCCCGAATCGTTGGCACACCTTTCCCAACTCCTGAATCAGCACGGCATTGAATGTACTCCACCAAGAACAGCGGCTCGTATGTTGGATAAGCTGGTGGGTCATTTCCTGGAAGAACAATGTTATAATCCCACTTTCATTTTGGACCATCCTCAAATCATGAGTCCATTGGCCAAGTATCATCGTTCCGAGAAGGGATTAACTGAGCGTTTCGAACTCTTTGTTATGCAACGGGAGGTAAGTAGCCAAATGATAAGCAACTGGACAAGAATACTTTCTTTCATTTGATATTTTCCCTTCAAGAAATACTTTTCTTATTCAATTAGCTCTGCAATGCGTATACGGAGTTGAATGATCCAGTCGTACAAAGAGCCCGTTTTGAACAGCAAGCTAAGGATAAGGCCGCCGGAGACGATGAAGCTCAAGTAGTAGATGAAAATTTCTGCTGTGCCCTAGAATACGGCTTGCCTCCAACTGGTGGTTGGGGGATGGGTATTGATCGTCTCGCAATGTTGCTGACTGACTCCTTTAATATTAAGGTTTGTCACGTTATACTAATATTGTTGCAAATGTTTAGCATTTTATTTGCTTAATGAATGTCAAATATGTAAAATTTGTAATTGCAGGAAGTACTACTCTTCCCTGCTTTGAGACCAGAGGATAACAATCCCACCAGGCAAAATGCTGCTGGAGCCGAAGAAGCATCACAACCTGCAAAGGCGTCGTAAAGTTAGGAATCCCATAGGCTCCTCTAATTTAAAGCTTTTTATGTAGGAAATCATTAGCGTTTAGATTTAATAGTAGATTACATACACTCACACGTATTTCTGTAAATTATTGTTTTACTACTAGCCAGTAAACTAAAGAATGAAGTGAGCCAGCATATTCATCCTTTTATGTGTTTTGTTGTACGGGTAGGAATATAGTAATTCGGATGTTGTATTGTTAAAGTTCAGAACAAATTTGGTCCGGTCACCATTTTTACCAAATCTTATTGTATAAGAAGTTTGTACGCGTCAAGAGATAAATTAAGTCGCATCTTAATCCACTCAACTTATTGTTAGTGAAACTTTTATTTGTATGCTTCAGAACCATGATCGCATTAGATGTTAGAGCAGATTTTATGCAATTGTAGTTGAACTACAGTACAGCATTTGCATTTTGCATTGCTACAGATAATGTATGTAATTGGATAAAGAAAAACTCAGAAATCGCGTACGAAATTACAGTAAATATCAATATCATCGTCATTTGTTGTGCACTCAATACAATTATCCGATTGAAGTTCAGTTTGAGTAAATCCGTTTGAAAGTAGGTAATCCGTTTTACTAGTACATTAATTTAAAGATGTATGTTAGTGCTTGTGATTGAAATTGAAATGTTACACAAGTATTTATCTAAAATGTATGCATACTTTAATAAGTTAGTAGTTCTATGCATCTTTTACTACAAAAGTCACAATTTCCAATTCGTGTAAACTGTAAACATGAAATTTTTATTGCAAAATAAAAAAAACTTATACAGTATACAGCACAAATTATTGGTGTGTTCCACTTTGCCCCAAGTTAATACATGCCTTTAAATACCTCATAGATATAGAATTGATGTCAAATGTCAACTTGTGAAATAGCTCTCGAGCATTAATTATCTAACCACACTTGGAATCCTCATTGTCATTAGAATGATTACATCAGTAAAATCGTCATTCATGTTGAAATCGGAAACGCTTTGCTTTTGACGCTAATCCATGATCCATGCAAGCCACAACCACGCGTTGTTTAGCCTTGTGATTTCCTTCGTACTTTTGGCACATACAACCTCGACATTGCATCAGCTGGTCAGCCTACATGCACAGATGATGCGTTTTAAAAGAGCCATGAAAGGTTGGTTGTATATAAACTCAACATTCTTCTTCCAGTGCAGCGATAAAGTAATTTCTTAGTAATTCCGAGACGCTTTAAAAACTGACTTCCTGTGAAGTTCACATCGAAAGCGTTCGTAATTATCGTAATCCTTTTAGCTTCCAATCAGTGATATTTTTGTCTTGTCACTAGTCAGAAACTAGAAAATGGCTTCACCTAGTGATTCTGGCCTGGAGGACCAGGAAGATATTGATCAAGAGACGTGCTCTTGTCTGGATATGATTTTGAAGCCTATCACAAGGAAGAATATTATCCACCATT
Source organism: Entomobrya proxima (assembly GCA_029691765.1). Taxonomy (NCBI): domain Eukaryota; kingdom Metazoa; phylum Arthropoda; class Collembola; order Entomobryomorpha; family Entomobryidae; genus Entomobrya; species Entomobrya proxima. The sequence continues at coordinate 25,329,831 of CM056170.1, read as the reverse complement.
ATATACCGCTGGTGGGAGGTGCCTGTTACACTTTAATGGGTGTCCATGTCACAAATCAGCATCTTTTGAAGAAGTTTGTACTTTTTAATCTTGACTGAATTACCTACTGTTTTAATACTTTTCGTAAACTCTTTTAAAAAACTTTAACGCTTTTGTTTCATGCAGGTTTACTTCTAGTGACCCCATCAACGTTTTACTGTCAACCAGCTTAGCTGGCACGTGTCTCTACGTTTATGACAGGAAGCACTTGAAATCAGTACCGGGCAAGCAGAAAATTACTTACAGGTGCGTAACAAACTTGTAGGGAACATGACTAGGTATGTGGCTTATCGTATTTATAAATTTATATTTTAATCTTTTAGCTTGTTTTCGGCTGGTCTGTTTAATCTGGGATCTGTCTTACTTTGGGCGATGATTCGGTCAGGTATGATTTGTTCTGATTTTAAAGTTTGATAAATTCGATATGACGGAAGGGAAAGTTAGAGAGTTCATATTTAAAGTTTTATTTTGTACTTATTTCAGCTACTGCCAGTAACGATACCGCAGTACAAACGGCTCGAATTGGCCTAGCTGTTGGAACGTCAGCGTTTATGATCAAAACGGGAATGGATTATCTTAGGGATATTGATTCTCAGGTTGCTTCCAAAAATAAATGAAGCAAAGACCCTGATTGCTGGCGTTGGTTGTTGATTCTTTATTAAAATATTTTAGAAGTGTCCCCGTAATTCAAGATCGACTTTATTCGTCTCTGGGATTATAACGAAATTAGTGATAAATTCATTGTTAGACAATATACATACACCGGTTAATCATGTTCAAATGTTTATGGATAAGCTATTATTGACCTTATAACCTGTGCCGCTTTCACCTTCACTGGTTAAAATGTATGAACGAAAGACAAAAACACCTAGTTGCTCAGTTCGATAGTTTTAATTTATACTTAAGACAAATTTAGATCTGAACAATGACTTCCCGTATTCGCGTATATTTTAGTATTATAATTTCGGTAGTTATCTTCAGTACTTATGTGTAGCACAAATGATATTCAATTAGCAATATTTCAATAAAACCAACAATAATCATACAAACAGTTTCAAACAGTACTTTATTTTACGTAAGGGGTTTATATTATTCTTATTACAGCATTTTGGTAGTGAAAATACAATATGAAATTGACTATAATGTACAAAACTATCACATCACAATATTCTTGTAAAGTAGTGGCTGTTTTCACTATCGTGGCAGTTTCAACATACATGGATTACAACTTTAGCGCATCAAGTTGAACAAGGGCGCTCCTAACATCCCCTTCTTGAAGTTTATTACCAGAAATATCGAGTTCCGTACAATTTCGAAGAGCTCGTAAAGGTTCACGGTTCTTTAAGGCATTTCCACTCAGGTTAATTTTACGGTGAAAGCACAGCCGTTCAGGATAATACAGAGCTGTTAAATTCAACCCAGAAAGATCAAATACACTGTCATAATCACTTGTCAGGTTCTCCAGAAGTTTCCATTCGATTAAGTATTTTGACCCTGAAACAAAAGCAATAAGCCACCTAAATTATATAGTTCCATGTATTTTTAACCATTACACCAATAAAAGTGGTTTACTATTTCAAATTTAAACATACGGAGATCTAAGTAGTAATTAATCCTCTTGGAATCAAGTTTACTTAGAGTTTCCAAATGCTTCAGAATATCCTTTTTGTATCCCACAAAATCAATCATTCTCATTAGCAAAATTAAGGTCGAGATGGGCCCTACAGAATGAACAATGGCATAAAATTAAATTTCTAAAAATCTATTAAATATAATATAAAGACACAATTAAATCCTTACATTTTACGTCTGGCTCCAACTCTTGAAGTTCTTGTACCCAAGCTAGTTCTTCTTTTAACAGGGCCGTTAACTTTTCACTTTTAACCTGAACGGATAACAAAAATGAAAAATTGAAGCATTCCAGCATAAGCCAATACGAATTATAAAATACGAATATGAACTATGAACCTACCTGGGTTTCAGCGTCAAAACAAGTTGGAAACTTTGTCTTAATGTCTCCACTTTTCAAGATAATCTCGGAAGATTCAAAAAGCTTTAAGATTTTGCAGTTTGCCTGGATTATTGCTGAGGAGTTTGGAATGCTCAATTCCCATAATTTTGAACATGTATTTTTCCAAGGATTAGTCCAGTTTTCTGTTGTGGGAGATTCGCTCCCCTCCAAGGTCAATTTAATGTCTAATTGGTTTGGGGATGGAGCACTGGAACTAAATATGAGTATAAGTTTTGAGCCAGTGTGCTGGCTGCCAATCAATACTGGGCTTTCTGTTTTGAATAAATTCACTCTATTATTCATTATAATTTAATCACAAAGGGTTATGTATACAGGTATCGGTTATAACTGAAAATCCGTTTACTCGCCTGCTTGAAGTTGAGACTTGAGTAACCACCTATGATAAAACCACGCTGACTGGTCCTTGGGATCAGTAAACACTGCATTTCGTATCAACTCAAGTTCTTCTTCCAAATACTCTCGAGAAAGCTTTGAAAGCAATTTCGATCGCAAGTGCCAAGATGAAAAATTTGAAAAGTTAGAAGAAATTTTCTCCGTTGTAAACTCCAGTTCTTGCTCCAAAGTAACCTCCGAACAGTTGTCCAGTAAATATCGTCGATAATCCCAACAGTGAACTAGAATAAAAAGCACAGGGACATTGACAAAATCCTCAACCGTTTCCACCAGTACACATCTTTGAATGCATCCACCTTGAATTGCTAGGTTTTAATGGAAATTGGAACTTACAGTTTCGATCGTCATATTCCAAATACTTTGCAATGAGCTTCAGTTCGGACGTCACTTTTGAAAACTTGGTTTCTTTCATCAGCCACAGTCGATGATGCCAACTTCCATAAGACTTTGGATTTGCAATTAGACAAACCTCCGTGAACTCCAATTCCTTAGGTACAACCACGTTGCAAAAAGCGTCATAACTGAAAGTTTAGAATACCAGAAAACGGTTGACTTAAAGTATTCCCTAACACATTTCCAGAGAATAGCTTAAAGACGTATTGTATTTCATATCATTTCTTTTACTCGGCCTCTTTCATAACAGTAAGAGCCTCCTTCCTAATGTTCCAAAGCGTTCCTATGTCTGGATTATTAGCCAATACTTGTCCAGTGATCTTGAGCAGCTCCTCATTAAGTTCTCCCTTACTTCTCTAAAACACCCAAATAACTACTATTAATTTCATTCCCACAAATTGCAACTGCTGCATAATATTGTTATAAATTTTACAAGAACAGAAGATTAAATTTGCAATACCTTTTCAAATATCAATCCCATCGCGTACCGATAAGCCGCCACCTTCTTGGCATGTTCCTTCTCTCTGACACTCTCCTCCTCTGCACTTCTCTCTTTCTTTTGTCTTCCATGCTAAGAATTCACACAAAATTGGTTTTAATTAATTAAAATTGATAACACAAATCCGAAAGTCTAAACTTTTATGTTTTTAGTGCATGCATGTGTATAAGTTACCATTTTATTTTTTTACAGAATCCGATCCCGTTCTCGTCCCTGATCTCTCTTCTTTGTTTCCAGCTTCCTACTGACAAGAAAGGCACAAAGGACTGCGGCCTGCTTCATCTACAGCACCCTCGAGGATTTCAGGAATGCTTCTCACAGCCCATGAGTTTTATCTCTGTCCTTCTCCTTCACCTTCTTACACAACAATGTAGCAACAATGGGATTTCCTTGTCCCTTTAATTTCACGGCTTTAACGGGTTGAAGGCTTTTATAAGCTCTTTATATACCTACTCATTTAAACCCAGTAAAAGGAAGACTCTAAAAATAGACGGGTATTAACCATGAGCTCCTTAATTAACCAGGTACTAAAACAATTAGCCGCAGTTGGGGCTGCTATCTACTAATGTCTTTTGTAAATTGCCATAAATTTAATTGTTAACTAAAACGGGAAAAAGTAAGGCACACAAAGTGAGGATGGTCTTATGATGATGAGCCAACAGGAGTGCACTGAGGCAACCACCTGAGAGTGACGTTGCGATTGCATGAAAAAAGTTGTGAAAACAGATGTCATCATCACAACAGGCCAAACACGCTTGCATGAAGAATGAGCTGTCGGACTCGGAGTGTACATACCTGAATGAGTGAGTGGATACTTACATGCTGCTGGCTGGCATTGTTGAGGTGTATCTGTCTATCTAAACAGTAGCTATCGTCTAGTCTAGTCGTTTTTGTTTTTGGTCGTTGCTGTTGACTTTTTTCGGATTCGGAGCTCATGCACGTTACTCATTCACCGAAAATATTTTTATTGCAGCTGTGCTGGGTTTTTAAGTCTTCAAAAGTGCCAACTTTTCTCTTCTCCTTTTTGTCGAAGATAAGTTAGGTCGTTAGTTGTGCGAGATTAGTTTATAGACTTGGAGGTGAAAGGAAACTGTAAGCGAGCATGGCGAATTTAAATGAGGATGACGACTGTGATTTCATTAACGTACCTGCGGAAACGCCACTCAGTCCAGAGGAGGCTATTATTCGTCGACATCGACGAGAAAAGAAGGAACTGCAAGGTAAATTAGTAGTGATTGATGATGACTCTCAGACAGAGCGCAAGTTGATGAGGTGAAAGTTGATTAAAAAGTTATTCACTTGGGCTTTATGATTTTTAGGAAAAATCCAGCAAATGAAGAAAAATGTGTCCAAGTCGGATAAAAAGAAGAAGAAGGAATTGGCGGATGAAATAGCAAAAATGGAGGTAGAGTTAGAGGAGCGACATAAGGTGGAACTTGATACATTCCGACCGAAAAGGATTGATCTTCCCGGAGGTGACGCTCTTCCTTCAACTGTTGAAGAGACTCCCAGTGAAGTTGGGGATGACGCCCACTCGGAATGCCCAGGGACTCCGAAAATGTCAAAGGCGAGACGGCGCAGAGAGAAGAAGGAGGCAGAGGAGAAGGAGAGGCAAAAGCGGATTGAAGCAGAAACGGTGGAGCTTACGGAGAGCAGTGAGCGAACTCAAGAGGAGAAACTGTTGGAGGACATCTTGAAGAATTTGAAGTTGGAAGTTGTAGATATTCCGTCGGATGGTCATTGGTATGTAACAATGAAGCTAAAAGTTAATGTTTGCGTTTAACCTATTTCTAGTACGGAAATATGGAACTTTATGGAAACTAACAGATAATTTTGTCTTCACAGCCTCTACAAAGCAGTGTCCGATCAGTTACAACGACTAGGGGAAACCTGGGACGTTGACAAGTTGAGAACTGAAACAGCCACACATCTCAGGAAACACAAAGATGATTTCATACATTTTCTAGATGAAGAGTTTGCAACGGAAGCAGGCTTTGAAAAGTACTGTACGGAGCTTGAATCAACTGCAGCTTGGGGAGGGCAAATTGAGGTAAAAGTTCAGCGCACCGTATTTATTTGACCTGAGTACTCCTGTGTTATGAATTTATGAGTCATGATTTGATTGCATTTACTTTCAAATTATAGGTTCAGGTGTTGTCTCAAGTTTTGGGTAGACCAATAAAAGTGATTCAGGCTGATGGACCACCATTGAATTTCGGAGAGGATCTCAAAAAGCCAGGGCTGACCTTGACCTTCCACCGTCACAAGTATCAGTTGGGTTGTCACTACAATTCCGCTATATCACAGGCAAACTAAGGACAGGAAGAAGAACTAATTCTGCTGATCTGATCAACTGATATTGCTGGGTTTTGTTACTTTTACTATTTATACTCACGTAATCTAAAGTTTTATGTAAGCTTACATACCGATGTTGCAGAAAAAATCAAGTTAACTGATTATGTACTTTTTTATCATTTGCATAATATAATATGCAAGTTGTACTTAGGCGTGCGGGTGGTTAGCATGTTGTCTTTTCAATAAACTTGCTAGTCTCGTATTTGTTAATTTATATAAGTTTGTGGTTACCGTTACGGCAATAATCAGTTTGATATTAATGTTCGTTGTTCGTGAAATGAGCAGTCAGTTTTGTGGAAAATGATATCCAATGTTCGATATTGTGAAGCCTAACTTTTAAAATATCTTGTTATGCTTGGCAGCTTTAAATGTATGAGTATCCACGTATGAAAGTGCACTGTACAATTAAATCTAAGTTATAGTCACACTTATAACTATACTACGCTTTTGATGTCATTATGTTCAATGTCAAGTTAATCCAAGAAAATAAATAAAACGCATAATATTTTTACGACGCGCAATAACTTGTTTTGATGTAATTCATTTGCAATATTCCCTGAACGAAAATGAAGGATATCTAACCATGTGCATGCAACCGAATTTTGGCTGCCAAAAGGGCCCTAGCACTTTCTCCAATAATTAAGATAAACATCAATGCAATTAATTTGAACCAGGTCACACGTATAGTACGTCTAAAAGATATTTATTTCACCAACGTAGAGGAAATACAAATTGATCCTTCTGAACGATGTTGTAAAAGATGAAGGTATACAAATTAATTTACTCAGATGGTGGGGGAGCTCCACGACCACGTCCGAATCCTCCACGCTGCAAAATAAAACGGTAATCTTCATGAGCACAAATGCCAAACCAAATGAATATAAACTTATTCATAAAAATACAAGTATTAAATCTTACGAATTCAACTTGGGCACCACCAGCTCCAGCCTCGGTCTTCTTGTCTCCCTCGCCACCTCCCCTTCTGTACGCACTCCTGTCCTCTGAGACTTTGCCTTCTCCCCTTGGAGCTTGGGGTCGGGGACGTGCCGTTTCCGTTCTGGCTTGTCTGTGAAGGGTGGCTGGGACAATCTACATCACATCAAAATACAAAATTACCTTTAAATTCACATCCCCACAAAAAGTTTGCCATTAAAGTGTACACCATACCTCAGCTGGAAGGTGGAGGTAGTCCCTCAAGTATTCAATTCCCTCATTTTTAAGATACCAGTAGTAATGCCTCCAAGCAAACTGTTCCGAAACGTATCCTCGCGATTTCAGCGACTACAATCACAAAAAATCCAATCTCATTAAAATCACCTCCATTAATCACTTTCACACACAATCACCCATTCATCACTACAAATTATATCAGATTCTTACCTGAAGGGCCTTAATTACGTGCAAATTAGGAATACCCTCCAATTCCGGATGGTTAGGCGCATGAAAGTCTTTCTTGGCCACCATCACGCCCTCGTTAAACAGTTGCTCGTAGATTTTCCTACGGTTAGCCTTGGGCATCAACATCTTGCTAGACTTAATCCAGACAACTTTCCACTTCAATTAACTGATTAATTAATTAGTGAGTTCCACTAAAACGCAAATTTCTGCTCCGCCGCAAAATCTGAGCTGCTCAGAAAGGCCGCAAACAACACAAGTCTATTGCCGTATGTGAGTACACTTGCACAGAATTGGGCAGCATTGTCAAGTAAATTGAATTGGGAGCCCGTTCTCCCTGCTCAGGTTTGTCCGGCTTGCGCCAGACGTCGCCCCAAACTTCACGCCAGCCTTTGTTTATCCGCATTTGCCAAAGCATTCGGTGATCCTTCGCGAGTTGTCCCAGTTCAGGTTGAAATTTGTGGCGGAAAGGCTGTCAGATGCTTTTATTTTGAGTGAAAGGTAAACAGTTGTGCACTGAAAATGCATTAAGGAATTAATTTTATTTTTAAGAGCTGATTAGTTAATTAGTGGAATGTGGAGGGATTAATGATTAATGATTAGTGAAGGGTTTTTCAGAAACAGGAGGAAATGATGGAGGAGCTAACGGCTAGTAGTTGGCTTAATCAAAAGATAAGCCCGGCAGTGTTTCGGTGTATTGAGGTGGGGGCGACGGAGGAGTTGGCCAAGTTTTCCCAGGAGGAGTTGTTACCCTTTCTGCCCATTTTGGCGAGATCATGTCTTCTTGGGGAGGGGCTGGATGCGTCGCTGGCACACCATCCGAAGAACACGCTAATGGCGATTTCGGACATTGATCGGATGAACAATGTGGTGCATATTTTGTCGGTGGACTTTTTGGCGTTGGAGATGGATGTGAAGAAGGAGGCTCAGTTGAGGTGAGGAAAAGTTTGGAAAGAACTATTAAATAGTTTGAATGTTTGGTTTATGTGCGCGGATGTAAAGAGTTTGGGTTACCAATGTGGCGTTTTTTGTTTGACAGGCAAAAGTTGGGATCTAGAGAGCAGGACAGTATTCTAATGCAGAATATTCAGGTGGGAGTTGCTGTGGACTTTGAGAAAAATGAAGCGCATAGGAAGATGCGATTGATTTTGTCGGAGATTTTGTTCATCTTATCGCAGGTATAAGTGGAAAGAAAAAATATAAGTGGTTTCTATCGACAGATAGAAGGATAATAGCTGACTGTTGTATGCTTTGTGTTTGTGAATTTTAGTTACCAATTTATGAATCCAGAGGAGAATATTACATGAAGGTGTCTGAACTATTTGACAACTGGATATTCCTGGATGATATTTGTGATCATTTATCCATTGCCTTAGTCGAACTGCCGCTTGTGCTTCCAGTAGTGGAAATTTGTGAAGCTTTGTTGCATGTCAAGTATGGACCTTGGATTATTTGTAGATTGGTAGCGAATATGCCGGACTCTTTCACAGAAAGTAAGTTTCACAAAACGGAATGAGCTGAGAATGCTTTTATATTTTCAAAACTGTGTTTAACTTTCTAAATTGAAACGTTCTTATATGTTTCTAGTTTGCTACTATCTGATTTCGAATGGAGACAAGTGCGAAGAAGATTCTGAAGGTGGGATGCTTCGTCTGGAAGCTCTAAAATTGTTGTGTCGACTAAACCCCAGAATGAGCTTACTTATTCGGTCTCGTTGTGTAAGTTGTTGGATGTTTTTAGACGAAGAAAACCACAAGCCCATGTAAACAAGTTCTTTTTTGGTTGTAGGTGGAATTTTGCAGAATGCCAGCGTTAACTATATTTTTGAGTTTAGAGGACAACGATGTGGAAAAGAATCTCATTCCTTTTTGCACTGGAATACTGTTAGGAAATGATCAACAAGTTCGAAATTGGTTTTCCACATATATCAGAAATGGACAAAAGGTTTGAATCTTTCATATACTAAAGTTGTTTCATTCTAATTGCTTTCATCCCAAGCTATGTCATTAAATCATGGTCAATTTTTGTTCCAGCGTAAATGTGACTCTGCTAATTCTCTTACGCGTATGAGGGAGGCACTCTTTACCTACCTCGAAGGTTTCCTAAATCCTGCCACTAAGACGATTGACAACAAAAACGTCGTTAGAGCGTCCACTTTATTACGTCTCGTTTGTGCTTTAAAGGGGATAGCAAGTTTTAAGTAAGCAAAACATTTCAGCTATCAGAGAGTTTGAATACCACTTTGTGCTATTTGTGTCAGTGTTTAATCATTTCACATTTATTTTCTAACATAGATTTAATGACAATGAAATCAATGACTTGGTTGACCTCATTACGCATAAGGCTCCTAGTACTCCTCCAGGAGTAAGATTTGTAATACTGAGCTTATGCACTCTTCTATCATGTCCGTCTCTGTTACAAACTACTGAGCATGAAAGAATTATAATCGATTGGATCAAGGCACTAATTAGAGAGGAGGCATCAAAAGGGTAAATTTCCGTTTTATTAATTTATTTCGTTTAGTAAAAATTAAAACAGATTGTATAGTATTGAATTATCACGAAAACTTTCTTTTTCAGAGATAACTCTGGAGGTGTGAACTCTTCTTTTGGTGAAATTTTGCTCTTAATGGCCATCCATTTTCACAGTAACCAGCTAAGTGCGATTTCGGAGCTCGTTTGTACAACACTTGGAATGAAGATTGCCATAAGAGTAAATTCAATGACACGAATCAAACAAATTTTCACACTGGAAATATTTACTGAGCAGGTGGGTGCTTTCAGAACAATTTCGTGAGCTTTTTCAAAGTAACATACGTATATTCAACTCTTAACTGCTCATGTAAATTTTAGGTGGTAACTGCGCATGCCGTCCGTGTACCTGTCACCCCCAACTTAAACGCAGATCAATTAGGATTTTTGCCTGTCCACTGCATCTATCAACTAATAAAATCTCGAGCTTTCACCAAGCACAAAGTACCAATTAAAGACTGGATTTATCGACAAATTACAGCAAGCACAATACCAATTCACCCCGTTTTACCTGCTTTGTTGGAGGTTTACACGCAGTCCATATTAGTTCCTGGCACCAGCACCGTTGGAAGCACCAAAGTTTTACTAGAGTTAACAAATGAACCTTTGTCTGACGACGAGATATTGGGAGTCTTCAAAACGTTTCATAATCTTAATTTAGCCCCCCAGTTACTTGTTTTGTACTACCTGTTGCTCTATGAGGATAATAGATTGAACAACTACAGGAACTTGATTCAAATGGGAAAGAAAGTAAAAACATACTCTGGAAAGCTATTTTCTCAGATCCCGATCAAGTTTTTGCTTCAAGAAGCCCAGAAACATCAAAATAATTGCGGAGGTAAAAGAGTGATTATGATATTCGAGTTATCAGTTTGTATTTAGCAGGTTAATCAATTGTTGTTGTAACTTGGCAGGTCTTTTCCCAAGCCTTTTGAAACTTCTGACGACACACTTTCCTCAACTATGTCTGGTACATGAATGGATGGATGACAGCACTACACTTTCCGGTGATGGACTACTCGCGAACAAAGAGAGAAAGTACCAGGACGTTGACATACCAAAAGATAGTTTTGAGAAAGGTATTTTGTAATTTAACTGTAAATTCAACATGTGGGGGTAGTATATCATGTGATGAAAATGTGTTCATTTGCAGCGTTTGCCGTAATTAGTGATCAACCAGTAGACGCAATTAGATTATTGGAAACATGTAAAAATCTTTCACCGCATAACCTGTGGGCTCATTCCAAAGAGATTGTTCGTCAAATTCGGAAAATTTTACCTCCATCAGTACCTCGGAAAGTTCAAGGTATTTCATATAACCGTACCTTTACCTAAAAACAATCTTGAATTTAACTTCTTTGACTTTGAACTTTACATAGATTTGTACAAGGATGTGTGGTATCAACTCAATAACGTGTATCCTCGCCACTTGTGGGAAATGACTAGCAACTCACTTCTTCCCGACTGTTCACTGAACCTCACTGCCGATGAGCTAACAATGGATCCTCTTCAGATTTTACGTTGCGATCCCCAAGTATTTAGATGCCCCGCAGTACTTAATATTTTGTTACATATTCTAGCTGCAACGTTAGCAGCGGCAAAGTACTTTTTAACGAAACACTTAATGGTGGGTGGGCAATGTAGCGTATGGCCTAATTAAACGTTTTATTGATAACACGACTGATTAAAATGTTTCGGATTTTAGGAAAACCTTTCTCCTGCTCCACCCGGTTCTGTAGTGCAAACGGATCTTGAAAAGGAGGAAATGAAAAATGCCTTGGTCGCTTTGCAGGATAGTGCTGCGGTGCAGATTTTATTAGAAGCTTGCCTCCCTAATCAAGCTGACAAGGTACACTTTCTTTTCTTAATGTTTCATCATCAAATTTCCGAATTGTAAATTTCTATCATTTCAAATTATATTTTAGGAAGGGCTTTCTAGCGAACTAACCATAAAAGAAGTTCAGAGTTTGATATGTTCGTTTCTTCACCAAATGTTCATATCAGATCCAATGTTAGCAAAATTAGTTCATTTCCAGGTAAGTTCATTTTTCTACCATATCTAATTTCGAATGTAATTTTTAATTTTATGCATAATTTTCTAAATTATTTTCTTAAAAGGGGTATCCTTTGGAACTTTTACCAATCACTGTAAGAGGTATCCCATCAATGCACATTTGCCTCGACTACATCCCGGAGCTGCTAGCCCAACCTCAAATTGAAAAACAAGTATTTGCTATTCAATTGATATCACACTTGTCAGTGCAGTACGCATTGCCAAAATCCTTGAATAGTGCTCGCATTGCTGTCAACTTTATGAATCAAATGGTATCAGGTATGTAGTTACAGTACCACAACTTGTGCAGATTTAGTATCTTTCAAAGTTCAAATTTCTCCTGTTGTTGGTATCAAACAAACGTCATTGTCATTGAACTTATATGTAAACATTTTCTAACTATTATAGCGCTAGTTGCAGAAGAAAGAGCGGAGGTTTTTATTCCAGCTTTATCAGCTTTGGAAAGGTTGTGCATCGCATTTCCACCTCTTGTGGATGATGTCAGCGGCCTGCTACTTCATCTCGGTAAAGTTTGTTCTGGACAAAATGCTGTAGAACGAAATCGAATGTGTCGGGTTGTCAGGAATAACTACTTACTAAGAAAAGTAAATGAGACGCAGGCAGCCATAATGAAACACGTTATGATGGATAGACGAATTTTCTAATTGATTGCACAAATATGTTGTAAGCTGCTTAGTTTTAGAAGAGTATTATATGTCGTGAATTTGTATGCTATGTACCAATAATGTATTAAACGTTTTGATGATTCATGGAAAACCATGTTAAAGTTTTCATTATGGCAAAGCAATTTGTATTTTTAATAAAAAGTACAAGAAACTTATTTATTAAGATTTTACATTTTAATGATACATTTCATTGTACAGACAACTTGTGTTTAATCACTGATTACTGTATCAGTTCCATAGTTGAGGGTGACTCCTCTGTAGTTGCTCCTGTAAATATTCATGAAAGGAAAAACATTAACCTGTGTTATTTCGTACATCAACAAAAAAATCCAAAAATGCTTACGTGTCGCTGGCCAAATCAGGTCTGATAATAACAAGATTAATGCTATCCAAAGACAAAGTTTTGGCTTGATTTCCGGGAAGAAGTCCTCCACGAGTGTATCGCAGCATTATACTGGGCTTGTGTCCAGGATCTCGAAGGATGTAGTTGGGAATTTCTACCCATTGTTGAAGAATTTGTCCGGGTGAAATCTTGACACTGCAAGAAAGTAAATAGAATGTGTCATAAATTCCTGTGATCTAACTTTGGTAAACGATTAACGTTCCAATAAAGTCGTAATCGTAAATACTTGTCTGCGAGCACGAATGTATCGGATAAGGAACCATCCTCAGCACGGAAAGTGATCGTCAATGATCCGGTTGTTTGTTCTTGAATCAAACTGACAGGAACTTGCAATTGCACGACTTGTTCTATGAACAAACGTAATTTAGTCAGTTAATGGAGAAAAAATTCCTTGTAAATTGTTAAATTCATTAGTTGTCAAAATATAGATTAGAGGCTTTTGTTATCAAACGTACTGCAATAAGTGCGGTTGTTGGCCCCGTCGGTAGTACGTAGGTAAAAGGTTCCAGAAGCTCTAACATCGTGTTTCTTTGCGTTATAGCCAAGTGGAGCACATTTTCCTGGCTCTGTGCAAAGTTGGTAGCAATTGCCTCTGAAAATGCGAATTAAATGTTTACGTAATTACTTTTATCTTGATACCAGTGGTATCTTTATGACATTGAAAGTAAGTCAAGTACTTTTCGAATTCGCTGAAGCTTTGGCATGGGAAGGAGACGAAAGGGCAGGAATCGGTATCCGAAATTGATTCTGCGTAGAAGTGAGCAGCTCTGACATGACTACAAGCCCAAGTTGAGATGGCTCCTTCGAAGTTCAAGAGGACGAGGTCAATAATGGAAATGATAAGATTTCCCAATGTGTCGCGACATCCGGGTTGCTTGCTTCCTCCGTTCTAAAAAGACAAACGTCACATTTTGTTATAACTCATGACTTGTTAATGAGTTTTAACGTATATCATGAGTATGACTGGTCACCCACGGGATAGAGATCAACGTGTCCAATGGCTCCCGGAATTCCTAACCCTAAATTGTTCACAGCAGCAGCGTTGGAGTGGATAACTTCTACAAACTTGGCGTCACTTGTGTCCAGCCTTACAATGGGATCTGTTCCTCCAAAATAGAGATCCATAGGATCGATAGCCGTAATTCTGGCAATGCGTCCCATAAGCCTGTCTCCAGCATACCCAGCGACGTGACTTCCGAGAGAGTGCGAAATGATATGAATATCGTCAGTGTTCAAGTCGGCCTTCTGTTCCAGATATGTGATCATTCGCGCAATCATCGCTCCTACAAGACGTGAGTTGGCAGTAGCCTGAAGGTATGGAGACTTAGCACCTGCGGCCCAGTCTACGGCAATGATGTTAACATCTTCCTGCAGAAATTAAATGAAAAGAAAATTAGCAATGAATATGACATCCAAGAAATATATGGGAATATGTTTGCTAAGCATTACGTTCTTGAGAAGTAAGTCCTTTGTGTTCCAAAGCCAGTCGACCTTGTGATTATCAGTGAAACCATGAATCAAAAAGTAGGTCTTCCTTTCAGCGTTGAAGTCGGAAAATCTTAGGATAGCGTCCTTGTCGGGTAACAGCTCATACCCAATCTGTTCATTTTCATGGCTTCCTCGGGTGAAGAGGATGAAGCGTGTACCTACTTCGTAGGGTGCATTGGGTGTAGCACGCAATGGACGGAGAAGGGATGTCCATGGAGAACTCGTGTCAAAGCAGCCGTACTTTTCGTAACAGACTTCACTAGCGTCAGCTTTGTTGTCAATGATCCTTGCAGACGCTGTAACAAATGTACCCGTCAATATTTATAAATTCAAGTAGTACAGATATTTAGCTATATCCTTCAGGACTGAAAAGCTTACCAAGGGCAATACAAGCGACAAGTCCCACTACAACCTTCATTGTTGCAAAGGTACCGTTGTCTTTGTTCAACCACAAGTATGGTGTTTAAAACGCTTTGTTTAGCGTTGCGTTGTAACTTTCAAGGTTACGTCCCGTCAACTGAACCCAATCAATGTCGAGCCATTAGTTTTATATCACCGAAAACTATGTGCATGATCATCATGATCGATAACAGACATTTGACTCCGTTATCGGCTTTTAGCAAAACTAACATCCAGGGTTTAGTTGGCAGCGTGTGATAAATATTCACGAAAATTCTTAATCACGTAATAATCAGTGTATGCACTTTTACGATTAAGCAGCAAAGTGGTCATCATTCATATTAATACTTTGTCCAATATCAATTTGTAATATTGATTTATCAAAACTTCTGCGCATCCTGGAACTTATTATTTCTGATCATGCACTGAATCTGTGAAAAGTGAACTCACATAAAACGCTTATACATTATCCCAAAATTACCTTAAGCAAAGCAAAAAGCAAACCTTAAAAAGTTACGTCTGTTTAGTAAATATTACGACATGTAAAGTATGCTAACTGCAAATAGAACAGACATTTAATTGACAGGTTGATACATGCAGGGTCCATCGTTCGTTGTTCAGTTTCAATTTTTGATACCCTCTTGAGATGTTAAATATGTCATTCTGTGTCGCATTTCATTTGAAATTCGTTACGGCAAATTACATACTATAGAGATAACATATCAGGGATTACTGATCAAACGTCATCTATAATTATCTTCCAAGTTCCTCGTGTTCACCAAATTACTAAAAGCACCCTTTACTTCTTGGGGCATACTGATACTCTTACACTTTAAGAAAACTTTATCGAAGTTGTGGCACATTTAACACTTTTGGTTTTGTACTAACAAATGGATGTCAGCACCTTGAATCTTATTATTTGCAACTCATAGTGCATGATTGAAAACTAAATACTGAACATTAATAAACCACGTTTTGATTTAAGCTGAGTCACAGTCATGTGCCATCTAACTAACGCCATATATGCAAACATTAAACTTGCCATCAAACTTGATGTCGTAAGGAAAGCATACAATAATGTTTCAATTCTAATTAGCATTTAGCAGTACATTTTATTAAAAGTGGCCACTCACTCTAACTCTATTACTCTAATCTAACATTTCTCGGGACAGGTTTTGACCGTTGCTGCTTTGTTTCCCCCTAAGCATCATGTAATGGGTATACACTACTATGCAATAGATAGAGCGTATTGACAGCTTGGACAAAGCATGTGTGCTGGCTATGTGCATATTTTGTACGGAAAAATGTAAACAACAACAAACGAGCAAGCGCCAAGTGTTTTGACATCTTTTTAAAGCCTACTAAATTGATCTAAATTACATTCTGGTTTAATTGTAAATCCATTATAATTGCAGTAGTAATTTTATTGCATAGTTCTCAAAATTGGCCCAACAAAGTTCATGGTTCGTGATCGTCCAGTCACCTGCTCTGCTGTTGTCAACCTGTTGAGTTGTTTATCTTTTTGACAGCCTGTGCCTTGACTTGACCCAGGACCTCTGGTCCAGCATGGAAGAAACGCCAAAGGCACCTAGTAAGGCCAACGAACTCCGCGAGCTGCAGTATCGTATCAGTCAACTGGAGCATTTGTTTGTCACGACCAGTTTAAATAATCCAACGATAAATAGCTCATCCGCGGAATCCCTGTCTTTACAAACACATAATGCGCTTATCGAAAGGATTAGTGACCTGGAAGGTCTTTTGGCGGCGTCCGAGTTGGAAAACCAGAACCTCCGACAGGATTTGGCCGTATTGGACATGGACAAGAAACGGGATGATGTGATTCTGCTGGAAAAGTTGTACGCAAAGGATCGGGAGGTAGAACGGCTGCAAAATGAGGTGCGCCTGCTGGAGACCAAGCTTAAAAAGTCGGAGAGAGCCATTGAAAATGTAAAGGAGTACATTAACACGTTACCCTCCGTGGACGAATTGGATGAGGCTAAGGATAAAGCGACAAGGATGGAATCGGATAATCATGTTTTAAGACAAAAGGTTAATGCTTTGGAGGTTCGAGTGTCGGAACAGGAGAGGGATCTTGGGAAAAATAGGAAATTGTTGGAGGAACAGGCTTTAAGGTATAAACACGCTTTGCAAAGCACACATGAGTTTTTAATTCTTATGCTAAATGAAAGACTAATCTAATTAAGCTGTAATTACTTTTGGTTTAGGTTGGAGGCTGTCCAACCGCTGGAAGAGGCTCAGACAACCATTCTACAAAGCTGCGAGGAAGGCTCCATCAATTTTCAAGATGAAAAGCTTATTACAGAATTAATTACTGTACAAAAAGCACAAATTCTTCGTAGCTCAAAACTTATAACCGCACTGAGAGAAAAATTAAATCAGTGTTTTAATGAAAAAGGGCAGCTTAACGAAAAAATCTCAGCCCAGACACGTGAAATAGAAAGGCTGAAAGAGGAGATCATGGTAATTCAACTGACTATGGAGAAAACAACACAAAAGCTAAAGAATGTAGAGCACGAAAATATGACTTTGTTGGAGGAAAAAGCACAGTTACAGGAGATGCTTGAAGATCGGGAAAACTTTATCAGGCAACGGGACACACAGTTTGCAAATATTATAAGGCTCGTAACAGAAATCGATCTTTGTGTAAATGATGTGAAAAAGTTGGTGGAGTTGGGTGAATGCATTGTTAAAGGGGAAGAACCTCCAGTGGCATCTCTATTAGGCTTGAGTGACGAGCTGGAAATGCATTTACAGAGTCTTAATCAGGACCAAACAGATTGTTATGATCCGTTGGATGCCCAGGACAATGGAAATGACCAGAATAGCTTTAATGTTAGTAAGAATGAAAACAGTTTGGTAGCGAAATACCTGGCATCTGTGAGTAACGGGGTATCAACAACGACAGAAGAATTTTCATTGGGAGATATGGAGTGGGCACTGGACAGAATAAAGAAGATTCGGGATCTTAGGCAAAACATTGGGGTGATCAGAGACCAAGTTAATGATCTGTACACAGACATTGTCGGGGGTAAAGTGGAGGGATGTAACATTCAGTAAAAAATTGTAGGTCAGTGTCGGTAATCTCATTTAAACCATACGCTTTATACATACATATCAAATCAACTTCAACTTGACTGTGTGCTCAAAAATGTCTTTAAGTTTTATGTGTAGTTCTGAATGAAAATTATATTTTGTATATTATATGTATTAATGGCTTGATTTGCATTTGCATTATACTGCTTTCACTCTTAGTACTCAATTTTTTTGTAAATGACTGAAATTGCACAAAGATAATAATAAAATACAGAATTCCTCTGCAAGAAATTCTCGGAACCAGAAATTAATTACTGAATCTCATTATGATTTCATGTTGTACGGGTTTATTTTCATGCATTTCTTGCTAGAAAGGATTGGAAGGAAAAGGAGAGTGAAACTATGATAAATTAAGAACTTTTGAGAGAAGTAATTTCAAAGTTAGGGCAAAAATCTACATAAAACAAATTTTCTCAACCCACCCGTTCTTCAATATAATATCCAATTTGCATGCAAAACTGTTTTTGACCTCAGCTTGCCTTCTGTTCCTGGAAAACAAAATGAACTGAAAGCTCGGAAAAAGAAAACGAGTCTATGTACAGTACAGTTGGTATTCAAGATGCTTTTCTGTGAAAGAGATCTACTTTCGGGGCTATTCGTGTTGTTGCAGGCAGACATAATGGAAGCATGCTTTCACAATCTGATCTACTTGGAGTAAGGCAATGGTACAATGTCCCTCTTTTTCCAGAAACATAACCTACCACTACCACCTTTCTCCTTTCACTTGTACGCTATCAATGAATGTATGGAATGTGCAAATGAAAATATCAGGTGGAGAAAGGCGTAAATTGCCTAGCATTTGAGTTGCGACAATTACAAGAGAAAGTGAAAGCAAAAATAGCGCATGCAAGTATTTTTTTCCAAAATGTCAATCCAAAGTAAAACATTTTGATTTTGCAGACAAATTAAGTCAATACGAGATTATGAAGCGGGGAAGATTACGTTTCTTAAATATATTATGTTGTGTTTTCTGAATATTCACTTTTTAAAGTTTCACTGAAATTTGATCGACCATAAATTTAGATAGTAGTTCCGGTAGGAGATTTATTAGATGCAAGTGAAAACAAAACTTTATTTCATGTGAAGATAGTGCTATTCAGTTTTAGTAACAAGTGTTTTTACATTGTCACATTTTCTCGGTCGTTCTGAAAAGGTTTGGAGCTAAATATAGCTTGAAACCTTACTGTTGCAATAGATTCGTCATCTCTTTTCCTGCCATTGGCATTGACCAACAAAGATTCTCACTGAAGACCTACTTCCTGTCAATGGACTTGGACACTGGAATGGAAAACATCAAGACATGAAGAGTAAGTAATGCAACATTCCAGTCAAACTTTGGATTTTGTTTTTTTTTCAAAAAGTGTAATTAAAAAGGCTTACCATACACAATAACACAGCACCTCGTTTACATGTATATTAGGTCGTTCGTTACTCCGTTACTGGATAGTGGCACAAAAATCATTTGGAGAATTGTCGGCCATGCTGTTACATGATATCATGCAAAATTTACTAGCAGAAACCGTTTCTTAACTATAATCACAATGCATCCCGCATACCTATACCTGCAAAATGCATTTTACAATCTTTACTTATAGCAAATTATATATTAGCAAATACATTCACCATTAGTTCAGTAGCAAGTCAGTAACCATTTTGCTGTCCATTAAGCAGTTCTTAGTTCTTGGTGCATTAAATTCAATTATATGCCCTCACAGACGTTAATAGTTGGAAAAACCTATTTTTCTCGTAGCAAAGATTCTAGTCCCATAGCATGTCATATTATGTTAATGAGGCTCGTGTCGGGTCGTATGCGACTTAATACTTTGCTTTTTACAAAGCTTGTACTTTACGCGGAATATTTTGGACTTAGTAAGAAAATTCGAATGTCGTTTCTTGTGTGATGGGTTTATAATGCGAGAAATAGTTCATTGTATTATGTGAAAAAAATTCGCACGGTGTTTGCCGGCTTAACTCAATTCATTCAACTTTTATAGTATGGTTCATTCTATTGTGTTTGCAAAATAAAGTGTGCATACTTTTGTCTTCTAGCTCGTTACATAAACATGTAAATGTCATATTTATTGACCAGGTATATTGGAATATGGAATATTGTAAATGTCATATTGAAGTCAGTACAATGCATATTGTCGTTGCATAAGGCATTTTATTCTAATAGGTAAGATGTTTTTTTTTGCATTTGTGACCTTTGTGTTTTACCATTAATGCTTTAATTATATTTGAGCATATGTAAACTTATAACATTAGTATTATACTGTTAGTCAGTATTATGTATATACAAGATAAGTTCTTGTATCTTTTTATGATTTCATTGAATATGGAATATAATTTTGATGCCACTTTCCATCTGTACCCTTTAATGACTATATAATAACAACTTTTCTTAAGACCAAATTAGCACGACACGAGCAACGCAAATGAAGTGTCTACAAATTCAATAGCACATGTCCGCATACAATTAAATCATGCATTTATACTAGCGTCCTGTTTGTTGAACTCCCTGAACCAAATTTTTATTAAAGCACATAAACTACCACGCAGTTGATGCAACGCTATAAAATATACTTGCAGACTCTTGATTAAAATATTGATCGTAAAAATTATGGACTCAAAGTCTCAAACTTGCTGTCAGTGTCAGATGTCCTATAAATACCCTAGAAGACATGCCATTAAATGACATGCAGCATACAGCTCGGCGTCCCACAGCTCAACGCTTAGGATGCGTTGTGTACTTTAATCATAATTCGTAATCATTGTCAGATAGTTAGGTTAGGTTGTGCATTGTGCACCTTCATGGGTACATACACAGCAGAATGCTGTGTTTGTTCACGCAATGTAGTCCCCTAAAAGGGCAATGAATCCCTGTAGTCTCCATTGATGTTCGCACAGGCCAATCTTGGCACTTTTTTGAGGAGAGGAAGCGAAACCATTGCTCTGATTCTTCACTTTTTATTCTACTAGAGCTACCTTCTGCCTACGCATTGAATAATATGTAGGTAACTTGTATCTTCAAACAAAAAGGGGTCTCATCTTATTAATGGTTGCCGTGCTAGTCTTTATATAACTGTGCAAATCCAGACCTCATTGTCACCGTCACAAGTTTCGTGTTGATCACGATGATGACGCTTGCTTATTACTTGCAACAACAATGGTGGTGTGAATGTACTATTCATTTTATGCAATTCGCTAGCCCAAATTGAAGGCAGAGGTAGTTGATTGTTATGATTGCGGACGGTTGGACAGTAATCATCTTGCTGAAACAGGTAAAAAAGGCAAAAATTGCAGTATGTAATATTGTCGGCCTTCTCTCGGTTGCCTGCTGGTATCACGTATGCATACAGTAGATTGGAATTTTACGAAAAGATGAACAATGACAATGAGTCCCTGAATCATAATAGGTATATGCAACCTAACATTCGTTATATGGGTGAGAAGGGTGGGAGTACAGTACAAAAACTGTTCACCAACCGCTTGTTAATATAAATTTTGTGGAAATTTGACTGGCGTCTTATACTACTGTTTATGTACTTTAAGACGGTATAACTTTCCGATTTCCAAAATAAATAGTCTTTTCCCCATTATAGGGTCGCAAATTTTAACTTTTTCCCCCTATGACTACCCATACTATTTCCATCACATAAAACCAAAAACGGAACTCGTACTAAAAATCAAATCGGCACAACTGAGATATCAATAGAATCGCTAGAAAACGGGCATTAATCAGCCAGCCTCAGATTTATTTTAGACTATTTCAATACTTAAATATTTACAATTTAAAAAATGTGATACATTTTCTGAAATAACGGTGGAAATCTATTAAATACCAAACTGTTCTGATAATAGTATGCATTGAAAACTACAACATTAGTATTGTAAATCTTATCTACTATATTAGTAACAAGAGAATGCGCGACTTATCATTTTGACTATATTATTAACTATATGGTATTGTAATAATTTGACTATTTAAGTAGTACTATTTGAATAATATGTGTATTAACGGCAAAATCACTTCTTTTTCGACTCCTTCTTCTTCTGTCGAGCTGCTTCACGAGATTTCGGACAAAGATAAACAGTATTGAATGCATCTTAGTGCATTTTTGCAAATGCATTTTGATAATGAGATTGCACGTGCAATAGTATGAATGATATTTTGCATGAAAGAAAATGAATTGTTTTAGTATTCTTTTAGTATGAATATGAATAGTAAAGTGTTCTTTTTCGTGACCAATTTCGTTTATGGATGACCGGAAAAGATCGATAGTGCAAGGATATATGTCAAGTTTCCTCACTCATACACGTTACTGCATGTTACATTTTCGAAATTGCTAAGGAATCTCTTGCGACAAACAAAGGGCTATTTTGTCCAGCAACAAGCTCCAGCTGCGCTCAAAACATGTCCCCTTAAATTAACATAGTAACACCTCTTTGTCTTCTTCCCTATGACTGAACTCACTGAACTTTAAAATGTATAAGCAACAACTCTGGTGTGACACACATTACTTGCTTCTTCCTATAACCAACATCAGCAAAACCTTATGTTTGAACACGCATCATTTAACAATTTATTGACAATTTCAAAAACCAAAAAGCATGATTTTGTCTTGTGCAGTGGCAGTAGAAGGCGAAGCTAAGCGATAGTATAGTAAGTAAAGCACAAATTGTTGCGTCTCTGAAATCGAAATTTGTCATTATTTTCGGTTCAATGATATTCTAATATTATCTCAAGAAACTACAAGACAATGGCACTAAAGCATCTTTCTTACATTTAGATATCACATGAAAATGTACTCCGGTCAATTTCCCTTTGCTCAACACTTTTGCTTGGGTGCATAAAATTGAAACTCTTATTGCACCTTGCTTGTAGTTGGTTCCATAATGAACTTTATAACGGTTTGGATGAGGGGATTTTTTCCTGGCTAAAGGTACCAGGCAACCCTTTCATATGAAACATGGGTTCTACTTTTAATGTTGAATGTAGTCCTTTTTATAGACAGGTGCTTCAAAAAGAAAAATGGATTAAAAATACCAACGCAAACCAGTATCTCACAAACAAAATAAGACAATCGAGAGAAGCTTGGCTTGGGTCTATTTTGGCTGACACTTTTTCATGAGTAGGTAGTAATGTATAAGATACAGTCATATTCACTACTACGTATAACATAAGATACAAACTTACAAACTAAGGTGGTTAAGAGTTAGGAGAACGGCCAAAGAAACGCTGTGCACATTGCAATAATGAAATGTGTCTGCATTCCATTCTGCATAATATTTCTATCGTGCGTGCATATAAGCTTTTTTTCTGAAAGAGGAGGAGGAAGTGAATAAAAAATAGTAAAACAGCATTTTGCACAGAATAAGATCTCTTCTGACTCTGACAGCAGCAACGGCAGGAGAGCTGAGGTAGTCACATAGTGAGAGCCAACAGATCAGCAGGCGATTGAACAGACTATTATAACATTATTGTCCGTCGTGTGTGAGCTAAAGGTGCTTAAAGAGGCACGTTGGTGAGCGTGAAGATAAAAAAAATTGAAAAATTGCTGGTACAAATATTGCTTTTTGTGCAGTAATTCGCAATCTCACAATATAGCGCATGTGAGCAAATTATTATGATTGCGCTGAACAGAAGAATTGACTGATATGATAAGAATAGAAAAGAGTGGAGAATGCAATTAATAGTCATTGTTTTGCGTGCGGTCAAATTGTCATTTTGATGTTCGTAAAGGGAACTGAACGTGCGTTTGTAAATTCAGTACAAGTTCTGTGTTAGTTCCCGAGAGGTAAAGATGCTGAAAATTTGGGATATACCAAATCAAAGTGAATAACATATTAACGGGGAAATGAGAGACGTATTGCATAACGATAGTTGACAAGTGTCAGTTTGCATTTAGCATCCAGAAGACTTGTGAAGTTTCGTTTTGTCCAGCAATGTTATTCCAGGAAAAACATATTAATAACAAAAAACGAATGGTTTGATACACAAAGCTGTGAAGCTTTGTACGTTAGCTGCTTTACAACTTAGTTTCGTGGCTTTGGTCATTTTGGTGGTTTTCATATTTGAGTGCAATAACATTGGAATAGTGGTGAGTGAGTAGTTTCAAGTTTATAAGGTACGTTTAATTTATTATCATTTGAAAAATTGAGGTTACGAAGAATCAAACTTCGGTTGAAATTTTATATAACCTGGTAAATGCATTCGATTAAAATTTTGTTACTTCAATAAGTTGCATAATGTGATCAAGTAGCCCCTGTCGCTTCAGTCTATACTATAGCTATGGAATGGTAATTTATAGATGGTAGATTTTTTTGCAAATTCAGTTCATGGTCCTTTTTGCATTCATATAGTTCCTTCGGTCAATGGGTTTGTTAAACTATGAGCATTTTTAGCTAATTAGCTACAATATAGTAACAGGTAGAAAAATGCCATTTGTCATGATCATGTAATCATTAGAATCAAATGCAGCAATAAAATGCTTGGCCTTGAAAAAGGACGCCGACATCTGAGCAAGTTTTTAAAAAGGACTTCCTTCTACAGTACTTGTCATAACACACCTACAGTTCAGATTGCTCTGCTCACTGCTGACATAATAGCTTTTAATTGGGGTCCGATCAACAAACTAGCTCTGAATTGTTGTGCAACGCACTGTGCCACATGCCACTTATTTGTTGCTAACAAATCGTATGACCCTTTTGAAAACGTAACATGTCGAAATAATTTGCAAAGGCAAATTCCTTAAGAGAGAGGTACAAATGAAAAGGTTCACAGAGAAAGACCGCATATAAGGGCTGGTTGTTTGTTCATGACAATAGTTGTAAATTATATTTGAAATCAATGAGACAGTATATGCAATTAAAGATTGATGCTGGTATAGGTTGAAATATTACAGTTCATATTTCATTGGTCCACGTGTACATAATGCTCTTAAACCTTTGATTAGACAAAAAAATTGGCACATTGCTGTCATGCACTAATACACTTTTGCAGTCAAATTGCCTTTAGCATACAAACCAATAGCTTCGTATTTTCATAAAATTCCATGAAAAATTAATAAATGTATAATACCTGTATACTCTTTTGTTTGTATTCACAGAAAAACGGTAAATGTTTTCCTATGCATTAATTCATGGGTTCTAAAAAGTGATGTGTTAAGCGGACCGTTTGGGAACATTATAATTTTTGCTCGCAATTTGTGAATTACATAAATCTTCTTCAGAAACAACATGGCAGAAGCCAGAAGTGCAGCTAGTATACACGTTCCCCCAAATTTGGAGGAAGGTCGCAACTCATGGAAAGATATCTATAAAGCACTTAGGAAGTCGGTAGCTAGACGTTATTACAGAACGCGGTAAGCATTATTAAGAACAGTTAACCGTTTTTCTCATGCATTATATCATCACATCGCTTGCATCACCTTTTCCTTATCTCATTTTCTCAGCAATTCTATCAGAAACGGGACCTGGCCTACGTCTACCAACAATCTCATTGGAGCATGTGCCATCACCTCTGTTCTTCTCTTGGGAGAACCCGAGGCAACTCGCCCAGTTAATAAATTTCTATGGTCGTTTGCCGATAAATTACCGTTACCTGCAGGTACTCCACGATGGTTCAGTGGAGGTCTCCTCTCGGGAGTGATAGGTTTACTTTTCTTTCTCATTCTCATGAAAGTCCGTCAATACACTCTTAGAGCGCTTCTAGCATATCGTGGATGGATTTGTAAGAAAACCCATTAAAACACATCTAATACGTTAATTAAAAGTTCTTAGAGAGTATAGCAGTTGCTTCATGTGTCCTTTTAATTGCTTTATATAGACGAGTCAATAAAATCGCAATCTAAGAAAACAATTATATGGGCCATATTGGTTAGAATGGTTTCTGGCTACCAGCCATCCCTTTATAGCTGTCAACGTTCTCTTCCCCGTCAACCCGTTCCGAGGCTACGGAGCACATTAGAAAAATTATTGGAAAGCCTCCAGCCACTTTGTGACAAGCAAGAAATGGATGAGCTCCGCCGGGAGGCAGAAAACTTTGAGAAGGGACTCGGAAATAATTTGCAGAGCATTCTTATTCTCAAAAGCTGGTATGATATGATAGGATTAGATACGTATCTCTACTTTTAGATTACAAGAAAACATTATAGTTCATTGATATTATTTTAACTTAGGTGGGCTCCTAATTATCTGACGGATTGGTGGTATGCTTTCTTCTCTAAAAAATAATGTTTTCTCTATCCTCTTTGTTTTCACTACGAGATTTATAATGAAATTTTCCAGGGAAAAGTATGTTTATCTCATGACCCGTGCTCCCCTCGCCATTAACTCGAATTACTACGGAATGGATTGCTCCTATTGGACACCCACGCAACACCAAACCACTCGGGCTGCTACAACACTCCATCACATATTAGTTTTCAAGAGACTTATCGATCGCGAAGAGCTTCCACCTTTGGTACTCCGAAACACAATTCCCATTTGTATGGCTCAATACGAACGTCTTTTCTCTTCGATCAGGTACATGTCATATCATGCCGTTGACCCCACTAACATGCCACTTTATTTCATAGTTTCTTGCTTGAGTCATAGAAGCATATACAAAAAGTATATTAACTGGCATTTTTTGCAATTTCATAGAATTCCTGGTGAAGAGATTGACGAGCTACGCCATTATGACTCAATGGTTTCACGACACATCGTTGTGAATTATAAAGGATTTTACTATCGCGTTCAATGCTTTGATGCAAAGAATCAGATTTTGAGTCCGCCCTCGCTTCAATCACAGTTCGATAGGATTATCACAGAAGTGGAGTCGAAACTGGCTAGGGTAGAAGCTTCCAGTGGACAGGACACAAATAATGGTAAATCCAATAAATGTTTTGATTGATCAAGTGAACTTTGCTCTACACGAGGTGGTGGAAGATATTAATATGCCCAATTTTTGTAAACATAAACACTTGACCATCGTATGATTCCCTGATAGGCTATAATAATCCATTGATAAAGACACAAGTAAATATTTGGGGCATACGTAGCTTATCCAGTTTGTATAGTCGTATGATCATGCTCCTCTGACAAAGAGTTCATGTGTGTCAAAGTCCATTTTTTTCAAAAGATAAGCAACACAAAGATAAGCTTTTTGGGCCTTTTTGTTTCATGACTCATGAGCAATGGCTCAAATGTCAAATGAAAGAAAAAGTCTGATAAGTAACCTTTGAGCACATCAACGGATTTCGTGCTGCTTTTATCACCATACTTTTTAACAATAGGTTAGGATGATTGATAAACTGTTTGTCTCTTTCAGTGGATGACATTCCATCAGACTCTGCCCGAAGCATTGCTAGCTTGACTGCACTTAACCGCACAGAATGGGCAAAAATATACCAAAAGCACTTCAAATCCGGCCCTAATCATCAGTCAATGAAGGCGATCAAGAAAGCCATTTTGATGGTGACCCTGAGTACAGAAAGCCCTACAGAGTTGATCGAGCGAGGAAAAAGTCTAATACATAATGACGGCAAGTCCATTTGGTTTGACAAGTGTATCAACGTAGTTTTCTTCAAGAATGGCTTCTGTGGGCTTAATGTGGAGCATAGCTTTGCTGACGCTCCAGTCATGGGACACGTGTGGGAGTTTGCAATGACCAAAGAGTAAGCCCATCAATAGCATTGGAAGTTTTTGGAAAAGGCTAAAGTCTATGATGGTTAATGTTTTGATGACTTGATGCGATAACCTTTTATGATAAAGACAACCAAAATGAAAACAATTTAGAAATAATGACTAATGAATAAGATGATAATATATGCGTATTGCTGACTTTGATATTTGACGTTTTTGTCTTTAGAATTATTGAAAGATGGTACACTGAAGATGGGCATTGTATGCCGTCCACAAAATCCTTCCGCCAGGCAGCTTTCAAACCTCCAAAGCCTTTGAAATGGGAGGTAGATGCTTCACTCGAGAAGGAAATTAATAACGCCCTGAGGTTTGCTATCAAGGTTCGTCAAGGAAGGTTGTTCTTAATTCAGAATTGAAACTAATGAAAAATTAATGCTATAGCATAATGAATATCTATCATTTAATGCAGAACAATGATGACTTGGATCTTGTGATTCTTGACCATGATGAATGGGGAAAGGGATTTATTAAAAAGTGCCGAATTAGTCCAGATGCCTTTATTCAAATTGCATTGCAACTGGCATACTATCGGGATGCAGGTTGTTTTGTGCAAACTTATGAGGCAAGCATGACAAGACTGTACTTATGTGGAAGGACGGAAACCGTAAGGTCATGTACTCAGGAAACTTGTAAGCTGGTCAAGTAAGTTCAATATTGTAACCTCGAAAATTTTTGTAAATTGAAACACAAGAGATAGATCCGCAAATTAATGGCCATATGTATATTCCCAGAGCTCTAGTTGATGACGGGTATTCTATCAAAGAAAAAGTTCAATTGCTGAAAGTAACTGCAGAAAAGCACCAGCAATTGTATCGAGACGCCATGAACGGAAAAGGAATTGATCGCCATCTTTTTGCTCTTTACGTGCTTTGTAAAGGGCTTGGATTTGTAAGTTACTTCTCCTGAATAACAAAAACATGAATGAATTTAATGATGCCTTATAGAGTAAACCCACTACATCCTAATTCTCTTTGATGATGACTATCAATATATATACATTGAGACTTGTTTATTGCGCGCATTAATCTTAATTATTGTAAATCATTTTACTTCCCTTAGAAAAATGCTTTTCTGGAGAAAGTTTTAATGAGACCTTGGATTTTGTCCACCAGTCAGCAACCCCAACAGCAGATTCCCAATGTTCCGGATGCTAACCTGGCACTCTTTAAAGATAAAGTAATATAGCTATTTCGTCTAACGTATTTTTTCTCACAAACAAACCGTTGCAGATAAATACAAACTATTTTTCTTCTTATGTGCAGGTCTCCCCTGGAGGAGGTTTCGGGCCTGTGTCAGACGACGGTTATGGAGTTTCATACATGCTCCCCTCTGACCACAAAATATTCTTTCACATTACATCTAAGCACTCTTCCTCTAAGACTTCGTCAACTCGATTTGCCGATAACATTCGCAAGAGCATGAAAACTCTTCGAGAAGTTTTTGAAGCGAACATGGCCGAAGCTAACGCTCCATCCTGCGGCTAGTACCAAGCCCTTAAACGTGATAATTTTCTGTTACAAATTATAATGTACGTTTACAATTTTATTCACACAAAAATTTTGTTATTTACTCTGATTGAAGCAAACGAAAATGCTATTTAGGAAGGAAAAGATATTTTGTTGATTATTATTTTGCCAGACTGAAGTCTTCAAGAGATGAATTCGCTAGGACGGCAAATTGAAAGTTTCGTTTATACATATATGGTGGGTGCATCTTATAGTGAAATACACACGTGGTGCTTTTGCAAACGTTGCGTGTGTTTTGATGTGGATGATCTTTAAAAATGATGCAAAATATTTGTAAGTTACCATTCTATGATATCCCAACTTGGAATTCCCAAGTTAAAAATCATGGTACTTATATAGAATTTTAATATGAATCATTTACCAAATAAGACTGTTATTTTATTCCTTACCGTCATTCTTACAAACACGAAGTAAAAGTGATTTTGCGCATTTAGTGTATTAAATTCAAAGTTATTTTGCATAATGCATCAGAATAATATATTTAATGTGCAGCAATCATTCTAGAAAATAAGCCCTCTGGTTTTCTTTTCCTTATCCCAACTCCAAGATGAGTTCAGAGAATGAACTGGATCCTCGCTAGTCATTACCAGGGTCAGGTTTGCTTGGTGAACGGACACCAGTCTTGCGGTGGTTTTATGATCCACGAAAATGATGTTGATGAAAAGATCTGTTTTCTTGTAAGCCTTAAGTTGGGAATCTTTAAACTGGATTTTTAAGATTTTCCGATGAGCTGGGTTGTCCTTGTCCTCTTCTTCTTCGCTGCTTCCTTCCTCTTCATCAGTCTCATGTGTGTTATCATTCTCATCTTTTTCTTCTTCGTCCGTGTTTGCCAGTTGTGTAGTAGAAGTCTGATGTAGTTCTTGCTTGTTGTTTCGTTTGGGTTCCGGATGTGGATGAAGCTCAGAAGGATCCTTTGGAACGTTATGATGTGACACGTTACAAGTTCGCTTAGAAATTATTACTTGTTCCATCAACTGTCCTTGTGTTTTCATTGCCAACGTGTAGTCGATTCTGCCATAAATGTGAGTAGGCTCATCGTCTTGATGTTGCCACATTGTAATGTTTCCAATAATGCTTTGATTATTCACGTGGCAGTCGATTCGAATCGGTAGTTTATTCTGAAAATTAATTTGCAATCAAAGAACATTCAGTTAATTTATTTACAGGTTTTCTAGCTAAATAACGAGGTAACTTTCATAAAATTTACACAAGCTGGTGCTACGTTCCACGTTCCATTCACACATTGCCCCACAACCAAGTCAGACTCTCCCTCCAGGAAAAACCCTGGAAAGCATGCAAACGCAATATGATCCACTCCTCGATAAGTCCAATTTGATAGTCCATTCTCATCGAGCTCCGGTGCTGAGCACACTAAATATATTCATACATAGAAAGTTTACAACATTGCATTGTATAACGTGATACCTGGTTTTTTCGCATGATCGGTTGAGTTATAAAATTTTGCGTTATTTTTTATGAATGCAAGATCATTTTTCTACTTCTCTTACCGGTGCCGTATGTTTGATAAACGTATACTCCTACAGCTCCTAAAATCACAACGAATGCAAGGACGCAAGTACACAAACAAAGCTTGGCACATGGACCTTTGCCTCCACCTTCGGGGGAGTCCGCCAGCGTAAAGGATTTGGATGCCATGATTTTGAATATTCAAATTTATGTTGACGTGGTAGAACTATTCGTATCTTAAAACCAAACTAACGGGCGTACTGTACAGCTAAAATATTGAAAACGATTCAATTTTTCATTGTAAACTGCGAAGGATGACGTGCCAAAAACTTGTAAGATATTTATGAGTAGTATGTGATTAATGTGCTATATGGCATGTAGTCTAATTTCCAATGTCACAAAATTGAAACGTTTCGTGTAAATGGCTGCTCCATGATTGATTTTATGCACCTGAACAAACATAAAGACAGCAGAGGAGTTGAATTGTGGTATTGATAGTATTGAATCTGGATTCAAAAACATATTTTTTGCTAATTATGACTGTGACGCTAGAGTTTTTGCGAAATTTGCTGCTCCTTCATTGCACTAATATTGGCAAATAAATACTTTTTTATATTTTAGTAGAATAATATTAAGCATTCAACAACTTTATAATTTTCAACTTTACGAGACTACTTCACAGCGACCACAGAGTTTTATATTCTTAACATCAATAACATTGCATATTATGTGTATTATTAAAATAAAGAAAACAATAATTAGCTTGTTTGATATAGAAAGCTTAATCAAAATCACCGTCATGTTGTTAAGTATGATCTAAATGTAAGCAAAACTATTGGAAGATTTGTCAACTTTAAAGCAAAAACGATTTCATGATAACAATTATTGTCACGAGATTACTAGAAACAATCATGTTTCCAGATAACATAGTCAGCATGCCATTTTGACCACTGCTAGGAGGAGATGGTCCATGAGTAGGTTGTCCTGTTGGTTGACTAGTGCTAGACGAACTGGTTGGCGAGGGTTCGGTGGGCTTATTGGTGGTAGTGGAACCTCTGCTGGTGGTATGTCTGGTGGGTCGATGAGTTGTTGGAACTTCCAAAGTTTCCACGATAATTTTGTCAATGAGAATGTAATCACCAGTTGCATTAACAATGGCCTCGACAAGAACCTGAAAATGGATAACAAAGACAAAAAATGCATCATCATTAAATGTATTGTACTATTGAATCATCAAATCAAAAGTATTAAACAAATCGCAACTGTACCTTATTCCCACTAAGATTTTCCACCTTGAATTGTACCCAGGAGTTAGCGGTAGGCATGTTGTTGGCGTGCACAACAAAGGGATGTTGTCTCATTCCACCCGTCACACGAATTGACGCGTTTCCTCCAAAATTGTACCAGACCTGGATGGACGACAGTAACTGAGCTGATAGTTTGCACTGGAAACTAGCAAAATTACTTATGTCACAAGAAGGTGCTTGGGTGGTTGGCGTCCTCTTTGTGGTAGTTGAGGTTTCATTTTTATGATGATGGTCATCGTCATGATCGTGCTCGGCATCATCGGGATGGTGCTGCTCTTCTGAAGAAGCCTTCCATCCCCATTCGATACTTGCGTCATTTCCATTGTTCCCAAACTTTGCACAGTCCTTGTCATTGTTAGGGAAAATTATCCAGATTCCACGGGTCGAATCAAAGTGCTGGTACCGGAAATTCTCGGGTAGATTTTGACTAATGGCTGCAGTGCGGAGTATTTTGCCAGTTTGAGCGTACACGGACTGACCGTCAATGGCCCATTCGTCAGTGTCGTGGTTTTCCACGTCTAAAACAACTTCAAATCCGGAGACCAGTGTTAGCGTTGGAATGACTCCGCAGAGAAGGGATAATATTGGCATAACCTTCGCCATTTTGCCTAAGTATGTCACACTCAAGAAAACAATTTTCTGAAAGTATTCAAGTTCCTTACTTCTCTGCGGACTGAACTGGAATGAGCGCATGAATGTTCCAAACCAAATGGCATTGATGGCATCTTATAATATTCATTTTATCATTTTTGTCTACATTGGTAAGAGGGAGTAAGAAAGCAAGAAGGTGAGAATATAAATTGTAGATTACTCCAGACGATATAATGAATGACTCACATGAAAATTATTAGCTGTCTGCTAGGAATATTTGTCTCCTCAAAACGTTTTTTGTTTGAACCCTCTTTATAAATTTACATGATTTTTTATCTGGAGGAATTATCGTGCATGCACAGTACAACATTCCGTTATAACTTAGAGCTGCATTTATTTAACGAATCTGCATAAATTCTGTGACTTGAATATACAACCTTGAAAATCATGCAGTTGAAAGACATCCGAAGCATCTTTATCGGCAGGGCTTTTTTCCATTACAAATGCATAAATCCAACCAATGCACCAAATCTCAAGTATGATTTTACTAGAATAGCCGAAATATATGCTTGTACTAAATCAGTTTATTGATGGAATGGCATTTCATTTGGATTATCAGTCATAGTTTATTACTTTTTCAGTCACCTTTCTCAAAATAATGATTTCTATATACTTCATTAAATTATTCATTCTTTAATTGGAATAAGTTTATTTGGAAAGCTACACTGTGTCCCTCTTCGTAACACACTATCCGACGCATTAGCCACGGCTTGCTTGACAGCTCCAACCAAGTCATATTTCTTCATATTATTCTCACCTTCTTCCTTTGCAATGCAATGAGCAAGCGTCCCCACAAAGCAGTCGCCTGCGCCCGTACAATCAATTGCACTCACTTTTGGAGCCGGAACAAAGTGATAAGTACTTTTATCGCTGTCCCAGAGAAAAACACCCTCT
Organism: Entomobrya proxima; assembly: GCA_029691765.1. Classification (NCBI taxonomy): domain Eukaryota; kingdom Metazoa; phylum Arthropoda; class Collembola; order Entomobryomorpha; family Entomobryidae; genus Entomobrya; species Entomobrya proxima. The sequence goes on along the minus strand of CM056170.1, from coordinate 25,296,519 downwards.
GAGCCTAATGTAATTATTATACTATTTGTGCACCCAAACTCTGTTCTTAATTTTTCAATCGCCTGTTGAGCTGATTCCTTGTTGTGGATTTTATCTAAGCCTGTCACGATTTCAGCCTAAAAGAATAGTATAGAGAAAGAAAGAAAAAATCCATTAAATGAATGAAAAACGAGATTTTAAGGGCTAAACATAAAGTGGAATTCAATAAAAATAGAAAGATAAAGGAGTTCCGATAACAATATAATTAATTTTTCACGTCGGTCATGCGTGCATAGCTTTCCCTCATCAATATTTTAAGCAAAGCAGTATAATGCATTGATCATGAAATATATCTACTAAATGTTTTAAGCTCTTTAATGCTGAGCTTACCTCAGTTTCATTGAGACATAGGATGTCGGTAATGTTAAGCATCTCTACGGGCAACTCCTTCACCGCTGGAGCTACATTAAAAATGGATTTGACTCCATGTTTCTTAGCTAGTCGAAGCCCCAGTAGCGAGCTTTCAACAGCGATTTCCAATTGAACAACCACAAGTTTTGCGGAAGCTATCAGGGACTCGGCCTGTTCGACAAAGGCAGGCGTCACCAGACCTGTTGCTCCGAAAACGCAAACGATAATGTTTTGACCTGGATAAAAACATGAAAGCTTACAGTGAATAGATCTAAATTGGCATTTATCTTTTCCTGTAAAATATGTAAAGATATTAACCATCTTCTGCTCCAACAATAATAGATGCAACTCCAGTGGAGACGTTATCCTCCGTTTTGACGTATTCAACGTTAATTCCTTCTTTGATCAAATTATCATGATACTGTTTTCCGTAAACGTCGTTGCCCAGCTAGTAATAATGAAATCGAAAACCGTTATTATGATTCATGATACAGCATATTATTATTCTTTAAACGAGACTTCATGTACATGTATGCCTTTATATGCAATACCTTTCCAACGAATGCGCATTTAGAACCCAGTCGACTTGCTGCAACACATTGATTTGCCCCTTTCCCCCCGAATCCAGTTTCGAAATCGGTACCCATAATGGTTTCTCCTGGAACTGGAATTCTAGCAGTATAACTAAAAATGCAAACACAAATGAATCCCAAGACTATTGATTTTTGTTTTTGTGACTTTTGATTTTCAAAAATTCCAAGCTTGTTTTAACACAAACCTGATCAAGTCCATAAAAAGGGATCCTACCACCACAATATCGCCTTTCTCTCCTGCTTTGGACGCCATTGTTTGTGGGTCAAATTAAATTGATTAGGAAGGTATATCGTATTTAATATTTAATTGTTGTACGTTTCCTGCAATTACTGTTTTGTCCATGTGGCAAAATTACCAACCACCACTTGCAAATAATTTGCAGCACATTAAAATTATGTAAGTACACTTGACCGACTGCCTAAGAACTTCAATCACGCCAGTCTCCTGCCTGTACATATGCATGTAATCATACAGACAGACCTGTCATCTTTCAATGTCCTGTCTGCAGTTGTTTTTGCCTTGTTTACTACTAATTTCGTACAACATTATTTAGCTGCAACGTTATGTGTTATTTAATGAAAGGAGATAATATATGTTCATCAAAAGGAAATTTTTATGCTTGTCAAGTTGTTTTTGTGAATGGAAAGTAACCAACCGTGCAAACAGAATGATAAGCACCCAGCAATGATACACCGGCGATATTATATGCTTTGCATACGATTCGGAGTATTACATGGTTTGGAATTCAAAGAGTTCTCACAGTCATATGTTGAACTTGAGTGATCGATGGGACTATGGCACATGTAGTCAAGAGGCTTCCAATTGAGTTTGGTAAGGTCTTCTAGATAGAAGCACAGTCCGGGTTGGGGTTTGGAGGATGGAAAAGAACGTGAACATAATGGCCCCATAACCAGAGTTATAAGCATGAAACGAAATGAATGTCAGCCTTTCCATGCATTTTTTACCAAGTCTCTGGCATTTTGTCTGCGAAATGTATGTTCATTGTTTCCATAAAACTTCACCGAATAAAAACGGAAATAAATGTTGTGCTTTAAGGAATGTTGATTAAATCATTGCTATCATCACAATGATTTTTTAATTTCTTGCAGCTTATAAAAAAACTTTTGTCAAGAAAAAATTTAAACCATGCTGTTCAGTGTTTTACATAATTAAAGTAGATTGTAATTAAAATTCTGTAACCGTCAAGTATGAGTACTTGAATACTAGTATATGAGTAGTAGGTAGTATATGAGGTTTTTTAGAATTAATTATTGAATGTTCTATACTGTTCGCATGACCATGTTATGAAAAGTCATACTTAGACATTCTCTTCACGTACTGACATAATTTAAATGGAAAGTATTTCTGCGTGAAAGTGCAAACTCGAGAGTGCAAGGATTTATAGTTTATCTTCTTTTCACAACAAAAGCAAACAAAAATTTCTCATTTTCTTCTCCTTTATATAGATATATAGTCTGTCCACATTGAATTGTTTTTAGTACTGCAATATTTTAAGATGTATAAAGTGTTACAAGGAGAAATGAGTGATATGAAATTGCAATTCCTTTGTGATTGTCGAGACGTGTCGTGCCTTCTTTATCATTTTTTTTCTTTCCTAGGAGTATTAAAAAACATCTTAAAACAGAGCAAAGAACGTCTGTATTTTTATGCATTTTTTAACCTCATCATTTTATTTCGAGCTTTCCGTTCAATTTTGATGCTACCTATTCCAGTACAGTATCATATTTATGTTTGAAAACGCTGTGAGCAGGCAATGAGAGCCAAATCCGCTTTTGTAGGGTATGTCGCTTTTTATAAGAACTGGTGAATGGGGTGATAAAAACACGTCGTAGTACTACAAAAGCTTTCTCAGGGTTTTTCTCAGGTACGAAAAACGTTCATCCACAAAAGAAAGCTGAAGAATCGACAGAGGTATCCCGGGAAAGGATACAATAAGAAGAGTCACATACGGCCTATTTCCGTTTCTCCAGGACAGATTAAATTGATAATCAAATCAGAGTCAGAAAAGAGTTTCCCCTTGACACCTTGTTCACTTATTTAGGTTTTGGGTTTTACCATTTGAAGAAGAACGGTTCATATAAAAATCCTATAAAACGTTTAAGAGCGAGCGAGCACAAGGGAAGAAAGGTTATAAATATGTCAGTGGAGTAAAAAATTGTTTTAAAACCTCTCCGTTATGCTATATAAACACTGAAGATGTACTTATTGGAAATTACAAAAGTAAAAAAGGAATTGAACGAATGACGACACCAAGACGTGTTAAGAATTGTTGATGATGATCACGGCCATCAATTTCGATCGCCATCATGATCATTCCAAACATCCGTTTTTACAAACATAATCACAAGACATATAAATACGCGATGCACGTCTCTCTGCTGTCGTCCAAAATAAAGTATTAGATACTAATAGAAACTTTTTTTGTGTTCTGTGGATGACTCTCTCCAGGCTGTTTTTACTTCTGTCAAGGAAATGTGGCACACACTGGACTAAGTTAGTAGGCAATTTAAGACGACAACATTTGTACTGGTTTTTGGAAAACAAATATTACTACTGTATTAAGGTATTTAATATTTTTGTAAAAACCGATATTTGTTTCCTGTGTAGTAATGCGTACAGTAGGTATACAGGTATCTGTGTATAGCTTAACTTGGGGCATTATGATACGATTGTGATGACGAAAGTGACAACTGCCAAGTGTAAATTACGAGAAAGCGCTTGAACCGAGAATGATGCTTGAAAGTTTTTAGCAAACATCTTGAAAAGCATAGCATACACCAGCAACGTTGAACGTGCAGAAGTAATGCAATTTTACATAATTCGTTCATGGGTATATAAAGATTTGATGGTGCTAGGCAGAGATAAGTAATAGTAGAAAGATAGGACAAGCAAATAAGACAAAAATAAGCATTATTTTTCAAAATTCATCTACTTTTGAGAGGTTAAAATAGACATTAATCCAAAAGTAGCTTATAATCGACGATTTCGCCGCCTTCGAAATCCTCTTTACCCGTTACACATTCAATTAGACTTCGTACCTGTTGGAAAGTTGGACTACTTACCACAGTTTCTGCTGGAAAGTTGAAATACCTGCATATTTTTTGAGTTGGAAAGTTGAATTGCTTGCCATGATTTGAATTAGAAAGTTGGATTGCTTGTACCTTCCAGAAAAACGCAGCTAATCATAAATAGAAAGAATACGACTTGGCAGAGTGAGGAATCAGAGTAATTGACAGAGAACTCATGTGGACTCTCACTCTCAGTGTATACTTTTGTTTGTCTTCATATTTTTAGAAGGGAGAGCATTTTGAAACTAAATGCTCCTAAGTGCTCGTAACCGGTAACTACATACGCGCATTGTAAACAACAACAAAATTAGAAATCTCAATCACAATTTTATATTTCAAATAACGAGAGCTCGTCAAATCTATATGCATTACTTATCTCTGGTGCTAGGTGCTACGGGCAATATTATAATATAAGAGCATGTTTAAGAAGCATGAGCATCACACAAAAAATTGCTAGCATTATCATTACCATAAACCTAGAAACGAAATACTCACAGCCTACAACATAAAGAAAAAATCTCGCTGTAATGTTAATGCATTTTCCCAGAGAAGAGCTCCTAATTACTAAAAGCAAACGGAAGAAAAGTAGAAGGGGATGCTGTGGGAGATGGGAAGAAAGCGAGAGAAAACTGAGATTGAGAAAGTGTTTTGTGAAGGCTAATTCATTACCACATACTTTACTTAATCTACTACTTACTAAGAAAAATGCGAATATTGTATGGTGTGTTACATTCTTTGCTAGTTTTTTTCCAAGAAAACAGGGCGTGAAAATTTACTCTCCCGATTTCACACTTTGTACTGTTGCGTAAAAATATGAGTATGGCTGTTTTCTTTCATACTTGTGTATTTCCACTGGTTTGGGAAATTCTATCCTAAATGTGAAAGTAAAAGAAACTAGAGCTTGGCTAATTTCTACTTGACGATAAGCACTGCTTTCTTACAAGCCCAAGTTGCGTAAAATATGAAGAAACTGATGAAAGAATATATTTTTTAAATTCTTCAAGAATTTCAATGAAGAATGTCGAATGTCAGATTGGACAATGAGCGTGATGATGATAACGATGAAGATTATCGTCAGTTTGCATAACTCGTCGCGTTTCTCTTTTGCATAAAATTATTCGAGAAAGATTACTTTGAGTTTTCCTAAGATGAGAAGAAATGTTATTAAGTGCCATGTTGTCTGGCAAGTTTATTTTTAGGGAAAAAATACTCTTAACTTTCGGGCATAGAATTCCACTTTGTTACATACAAAATAGATTGCTAACTAGCGTCATTGTATGAACAACGTCATCATTTTCATCAGGAGTCATATAATATATATGAGAAAAGGTTACGAAATAAATTTTCTTTCGTGAACATCATCACAACTTTTCACTGGTGCATATGGCTCCACTTCTTTGGATATACCTACAATATTTCATTATGCAAAACAAACCGGGCTTCATCGTAAAACAGATAATAATTTCAGTCCGTCTGAAGTCTGTACACAATGTGCATGTAAAGTAAAGAAGAGTAAGAGAGAAAGCAGAGCAACAGACATTCATTATTACAGCTTGTGTTACTTAAACGAAAAGGGCGAGAAGTCGGAGTAAAAGTCAAGTGACACTTTCTAGTAGTTTTTCAAGGAGACGGAAAGGGCAAAAAAGAATAAGAAAGTACCCAAAAGGATCCATTTGAGCGAGTGAACACCCTACAACAGTTCCTTCTAGGCATCATCTTATTTTTTCGTTTATCTTTTTTCCTTGTTCAGAGTCCAGAGATGAAGGAGTTGAGATGATGAAACAATAAATGTTCTGTTTTAACTTTTATCATCATACAGCCAACAAAAACTATCAGCACACGTAAGAGATGAACCAGACACTTTATACGTTTTATTATGGTTTTCCCAAAAAATTATGCATATTTCCACTGAAACAAGCGGTTGTAGTAGTAATGAGAACAACCACAACAGTAATCTTAAATTTACTACGAATGTATGCATGATGAAAACATGTTGTGGAGTGCATTTTATTTTTGACAATAGAATTATATATAGATGTACATAGTACACGCAGAATCATTAGAAGAGACAGTTACAAGTTGATGAGTTCAGCATGACGATGACAAATTAAGAGGAAGCAAGGTTAGCACAAAGTTACGACTTCACATGCAACATGAGAGACGGCTTGGCATTTTGTTGCTTGTTTCTAACAATAAGAGGAACAAGAAGAACCAAGTTGTTAAAAAGTTCTTTTACTTTTTACGGATTTCCTTCTTGGTTGTGTAGCATTTCTTACAATGATGTTGGTGCTAGTGCTGGCGTCTAATTAGTAGCACAACTTTTGTGGTTTTCATTACCTTTTTTATATTATTTATTCGACCGTGATGTCAGGATACACGTGCGCATACATCCAAGTATTTGTAACTTTGTATATTTGCTTTATTGTGTTCCAATAGGAAAATTTACCTGTTTTGCTCCATTTATGTTTTATGAATAAATTACTATGATTAATATTATTGAGTTCATTTTATTTTATTTTATAATATTAGTTCCCTGATGACATTTTTGGGTCACAATAAATAAGCAATTATCAAAAACATAATAACTTTAACATATTATTGGTTTGTTCGTTATACATAATAATATGTTCATTATGGAAATTGAAATTATTCTGCTTTCAGTGGGTAGTTTTGACTGACATGTTGGTCTCAAAGGGAGTTGGGTCGACTTCCTTTTAAGTATGAATCGACAGCTGTGCATGACGCACAAGTTGCCAATAATGCCACTTGTGAGTGACAGGTGGTGAAAGTGATACCGTCGCCTGCCTGGAATAGTTGCACTTATTATAGTCACATTTATTCATAAGCTTTGAAAATACTACTTTCCAGAATTATTTTCTGGGAACACGCTGTAATAGTATTGAAACCAGAGTACGTGCATAGTGGTTTTTGTAACTTGATGACACTATGAAACGTACGAAATCATTTTGTAACCTTTCGTGTTGCCATTTCATCCCATTACACCTACGCATAACCTCTTCAAAGGCATTATGTTAAATCATGTTATCCCATTGTCTGTAAAATTGTTCACCGTTGCTTTGTTCTGCACTCTTTTACAAAAAATCTTTATGGAAAAATGGTTTGAAATATGTAACATGCATATTTCTATAAAAGGTATTGTACCCTGCAGCTGGAAACTGGAGTGCACATGAAGTAAAGCCAACGCCGGAAACACCTCTACCACTTATTCTTTTCACAAAGAAGCTTACATAAAAAGGTATCAACAATATAAAATCAGCTTGTCAACCAAACACGCAAGCATTATCGGTTTTGAAAAAAGGTGATACATGATCATATTATGCAGCAAAGCGAAAAAACTGACATGTGATGTGACAAGTTTGAGCCCAAAGGAGTTTTAACTTGCTCATATTATTTAAGCATTTTCAAGACGTTTGCACAAACGTTTCTGCTTCAAAGTGTATAGCTGCTTCAAAATAAAAATGCATTTGCATGCGTATCAGCGTGCTTTTCGGGTTTCAGTTTGATGTGCATATTGAATTTTCTTACCTATGCCTATGTACATAAACAAGGTATGCATGGGAAATAGAATTTGGGAGAAAGTTTTTGAAGGAATTTAAAGTATTGGTGAAGGGATTGGAAAGAGAGGACAAGCACTACAGACTCAGTGAGCAAAACCAAATGCATGGTTTTGGGTTTAGTAAAAAAAATGCTTACAAAATAGAATAATAATATATTTTTTGTAAAGGCAAAGTCTACAATGTACGAGGAGGACAGGGTAGAAAAAGGGTTGAAGATATTTTATCGCTCGGTCACAGTGCAAGAAGTAGATTGAGGGCATGACATGTATTCCCTAATATATCACTTGACTTGCCCATGTTGGGTTTTAAAAAGTGAGAGTCTAGGTGTTTGTCTACGAAAAACCTGGCTGTTTTGGCTAGTGCGGGAGAGAAAAGCAGACTGGAGAAAGAGATCTCTAGAATATAAATAAAAAGTTGAAATTGATAGGTGGATGTAGTAGACTATCCGGTGGAGGAAGGAAGCATCTGTCCGATTGTGTGGGCATTGGCGGAAAACAGCAGTATAGGTACGTTGGGATGATCGGAATTGCAATTCACAGAGAAAAAACATATCAACTATGTAAAGGGCCAAAGGGAACATAATTATAGAAACTAGAGAAAGAAAAAAGGTGAAAGGGGAAAACTAGAGGCAGCCGATCACTTTTGGAAATAATGTGTATACACAGAACGTACAAACAAACACAAACACGTGTTTGAGAGGGAGGAATCAAGTGGAATTGCAATTGGGATGTTTGGTATGGATGACGATGGGGAAAAAGGATAGCGGTATCCACAGAGCATTCAGCTCAGAATTGAAATGGATGATACGAAGTAAAAAATGAAGGACACATACAAAGCACGTAGTTTACTTGTTAAACATAGGCATAGTAAAAAGCAGCTTCATACATGGGCATCATGGGTTTAGACGACAAATGAAAGCGTGGAGGACACGGAAAAGTTGTGAGCATTGAATGCATTGGAAAATTGGTACAAAAAAGTTAAAAGGGGGTTAAAGCATTTTGCAGTAATTTCAGCCACAAGGGACAAAGAATTTCTAGTAAAATTTGACTGACCTCCTTTCTCGTTTTGCTACAATTGAATATTGCACTTTGTTATCTGACATCTGAGGGAAAGTTATTTTTTCAAGTATACGAGTTTGGTATTAGTGGTAATTGCAAGGTAAACGACGTGAGTTTGGTTAGGTGCACATTAAATCCTTCGTTTTAAAGTGCAGAATTGCAAGCTCATTCATTTTCTTATTTTTCTCCTTCAAGGCAGGAGAACTCTCCTTCCAAATCAATGAATGATTGAGTAAACGTGATCAACAAAAATTGCGATTTGAAATGGAGGCATGTACATTCGGCATGTTTCCATTTATCTTTCTATTTTCTTTAGTATTTTCCCCTTCTTTTTCTCTCATGGGGGTTTCTGTTCAAACTCAAACTTCAAACTATCAACGTTGCGTACGTGAATAACAGCAAACGACATGAAAAATTCTTTCTCTCTTTAAAATGACCAACAGTAGTAGTACAACAAAGTAAAAAGAAAGCGACTGCTTTTTGCCAGTGATATTGAAAAATGGCAAAATGAATGAAGGGAAGAGAATAAGATGCTTGGGAGTACGTCTCTTTTTCTCTTTCACCCTTTTCCCTTTCGACTTTTTTCTTATTTCTGACCTGCTTTGAAAAAATGATTTTTAATGGACACCCACTTTCTTTTCACATTGTGCCCTACTTTCAAGAGAATTTCCATCCAGAGTACCCCGCCTTGGCTAAAATTACTAGAAAACTGAAATACCAGTGCAGTCCTCAGAAAATAAAATTGAAAGTGATCTTTATGTTTCTGGTACAACTGTAGAGCCCATTTTACAACCTTATCAACAACCGTCCTCTTTCTTTCAAATATTGCTACGAATATTGAATTGGAAATTGAGTTGCTGTATATGCAGATGGCATAATAAAACCAGAATACAGGTCCACTATACATGGTATCACCACTATTTTATTCCACTTTTCTCTGGTTTCCTTGCAGTTTTTGCAAAAACATTCCAGGACTATAATTCAATGGAAAAGTGATAGTAGTCCGGTGCATAATATTTTATTACAAAAAGTTGGTGGTGTGGTCTTGTTTTGGCATTTTCACACACATTATATAAAAACAAAGACGTCACAATCAAAACTGCAAACAGAAAACTAAAAATATTGAAAATCTTACATTCCCCTTTCTGCTTTTTGTATTTTTATCACTTGCGTTTTCCCTGTGAATGTGAATTGCATGCATGTTATGTCTCGATGAAATTCGACAATGACAGTCAAAGGAAACACTAAGGCCTCCACCATTCCAATCTTTTTCAATTTTATTCCCACGGACGAATCTAATGGGCAACGGATAGTAATAGTAGGACATATTTCGCCATATCATATCAAATGTATATTAATATAATATATTATGCATACATGCAAATGCAAACCTTCACACCATTTTGTCTTCTTTCATTTTCTCCTCAAAATGCAACAGTGGCTGCCTGCCATCATGAAACCTATACAACTGCAAGTCGTTTTTTATATTGGCATTCGCTATCGTTTTGCCAGTACAGAAAAACATAAAGCTTTGGAAAGCACTTTTCAGTGTGAAATCTAGCAAACACACTGTTATAGCTCATATTGCCATCACAAAGCATGAGGACTTTCGTATACAAAATCCAGTGTACTGCCGCACACACAAATACACACACGACATGATGATTGCCTTTTCCCTTCTTCTTGCCGTGTTCGTTTTTCTCTCCTCATGCTTGTTTTCTCAGTTTACGTGGCCAGGCTATCCCATATTTCCCCTGTCGCTGTCTCTCTGCTTTCTACTTTCTTCTAGAAAAAATATACCCCGAAACTGGGATCTCGCCGCTCACAGTCAGTTGCTAACACCTTCCACGAACGGATTGCATCCTTCTGTGTGGGTAACAGCAAGTAGCATCGAAAGACACCTGGAGTCACCGCAGCCGTCTACTTAACTTTTCATCCATTTTCTTTCCGTCAACATCATCACCAGGAAGAAAGGATTTTTTCTTTGGAAAAAGAAAGCCAAAGTGCAAAAAATGTATATCTATTACTCTTTATTTGTTTCTTTTCCGTAGTCTGCGTAGTAAAACCACAAAAACATTTTTGATACCATCACAAAATAACAAAGAAACCTGGGGAAAATAAGAAACATGGCTATTTCTTGTGCTTTTTCCTTTTGTTTGACAATTTTTGTGTTGGGCTTCCTGCCTACTTCTGCTGATTGTGAGTGACTTGTGTGAGTGGAATTGGTGTGTGCAATAGCGGATCAGAAAGACAGATATACCATTTCCTTGTGTGTCAACCTTATCTCCTGACGTTGTCATCATCATCATCGCCATTATCATCAACATTGCTCCCTGAGCAAATACAAACACACTTTCACTGCTGCCTTTTGCACGCATATCAAGATCATCACAGTGTGTGTGTGTGTCCTGTGTGGAGTGAGCTACTGGTATCATCAGGATGTCTGTCTGCCCCAGAAAATAAAAGCCTGAGTGATTCCACCTTTTCTGGCTAATATTCCGTAACAGAACATCACATCAGCGAAAAAAATCAGTGAGGGTGACGTTAAACTGACAGGGAAAAAGCAAGATCTCGCAAGTCAACACGCAGAAAACAGAAAAAAATTATACACCAGGAACTCTGTGGGAAGAAAAAATAGTATCAAGAGAGCTATCTTTTTGCCTTCTCTTATTTTGGTCCATTTTTTCTTGGAATTTTGTACCAAAAAAGCTACAACAGCAACACAAGACCACGAGAATCGGAGATCTATTGGAGACTGGAGACACGGTTGAACGTGCAAACTTAATAAGTTTAGTCAAGGGAGTAAGTGGCAAAATATATATCTACAGAAAAAAATCGCTTGTAGTACTATTTACCTTTTCTAGCAAAAAATGGGGCTATTTCTTCACTCGTTTATATTTGGAACGTCACGTCCGTTCTGTTTGTCCATATGATCTCTTAGCCTTTTTTGTCCATTAGCTTTCTCTGTGAGTGAGAAAAACTACGGTTGAAAATGTCCGCTTATGTGGTTGTGTGTTGATGTTGCTGTTATTGCGTTATTTATACAGACAAACAGACATATTCTTGGAAAAGCAAGAGTTTTTTTTGTGGGGCACATATTACATGACATTAAACCGGGCATTTATGGCTACTACAATGAGCTTTCATTCTGTGTCCCTGTTGTTTCTTCTCATTTTACATAGAAAATCAGCCCATTTAGCGGTGACTTCACGAGAAAAAAAGAAAGTACTTGGTTTAGAAGTAGTAAAGGACTATCATCATGAAACTCCGTAATAACACACTCGGATAAACCTTGAAAAATGGTAGAAACGGTAATACGTAAGCTCCTTCTGTAAGCTATTATCGTATAACCCTTTTGCTAAAATAACCATCATCAGCATCCCCCAAAAGTGAAAGTAATTTGACTACTTATACCATTTCTGCTGCTACTGCTGTTTTTGGAAGATGGGCTATATAAATGTGCATATGCACTGGTGTTAGAAAGAAAGGAAAGAAAACACATTGCTTAATGTAGTTAAGAATCTCTTTGGCGTGATCGTTAAGATACCGAGCTTTCTGTGTTAAAAGTAGGGAGAGTGATGCTTCGGTTCATTCAACAGACAAAATTATGTCTTCTTCTCTGACGACCAGCAGCCAAAAGTCTCATTCCATTTTTGTCTCTGGTCAGTGCACTACTCAGTTTTATCTTGCTAGTTAAGGCACTTAGCCTAACAGTTAGCTATTTTTTGAGCTCGGAATATTTCCAGGAAGCTCTCATCTTGCTCAGGTGTCCACTAGGGATGGAGCGTCTTCTTGTTCTTTTCTAAATAAAACTGGGTAAGTGTGGAGGCAGAAATGCCATAAAATTAAAGTAATTTTGAGTGATTTTAAAGATTATTTTAGTAATTTTTTATAATGGTTTTGGGGTAAAATGAACTGTTGGTTAATAGGATCAAAATCTCTGGTGTGTGTAGCCTGAGTTCCAAACTGGTCTCAGTCTTTCTGTGGAAGATCGTTTGGTGAGAAAAATAATTATTTTGTGTAGAAAAGAGACGAGCTGTGACACTTTTGGTGTACTAAATGAGGGTATTTTGGTTTGGTTTTGTGTAATTTTTATAGCCACTTTTTGATGTACTTTTTGATCCACTTTTGACGACTTTTTGTCTACTTTTGTTTGCTTGATTCGTGGTTCCTGAGCCGGGAAGCATTTTGATAGTCTGTTAGCCCAGCAGCCCAACTTATGCCAAGTGTTCTGGTTCGCCCATCCTCCCACATCTACTCCAATTCCTGGGAATTAGTGTATTTTTGAGGTATTATGTTAAAAAATAACTAGAAATTCTTGTGAATTGGGTGTTATTGTCTTGTGAGTGTATTGGGTTGTGTTCTACGCAATAGTGGCTCTTTGGTATTTTGGGAGGGTTTTTTGGGGTAACTTGAGACTTTCGGGGATACCCGGATGATGTAGCCTACGCTCATCGGACGGAGTGAAACGAGACGTTTCAGAACTTGGGAATCATTAAACTTGGCTTTCATGACACATAACGCCACTATTGCTGCTACATAATCAGGGAAGTTATTTAAAAGATTGGGACACGCCTGTTATCATTTCCACGAATTCCTTTAAAATAAAAAGGAACGGGACAAAATCTGTTTTTGCGTGTGTTTTCCCAAGTTTAAAAGGTAACTTAAATTGTACCTAAACGTAGATATAACCAATTTGTCAAGTAATTACGTAACTTAAAGATAAGACTTAAATTGTCAAGGGTAGAGATCTCTCCTAAAAAGATAGAGTAATCTAGTTAAAAAGTTATCGTAGATTTTCCATTGTCAATTTATCATTTATTCGTCAGTTAGAATAAAAACCAGTTTTTCTAGTAGCAATTAAACTACTTTTGTGTCAATGTTTAAGCTTATTTTACGGCAAACCGTGTAAATTGATTCTCACAAACCTGAATTCTTCATAATATTATTGCACTATCGTTGTAGCGTGTAGTATACTGAGCTAGTTGGTTCGAAAACATAATAACCTCCAAAGAAATAATACATATTTCATCAAAATTACATACTACACTCTACAAAGTGGCGCCCAACGCCTTTCTTTTTGTTACCAACCTACAAATTTGTAATTTTCAAAAACACGTTGGTCGCACACTACAAAGTGGCGCCCAACGCCTTTCTTTTTGTTACCAATTAACAATTATCAGTAAATCTAATTTAATTTTGTTGGTACATTAAGCACCGAATCGGTAGTAGTGCAATTTAAAAATCGTCTCTAACAGAGAATCAATAAAATTACCGGTTGCAATTTAAATAGAAGCAAAAATAATAGTGGTACAGAAAAGTCAAAAGAAAAGTGGCAAAAATATTTCACAGCTTAGCACACAAAAACCAGAACCAATAATAAACTTTCATTAGTAACCAAAGCTTTAAGTTCAAAGTGTAACAAGATGTGATACTAATTATTCCTTTTTGTAATAAAAAGCCGAATTAGTACATTTCTAGTCTAGCTCTACACGAGTTGGAAATACGCTTTAGAACCAAGTCCAGATTACGGGACGTTTTATTAGATAATAAGTTTTCGTCGAAATTACGTAGTAATACCAGTAATTAAAAGGATGGTTTCTGCATTGAAATGAAGTCATGACAGACAATAATAATGAATGGTTAAATTATGCTCCGAAATATTACGGCCTAGATGACAAACAATGTCCATTCCATTACCTTAGTGAACTTTTCGTCTTTTGTAAAAGCTTCTTAGTTTCCGAACAGGAATTTTTTGACATTGTGTTGCCGTTCTCTTCAGAAGGAGAATTTAAAAGCAGACTTGAATTACATACTCAGGTACATGGCAAATTAGGTCAGATAGAAGATTTTTATGATGGGTTTTCGGCAGTTTACTTTAGTCAACGGTATAATCCAAACATTTCGTCGTACTCTACTTCCGACATTCGAACAAAGCTTTCTTTAGCTTATCATTGTTTTGGGGAGTTTTTGAATTTTGTAGAATTTGGTAGTGAAGCAGAGTCATTCGAAAATGACAATGCTCCAGAAAATAAAAAAGAGCATGAACCTCAAGTACAAGCAGTTCAGTCCGCTGTCTTAACAGATGAATTTGCGTACGGGTCAGAGGTTAGCTCACACCACCCACAAAACAATGATATTTTAAAGAGTAAGGAGGAGGAGGTAGAAGATTTAAATTGCTCATGGCTTTACGAAAACAATGAAACGAATCTAGTCTCGTCATTCCAAACAGAAAAACAATCTATGATTAATCATGCTGAAACAGAATTATACGCATTCTTGCGTTTAAATCAGCATCTTTACAACATTCTGTATTACCATGTTCAAAACGTAAACATGCTTCGTTCTGAAATTTGGAGTGCGAGAAAGACTACAAAGCCAACGCAAAGCAAGTGTTTAGATTTTAGGCTTTTACACATGCCATATGAAACAGGATAATTAGAATCTTTTTCAATAAACAGTAAAGTGTAACATATACACGTAGGATTAATTGGTTTACAATCAGGCATGTTAAATTAAACAATAAATATAAAATATTTTGCTACTAGAGGAAAAGAAAGTTAAAAGTAAATATCATAATTAGACAAATTGCAGGAAATTTATGATTACATCGATTCAATTTATGTCAGACTGAAACATTCTATAAAGATCGATTAAATTAGTACAAGTGATAGCCATCAGATTACAGACAATCCTTTTTACGCCAGGCAATGTGAGGGAACCACATTGAGCTTGGGAGGGGGGTTATTGTAAAGACTAAATAGTCTTCACAAAATTAGCATAATATTCAAATGAGTGAATATAAAATTGTGAGCATTGCAGTGGAGGAAGAAGGAGAAGGGAAAAACAAGAAAAGGTTCTCCAGTAAAAAAGAATGTCTCAAAAGTATAGTATCTACGTAGCTACGGAGTGACTCAAATAACAGTACACTAATTCCTGTCATCATTCACAGAAAAGTCAGAGGGAGAAGGGAGATAAAATGAATAGCGGCTTTCCACGCTAAGAGTGTTCTACTTTTAGTGTGGCATTCTCTTTAAAGGAAATACTGACTAAACTATAGTCGGCGAGCTTTCTGTGTTAAAAGTAGGGAGAGTGATGCTTCGGTTCATTCAACAGACAAAATTATGTCTTCTTCTCTGACGACCAGCAGCCAAAAGTCTCATTCCATTTTTGTCTCTGGTCAGCGCACTACTCAGTTTTATCTTGCTAGTTAAGGCACTTAGCCTAACAGTTAGCTATTTTTTGAGCTCGGAATATTTCCAGGAAGCTCTCATCTTGCTCAGGTGTCCACTAGGGATGGAGCGTCTTCTTGTTCTTTTCTAAATAAAACTGGGTAAGTGTGGAGGCAGAAATGCCATAAAATTAAAGTAATTTTGAGTGATTTTAAAGATTATTTTAGTAATTTTTTATAATGGTTTTGGGGTAAAATGAACTGTTGGTTAATAGGATCAAAATCTCTGGTGTGTGTAGCCTGAGTTCCAAACTGGTCTCAGTCTTTCTGTGGAAGATCGTTTGGTGAGAAAAATAATTATTTTGTGTAGAAAAGAGACGAGCTGTGACACTTTTGGTGTACTAAATGAGGGTATTTTGGTTTGGTTTTGTGTAATTTTTATAGCCACTTTTTGATGTACTTTTTGATCCACTTTTGACGACTTTTTGTCTACTTTTGTTTGCTTGATTCGTGGTTCCTGAGCCGGGAAGCATTTTGATAGTCTGTTAGCCCAGCAGCCCAACTTATGCCAAGTGTTCTGGTTCGCCCATCCTCCCACATCTACTCCAATTCCTGGGAATTAGTGTATTTTTGAGGTATTATGTTAAAAAATAACTAGAAATTCTTGTGAATTGGGTGTTATTGTCTTGTGAGTGTATTGGGTTGTGTTCTACGCAATAGTGGCTCTTTGGTATTTTGGGAGGGTTTTTTGGGGTAACTTGAGACTTTCGGGGATACCCGGATGATGTAGCCTACGCTCATCGGACGGAGTGAAACGAGACGTTTCAGAACTTGGGAATCATTAAACTTGGCTTTCATGACACATAACGCCACTATTGCTGCTACATAATCAGGGAAGTTATTTAAAAGATTGGGACACGCCTGTTATCATTTCCACGAATTCCTTTAAAATAAAAAGGAACGGGACAAAATCTGTTTTTGCGTGTGTTTTCCCAAGTTTAAAAGGTAACTTAAATTGTACCTAAACGTAGATATAACCAATTTGTCAAGTAATTACGTAACTTAAAGATAAGACTTAAATTGTCAAGGGTAGAGATCTCTCCTAAAAAGATAGAGTAATCTAGTTAAAAAGTTATCGTAGATTTTCCATTGTCAATTTATCATTTATTCGTCAGTTAGAATAAAAACCAGTTTTTCTAGTAGCAATTAAACTACTTTTGTGTCAATGTTTAAGCTTATTTTACGGCAAACCGTGTAAATTGATTCTCACAAACCTGAATTCTTCATAATATTATTGCACTATCGTTGTAGCGTGTAGTATACTGAGCTAGTTGGTTCGAAAACATAATAACCTCCAAAGAAATAATACATATTTCATCAAAATTACATACTACACTCTACATCGTTAAGATAGCACTTGAGACTCTGGGGTGACTTTAAGAAATTCACTTGTCTTTTAATAACGTCAAATAAGGCCCCCTATTAAAGCAAAGGAAGCAAAAATAGCATGTGGCACTCTCTTATTACGCTTTTTACTTACTAGAGTGTAAGGACAGCACAAGGAAAACAGCAAGTAATGGGATGATTATGTTGTTTCAAAACTGTGCCTCTGTATATTATGGTAACTTACATCGATGTGCTTTCTGCAGTTCCATTTTTTCATAAAAGCCGAACAAGAAGCTTTTCATCTTCCTTTTCAAAGGTTTAGGATTTTTTTTATCTAATACCATTACTTGACATCAACACCATTGATTGCAACAACCTAGCAAGATTGCTACCTTTCGTAATATAATTTTAATTCGTTTCCTTCAGAATTGTGTATTGCGTAGCAAACCGAACACATCAAACTCCAAAGCAAGTCAACTTGTAAGGCTTTTTCGTAACAAGCTTACACCATTGACTGTGATAACAAAAAAAAAATCCCCAAAGAAAGCAGCTTTCGCCCACTCAGTCATTTTTCGTATTTCCTCAGTCTTTTTTATCTTGAAAGAGTTTTTGTAAAAATCAAGGAAAGAAGCTGTTGAGCAAATACTATACTTTGATACATTTTTATAGCCAAGTAATAAAGCAATATTGCCACTACGTGCGAGTAGGCACATGCATAATAATTTCATTTATTACAGATTTATATCTACTTAGTAGCAAAATCTCCCAGAATAATTTTTATATGGCATCATCATAACCACCCGTTGCCCTCCAAAAACCTCATCCTACCATATTATATATTTTTCAAGGCATAAGCTTACGAAAGAAAATATAGTAAAAGAAGAAGCCGTGCAGTCATCATAATTTTGCCTTTCGAATCTGTTGATTCAGGAGATTTCTCAGAGAAAATGTTTCTTTATGGCTAACACGGTTATGTATACCGCCAGATTTCTCCCCTTCTTCGAGGAGAAAGTTTCCCATTTCAAAAATATTAGTATTGCTGGTTGACAGAGATATTGGAAAACTGACTAGACTAATGATATTTATGACATATTATAGTTCTCTGTGGTCTGGCACAAACAATTTTATGGAATTTACATCTAGTATGCGTGGGTGGAAATGTGAGTGGCACTGGTGGTGAGCCACAGAAAATATTCGTGGTGGTGACGATGACGCCAAACAACAGCCAACAAGGCGGAATATTGAAATGTTGCGGCTTGGGAGCCGATGAACGAACACGTATTTAGAGAAGACTCACAGCATTTTATATGACTGGGCATTTTAATATAATTCTAGCAAGTTTTCAAAAACCACAATGCTTATACAGAACAATGCTTAGCTTATACTGAACGATGAAAAATTTACTTGGAGAAGCAGATGTTAGTGTGAGTGATGTATGCAAATCGGGTGGTACCAAACGTGAGCACACTACATGCAAATCATACAAAATGTATGAGTAATGCCTTCCGTTACGCATTTCTATTTTTATAACTAAAGATTTCGAAAGTTATTAAAGGTGGCAAGTATCTGGCAGAAGCCAGGGGTAATATATACCACATGTGAAGAAATATGAAGATAAACGGGAGAGGTGGTGAAGAGAATCTGTTTGCATTACAACTTACCATATATTTGGTCAGATAAACAAGCATAATTAAATACTATAGTGTCCTCTCAAGCACTCTCATAATAGTCATTTGCGGGTCAAATGAGAATATAAATAGTTGAAATATTATACAAATCAGGTTCACGTTCCCTTTTCTCTTTGGAAATGGTTAAGTAACCTTTTCAAGAGGGACATAAAACAATGCGATAAGGGACATGGGCACATGAATAAAAAATGACTTCCCGTCCCGTTACCGGATTCGGGGAAAATTACTACCCAGCTCATGAATGCAATTTCCATTATTGCAGCTTTTACTACTTACTTTGTTTTTTTTTGAGTCTTTGAGTGTGCAAGCAAAACACTAAAAAGGCTAACAAGCCATGTCACATTTTTTTATAAATGTTGTAACGTGAAGTGCATGCAACTTTCTTTTTTTCATTTTTTACGGTTCCTTCTCATAACTTCCATTTTATTTTCATCCGTTCCTTTGTTGAGGAGCTATAGTTCTATGGATTTGTTGGCATTGCAATCCACATTATCCGTGCAACTATCTGTTCTAAGGAAAAATCAGGATTTTAAGGAGCAGGTTGCAGTAGACCACTTGCCAAGTCATAATGCATAGCCTGCGTTTTTTCCATAATTTAAATTGTAAGCTCCCATCTCACTCACTCATGGACTAACAAACTAACTAACTAAAACGAACAGACAGTGTGGCATATCTTTCCGCTTTTGTATTGCATAATTTGCCTGCCTGTGCAACTACACTCAAAGGAGGAAAGTGGAAGGCATACAAATAAATATACTAGTATCATGTGCTTTCTTCCATAAATACATAAGAAGGCAACTTACTCCAAGTTTTTTTATTTATTATCATGTAGTCCTTCATGGACTCTGAGCAAACACACATAAAACATCAAACTAGCAAGTGGAGAACAAAAAAGGATAACAACAACAAGAACAAGCAGAAAGAACAACATTTTCCTTCATTTTCCTAAACTTCTCTTTTTAGGAAATTCCTCCTGTTTGTTTTTACAAGAAGAGTAGAAAAGATGGGAAAGGCATTCAGCATGAATAATATCTTTAGACGGACTAAAAATAAGAAGTAGGCGAAGTAAGTACTTAGCAAGAAAACCGGAGTAAAAAGGGATAATAATAGTTTAGTGGAATGAATGTGTCTAGTAGAATGGTGGTCGTAGTGGAAGTACACTTGACTTTCTTTTAGCAAAGTTGATTATCAGGAGCTGCAGAGCTGGGAAAAACAGAAAACTTTCCATTCATCGTTTTTGTTTACTTACCATACTTACTTTTCTTTCCTTCCTCTTGTGCATTTTATGGCATTTCCTTTCCCTCACTTTCTCACTTTTCCTCTCTGTCTGTGCTTCTGGTGCTATTTACTATTTATGGAGGTACTTTTGCTTACGTAAATACCAAACGGTTCTCCTATTTTCAAAAAATGAGTGAAAGAAAGAATGAACGTAAAAGAAAAAGAGGAATTGAATCGACATTGTAACTTTTTAAATGTTTTACTAGTGAAAGTTGGAACAACAGTTTTTTAAAAAGTCAGTCCCGCAGGACAATACAATGATTGACACGGTAAATACTCCGCTGTCACCAGGAAAAGTGTCACACCAAAACACTAACTAACACGGAGTTTTACAAAACAAGAATGTAGAATAGAATATTACGTTTGTACGATGATTTTGGCCTGGTTTTCTTTTTCTGGGACAGCAAAAGAAAGTCCACTGGGTTTTTACATTTTATACAACTTGTTTGTAGCTCAGGATGATTTCTATTTCTTGTCTGAGGGTATTGATTAAAGAGCATTATGGCTGAAGAAAGGAGAGGGAATGCCACCGTTAATACCGCTTAGATTGACATAATCAGTGTGTAAACAAGGTCGACATGATCATCATCAAGCAAGCAAAGCGGTAGTATAACAGTATATCAGTATGGGAAAATCAGAGAAGAAGAAAAAAGGGAGAAAAAATCTTTTGAGGAACAGCGGAACAGAATGAAAGCTGCTGTTGCTGACTAAAGCACTACACCACTTTCATCCTGATCGTAGTGAGCAAACAAGGCACAAAGTGAACTAGATATATTAGCCAAAAAATATAGTAGCTGGGCTGAAGCATTGTGCAAACATGTTCTTCTTCTGGGCTGCTTTTTCCTTTGCCTTTTTCTGCTTTCTCTCTATCTCTCTTTTTGAATCACAGCATGACATGAAGGCAAACAAGAGAGAAGAAAGAGAAATAGAGAGGTTGAAGATAAAATACCAAAAATGTTTTTGGGGAAAGTTGGAAGTAGTAGTGCTGGCGGTAAATACCTACCTGTGACCTGTATAAAAGTATGGAAGGAGAGGAGGTGAACGAAGGTTGCAGTTTAGACGTAGGTAATCCAGGAGTAGTGGTGAATATCCGACCAAATAACTATCCTTTTGCTATAGGGTCGAAATTGGCGTTCATTAGATAACGGTTTCTGACTATCCAAGACTAGTAAGCTGGTGGGTAGGTAGTTGAGTACTTGATATTCAGTTCACACAGATATCATCATATACCATTCCTCCAAAAACATTCCAGATCGATGGATGTCAGTAGTACATGTCATTCTTCAGTGGTATTCATTGGACAACTGCGAAGGTCAGCTATCTTTCAGTTTCGGGTCGCAGTTTTTTTCTTTAGCTTTCGTTTCACCAACGAAAAATAGCAAAATTGCACGAACAGGAAACACTAGACATCTGATAGAGCTTCGCTGGCTAGATTCCCCAGCACGGTTTGCGTGCAGTCGAGCGCAAAATAGATTCCGAGTTTCTCGAAAAGTAAATATTTTTGTGTCAAGAGGTTCATGCTCATAATTTACGTTAACTTACCAAGTTTTTCAGTATGCAAAATTGTAAGTACGGTTCAAGACGTTATTTTAGCATATTGGGATGGACTCAGCATTGGCACTCTAACCATTGGTAATATTATAAATTAATGTTGGCCTGAATCGTAAGCAGTTGAGAACATTTATTGTTTATGCAGTCAATAATGCTGAAAGTTTTAATATTTTTGCTTATCTTTATTTCATCGAATAAATTGTTTTATATCGACCCGGCATATTTAGTAGTGCGTATCAGAGTTTGTACAAAAGAATAAAACAAAAGGGTACAGATTTCTCCCTTTACTTATTGAAACCACCACATGAGCTCCACACACTCATTTTCCCTACGAATATTATTAATGACAATGCTAATTCCAATACCACTACCACATGGGAACTTCATGACAATGACAAATCATCAGCAAAACTGACATGCATCCTCCTATTCAGATACACGCATGAATACTAATTGACCAAGCAAAGGCAAGCAAGTTTCCATGTAGAAAAGCTGCTTCAATTTCCTAAAATTCTGCAAAACAATGCTGGCCGCAGCGACGACACCACATACTTGCATATCGTAATACCATTGTCATCATCACCGCGCAGTATGTATGATGATGTGCTATTGATTAAAATGACTGGTGGTGACATGAATAATGTAGATACACAATATCCCACATTTTCGATTGTTTTTTCGGTGAAAGTGGCAGAACCAGTTGTTGTTTTGTTTATATAGTACTATACCTAAATATTATAAGCATTTTGATTATTTTCCAAAACCGCAATTAATACAATTTTACTTTTATCCCTCTACCATTTTCCCTTTTGTCTTGATGAGCGTTGTACGCAGTCTGCCAGAACGGTTTTTGTGCTGCTGGTAAGTCAAGTCAAAGGAAAGAATGTCAGAGACCATAACGCTTTTAGCTCATTCTCTGTGGCTAATTAATGAAAAGCTTTATGAAATATATATCAGATTTCATTAATTTCATAAAGTTGCATGTACTATTGGAATACTAAACACTAATGCTGCGGTAGTAGTGGTAATGGTGAGTCACGTAGTCATAATTAATATGGTTTGGGTATTTTTGGTGGTTTCGAAAGTTGGACTGTTGTTGATGGCAGGATAAAGAACGCATTGAAATAGTCTAAAACTAAGTTTGAATTGTCCTTGCAAGTCTACCAAATATTTACATGCACTAAACTTTCATGCATTTTTGTAACAGTAGAGGTTTCATATCAGTAGGCGGCTATCGGTTAAATTCCAAATGTCAACAGTATGTGTTAGTATAGCGTTTTTACAAGTTTATTCCCAAATTATCTATCTTTTTGCGTGTATCAATTATAAAATCTGGAATTGTCTTTGAAAAACAACAAAAGACTATATGAAATTTCAAGCCTAGATAAATATTTTTTCAACATTCCCTGATAACCAATTCAGAAGTAACAACAAATGAAGGGAAATGGATTCTACTTTTGTCAATTATATAAAGTTATACATACAAATATATCATCGGCAAACAATTCTGCTCTCTATCTTAACAAATAAGGATGAGCTTGGCATCCCTCTTTGTTTACTACTTTTCCCAATTTTGCTAATAAAACCAAACCAACTTTCATTCACACGCCTACTCACCCAGATACAACCTTAATACCTGGAGGTGACGGTATTCGGTAAGAGCACTTTCACCATCGCGCCATTTAACTACCACTGGTTGTGTGTTTGTGTGTAAGTGGTGGTCGAAGCGGTAATGGTGGTTATTTGGCAAATTCGGATTTTTTTAGTGTTCTTTGATAAATGGAATGTATAGATTTTGCCCTTTACAACCATACAATTTTTACTGATTGCAGCACAAGTGGCAATAACAAAACACACCTACTCTCTCATTTTTTATCCATTTTACTACTCTTGGCTCCAGTCTATAAATATGCATCCATTTTAATAGCATGCCTCTGAATGAAGTCCCCACCAAAGAATAAGAAATAAAAATCCGAACACCAGTCAATCGGGCTTTTTATTTACCTTAATGGTTTTCTCTCTTTCTCACTCTCACAATAAATTATTGACCATGCTAATGTTGAGAATGCAGGGTAGGGGACGACCAAGACAATTTTATTGATTTCTTGGTTATGTTTGCGTCCAAATTCCACTCAAACAAACCTAGTAAAAGTAAAAACAAATGTTTGTTAAGGTATCAATGTGTTTGAACACGCCTCTACATATTATCCAATAATATTGCCTACATGCAACTTCTCCTTTGCTTTTATATTATTACAACAACCCACGTACCACAAGTGATTTCCCAACAAAATATCTAGAGAAAGTTCTCTATTTATACTGTCTGATGGATAGCATTCCGTTCTCCGCCTACAGTAGGCAAAAATACATTAATGTAGGTATTACCGCATGTTAAACAACAACCAAAGGGAAAATAATTTTTCCGTGGAAGGCAACTCATCAAGGAAAAATCCTAATACTACCATCCAGTTTATTGGTTTATAGGCCGGCAGAAGTGCTGTAACTGCTACTCATGTTCAATATTCTCACTATTCCCATTATACAATGGGAGATGAAACAATTTTTTCTCTCTCTTTTAGAGCGCCAGTGGTTGTTAGTAATCGATCTAATAGCCCCAGAGAAATCTTGTCGGTTTGTATTCCCCTGTTTTTCTTCATTTTACTCCAAAAACGAACTCGGCAGGGTTTCGCCTTCCAAAACACTCACTTCTATTTTCAAACAGAGGAAGAAATGGGGGAAAAGGGATGTAAAGCGTGACTGGTTTCTTCATGTTGACTTTGTCCATAGTCCTGTGAAAGTGCTTTTCAAAGACGATTCAACAAATACAAGTGCATAACAGCAAGAGGAGGGATAAAGATGCCATTATTTTTCTTAAGTATGAGCAGGTATCTCAGAGTTCAATCAGAAGCAGAGGGATCTTTGTGTCTTTCCTGGATGCTGCTAAACACTCGCTTGAAGTTCTAGTTGTACCGCTGATAGCAGCAGTGCAAGAAACGGTAGTATAAAATGGAAAACGAGAAACAGAAAAGAAAATTATGTAATCATCTTCCTCGGTTTTTTGAAAGCCATTTTTCTAATAGAAAACGAAAGTAGGCATGCTTTGTTCATTGAACTGTTATAATTCTTTTATCATTGAAACAAACTGTGCAGTTGTGTCTTTTCCCCTAGAATAGAAAGTATTCACATGAAGCTAAACTGTTTTTCCATCTCAAAGATACCCTTGAAATATGCCTCTTGTCTATTCCTATTCTCTTATTTGTTGTTGTTTGTTGGAAGAGCGCATCTATGATAACTAGCAGCAAACATCTTGTTGTTGCTATTTTTATCCAGAATAGCCTTTTTGTTACTAAAATTAGAGAGAGAAAATAATATCCCTACGTCTGCCGTTAGTATTTTACTCGCTGTCAGTGAACCGCAAATGCACACAAATTGCATGCAAATCATATTCTTCTGGTTTCCATATTTTTTTACAATTTTCATTTTGACTTTCTTTTCATTCATTCCCTTCTTACTTTTATATTACCGTACCACACGCTACACATCATCGCACAACACGCACCGTTGCAAGCAGCATTAGATCTTGTACCAGATGAACTTTGCCTACCGCTTCTTTTGCTTTTTTCATCTCATTTCATCCCACAACTTTTTCTGTTTTTTCAAATTTGAATGTTACAAAGGCAAATAAGAAAACTTGTATGTTTTCAAACATCACATAGCTTTCCATTTTTAGGAAAAGAAAATATGCTTCACATCTCACTTGACTTTGTTCACACTCATTATAATATGTTCTCTAAAACATATAGATAGGTATACCTAATACCTAGGTATATACGTTTATAAGGTTTTCAAAGCTCTACTGGTGTTGCTGATACATTGCACACGAAATATAAAGCATTTTCCAAGATTTCCATACCAGATGGATGGAAAGAATACACAAGAGCGAAAAATGGCAGCATGATCTCGCACTCTGAGATTCCCTATGTGGATGGAATGGTAATATTATGATGGCTGGTGCCCCTGGATTTTCTCTGGTGTTGGGATTTTTCGAACGTGGCCATTATATGATCCTAGGCTGTTGAATCCAGGATGACGATGATGATGTGAGAGGAGGATGTGACTGAAAGACTGACTGCTGTAGATGTTTTATTGTATGTGGAGTTCAGCAGGCTAAACACACACTCTCTTTTATGCTTTTTTTTGCAAAAATAGCGTGTATGGATAGAGACAAAAAGTTAATATTATATAGCACATTTCTTAAAGAAACCGGGGAAAGCAATCACAAGTAGGAGCTGTTATGCATTCATATTTTGCACAACGGGTTTTTTGCAAGGCTGTAGCCTTCATATATTCAGAATACTTTCTGCGTACGAACGAGAATGAGAAAAAGGATGCGGCTCAAAAAGTGAGTTTCTAAGCAAAGGAGTGAAAGGCAACCTCATCTCCACAAACAGCCAGAAGCACTTTTCTTGGCTTGGGAAACCTAAGAAAAGGAGGGCAAGGCATGAACCGAAGAGGGAAAACTGGGAATTTTTATTATAGTGCCATTTCATATTATAAGCTTTTATCTTTCATATTCTAGGTATTCATTATGTCATAACATGGGTTGGTGTGTCAAGCAAGGAGGAAAAATGCTATGTAGAAAACAATATGTATTACCTATATGGTGAAATTATTGCATATAATGAACAATGACCGTGCTTGTAATACGATTCCTTTTGTGTATGAAGAATGATTATGAAGCATTCCACAATTTAAATCTAGATAGTTCAAGTAAAAAGCACTATCATAATCTTGAATTTGATTGGTTCTAATTTTAATACATATAAGAGGGTTGCACGACATATTGTGGCTCCAAGCAATGCAATATTCTTCTTCAAGGAATTTATCTTCAAAGCTGATGTAGAAATTAGCCACTAAAATCTTAACTGGGTTTACTTGTTCACCAAGTTCACCACTTTAAACTCTTTGTGATTCGTCTGTTTTTGATTTTATGTGTGATAGTTTAGTTTCAACTGTCCGATTCAAGCTGTTGTAGTTAAATTTCGTATAAATTATAATATCAAATTCAAATTATTCTGCTTTTGACAAAGTTTTAAAAACTATTTGATGTACTTTTGTTAACGTGTTGTAACACTTTGTAGAATGAATTATGAATGAAATCAACTTGACCTCACCTCCAATATCTCTTTCTTCAACGTAACTTACGTAACACTGCTCTAAAAGGATATATACTAGTGTTAAACACGAGTTGAATTATGATGAAAATCATTCAACTTATCATCGTTTTAGTAACCTGTCATATCCTAACTTTCCCCTGTCTTCAAAAGAAAAAAAGGAGAAGAGATTCCATAATGCTATACTGACCATATAAAGGCAAAGTTACTAAAAGGGGTATTATCAAACATGATCGTAGCCCCATCGGCATTGCATTTTTGGATAGAATCTCGTGCTTCACATTTTTATTTGTAGCAATCAAACTGACAAGTGCAAATAAACTCGCTTTGTGTACATACTCTCCAGAGAACAAAAATGCAACAGCGGGAGAAAATACAAAGCCTTTTTCTTCAAAGAACTTGCCTTGAAAATGATGGAAGATACGCGTGCCAGAAACGAAACTACGCGCTACGTTTTCTCCTTCTCTACTTTATATTAAGTAAAGCGGTATATGAGCATACCTACTTTCAATGTTTGATTTCCTATTCATTATTTTGGCAGGTTCTACAAGGGAGCTTGTAAGCATTTTCATGATGAGAATACTGTTGCTTCCATTCTTATGATGGGTAAAGCAAGAAAAGGGAAAATGATGTCGGAAGCGGAAAGGAAATGGTGTTTTTATTATATGGCATTTACTTATTACCCCAACTTGGCGTTTACTATCCAATTGACTGTTTCTGCTGTATTCTCTCTCCAATAGTCTGCTGACAGTATATAGCTCATCAAATAAAAACGACTATTTGCCAAAGAGGGTTGATGAGAAAAGGGAAAATAAACTTGAAAAGTAAATACAAACTGTTACAACATTAGGTATCCTAAGAAGGTTTTATTCCTGTCAAAAAGCTTTGGAGGAAAAATGTTTCACGCTAGAGCGTTTGTATACGGGATAATTTATACTTTTGCGTGCTTATACATGTCAAGAATATGGTGTTAGATTTCAATGAAAACCAAAGTGTTCCATTCTTCTGACAAAATTTCAAGGTTGAAGTGATGATGGTAAGAGTTTTATGTATATTTAAGTAGCTTGATATAGCCACTCATAGTGTGGCACGTGTATGAGGATGTACCGAAAATAGACACTTTTTCCTCAATGATGATGTGTTGG
This sequence comes from Entomobrya proxima, assembly GCA_029691765.1. Classification (NCBI taxonomy): domain Eukaryota; kingdom Metazoa; phylum Arthropoda; class Collembola; order Entomobryomorpha; family Entomobryidae; genus Entomobrya; species Entomobrya proxima. The sequence continues at coordinate 25,268,417 of CM056170.1, read as the reverse complement.
TTTATTCTTCCGACTGTGTAATCTCGTTTTACGTTTCATGAGATAAAATGGTAAAGTAAAGAGATTACTTGACTTTGAGAGTATAATAGGTTGCTATACTGTGTGGAAAATGTGTGTGGTGCACATGCATTGTCATTGTATTTCTGGTGAAGAAATTCGATCAGCAAGTCTCTAAAGCTTTCTCGTATTCGCATACTTTTTCAGTTGAAGTGGCTTCAAACGTGTGTGTGCTTCTGGTGGAAGATTATGTTGAGAATGCGGTTGGGGGTTTTCCACCGTAAGAAATCTTATCTTTCCACATTTTTGTTCTATGGTTTTTGGAAATACGTCTTGCTGGGGTTTTTGGATTAAGCTTACGGATGACAAAAGTTATCGCAGGGGAATGTAAAGAGAAAGTAAGTAAAAATGTAATGAAAGTGCAATGAGATAGAAGGATAGAAAAGATACAAAATGAAAGCAAAGCGAAAAGTGGTACACAACAAACAACACACCACAACGATGATGGTGTGAAAAAAAGATTATCATTATCATCGAAATCGAGTTACAGTTCAGAAATAATAAAGAAAAATGCTAGGACACTATTCTTCTGGTGGAATCCTCTGAAAATCAGTATTGCTGCAGTAACACCTTAACAAGGCAGATACTAAAAGAGATGTTTCCTGAAAGTGCAAGCATTGCTTCTTGCATTGCTGCCACTCAAAATATAAAAAGAAGATATGCGACTAACGAACACAGAAAAGATAAGGTACACTTTCGTAGAAAAAGTAATACACAACTGAAACAAAAATAGACATAAAGATTCATGAAGGAAATTCGAAAAATCTTTCCCTGATGACGTGATCTTGTTCAATCGGAGGAAAACTCAGAGATGTAAATTGAAAAATGTAAAGCAGGAGCTGTCTCCCATCTGCAGAAAATTCTGCTTGCCACAAAAGGAACAAATTGGGCTTTAGTAAGAAGTTCTGACAATCACCAGTCTAGAAAGTTGAAAGGAGGCCGACATACAAATGAAGAAAAAGGTTGAAGTAAGAAAAAGAAGATAAACAAAAACAATGAAAGTGAAATAAACAGCCTACTCGGCTTGTCTTCACTCTTCATCAACCTACTTTGTGCTGTTACCCACTATATCATGTAGGTGGTAGCTTGGTGGGGTGGTACTTTTTCATTTCGTGTGTACTGGAAACGCGTCAAAGGAACAGCCGTGCAAGCTGCTATAGAAAATCAGAACCGGAAGGCAACTTCATTGCATATCTACGTGACTTCTCTCATACTTTACATTTTCTTGGTGAGACGAAAGCCTGGAATGTCTAAAATTGCAAATAATAAACTCAACTTTTTATGTAGTTCTTTTTTCGCAAAATTTTCATAAAAACGAGTTGACCGACATTAGACACTTTGTTTTTAGTTCCTGTTGTTGGTACCGACGAGAAGCACTGCACAACATCTGGTCTACTTGGTACATTTTCATTATTATTTGTGCTTTGCTCCCAAAGTCAACTCCAACCAATTTTAATTTTAAGAAACAAGTTAAATTTTATTCTTTAACTTGTGATTTTACTTTTTATTTACATTTTACCGAAAAAAAATTGTACAAAACTTATTGTCAAAGGGTGAAAGCGTGGGATGAGTGCTCTCAACAAAGCCGGCAGCAACTTCTGTTGTTTGGCCCAAGTATAGTAATAGCTACATTGTTTATAGGTATAATCTGAGGAAAGACAAAGTTATTTCTATTTTCATATTTTTCTCCCACTTTGTAATACATTTAATGACTTGGGAATGATGACGCCAGAACATTCGTTTGTTCGTTTTGCTTTGGATCTGCCTTTGCCCATGTTGTGGTAGAATGGTTGGAACATTATCCCTGTTTTGTAATCAAAATGAGTTTCTCAGGAATAAAAATGGACATGGCGTCATCAGCCAGAGTCATGAACCAAAGTATACCCATATCACTTTTCATACCCTTTTTGTTGATTCCTCCAAGCTTTGCACGTTTCTGGTTTATCACTCTGTGACAATCTACATTTCTCCTGGAAATATACTAAACTAAAATTGTGAAACTTGGAAACATTATAATAGTCTTAGGATTCCAGTACGAGGTCAATTTTTTATATATGTAAAGTTATTTATGCAACCACTAAAAGTTTTTTGTGCAGAAGAGACAGGAAATATAAACTTTTTCCTATTTCGTTAATTTTCATTCCACGTTGCTTCTATTTGCACAAACCCGTAATAATAAAAGTGATGAGGAGGAGAAAAAGGAGGAAAAGGTGGCACTAGCAGTAGCAGCAAACAAACAAAACGCAAATGAATTATTGCCATTTTCTTTTTTGAAAGTTTTAAAAGTGAACAAAGCTGCTTTCCTTTTTGCTCCCGCAGACTCCATAAGCGCATCAAAACTAGTCAACTTCTGTAAGCCATAAAACAACAACTTGATATTAACCCTCGGCTCATTCCCTCTTGCTTACTACTTTCCCTATCTCAGCTAGAGAGAATCATTATGATGATGATCATGTCTATTGCTTCACTGGAAATCAAAAGAGAAAGCATCCGCGTTTTGTTTTTATATTTATACATCGCCATTGTTGGAAAAAGTGCTGGAAACTGTGTGCCTCTGTTTTGTGCTCACGTACACACTCTTACACTTTGGTTTCACTCTCTCTGATGATTCCTTCCTTTTTGGGGCTCCGAATAATAATAATAATAATATCTCTGACTCGACACTTTTCCCCATCCACACAGCCAAGAATATTTTGAGCAAATGGTGTGTGTTATGTCATTATCATCTTTGCCTCACACATACAATATTATTAGCTTTTTTATTGTACGTATCACACAATATTATTCCAGCAGCTTGCACAAGTCACAAGACAAAATAAAATAGAGACTGCGAGAGGAAAGGGAACTGCTGGGGATATTGCTAATTTCCGCTTGGAACCTTTTTACGCGTATATGCATATTATTTACAGTTGTCATTATTGCTCATACTCTAGCAATCCTTGAGGCTCGTTTCACCTATCTGCAGCCAGAATAGTTTTTTTTAGAATGCAAAGCTTGCTTCCATTTACTACAAAGTATGGGAAAAGGGGAAAGGAAACTTTTTTACTAACCGCGCTTTCTCTGACTTGGCGGCGGATGATGAGGCAGCAAAATAAATGGCAAGTAAGTATAAGCAGTAGTCCCAGAGCCACAAAGCGAAAAGCTGCTTAGAGGCATAAAAATGGAAAATGCAACATTTTCCTTTTTTTGTTTTCCATTGTACATTACACCATATGACCAGATGTATACATATTGCACTAACACCACACAGAAATAAAATCTTTTTACACAGTGTACCTGACTTACCTGCCCATTCTGGTGGTATGTTACATTCTGTTTTGGTATCCCTTTAGGAGGGAGAAAGCGGTACTAGAGTTCCACAGCGATGTATTTAAACATACAATGTGTAACAATTTGCACAGTTCCACGTTACAGAACAAGCAAAGTGACATAGCACACAGGCAATTGTTTTGCAAGCAGAGAAGCACTAGATGTTTAGTAAATTATTCATATCATCATATCATATAAATCAACATCATTTTTCATAGAATGCATTTTAGTGTAGCAGTAGCAATTCCAGCATAGAAATTTACAATATGCAAAAACTGCATTCCACATTACCAAAGCCCAAAACATGCAAATTTTTCGCTTCAAGCAATGCAGAGCATTCACTTTCTGCGATGATCAAAATTGTAAATATGCTAATTTCCTTTCAAAAGCGTCATGAGTTCTTGTTTCAAACTTTGAAATTCAAAGATAATTTCTGGCATAAAAAGATGGCTTTCTATTTTGCATTAATTAAGTTATAAACAATAGTCAGTAAAATAACCATATGCCTCCCTTGTAACTGTATGGATCCTAGAAACTTTTAGATCAATCGAGTCGCCGTTCGTTTGCCCTTTTAACTTTGTATTAGAGCGGCGTTTCCCGTCTTGATGCTGATTGTAGGATATATTTTGTCTAAATTACGTGTGTATCAGAAATACAAAACCCAGTTGATGAACCAGAAGTTTACTCATTTATTTACTGTGGGGAAATGTTTAAAACATGAAAGTGATAAGACATAAATGCTTGATCGCATAGTAAATTAGTGAAAGATTTGACAAACAGTTGATCAAGTAGACTGTAGACATTATTTGTTTTTTTGAATTTTAAGTAAATTAAACATACTTATAGTACATATTATACTTAAAACCTGTAAAATAAATCAAACTTTCTCTCTAGAAGTTGTTATGAATTTTATTTAGCGCCAAGTAGAACATAATAATGGTATCTTTCCTGTGTTAAGTTTCTAATGCCTGCTTCAGAGAAGCTATATGTCTTAAAAGCCAAAGAAGGCAAGCAAGAAGACACAAGTCACAGTAACACATTATTCGAACGAATGTTTCAAATATTTGTAAATGAAACTGACTTGAAAATAATTCACCGTAATGTATATTTCTTGGCTATCCTGTTGCCTATGAAAAATCTTTTAGTGTGTCAAGAGAATACATACCGTCATTTTTCCGGTACATGCTTTTATCCAACAAGCAATGTCTCTGTTGTAAACATGCAATATACGTTTTGTAAAAGTTTTTCCATTTTAAACTCGCCTACCCGTTTCTGCTCCGTTGAAAACTCGAGTGGGTGTGAAACAAGCCACACTTTTTAGCACAGTACATTGCAAGAAAATTGGCAATTGGTGATTTGTCACATGAGATGAATAAATGAGTGCCTGTCACAAAAACAGCCTGAAAAACAACAAAAACAACTCTCAATAACTCCATCCATCTCCCCTCCAACTCCAACACTCTAACAACTCACTTCATTCTTGTTATTGTATTGCCTGTTTTATCTTCAGTTTATTGTCCCTAGTCCCTACGTTCTTGTGCCACTTTTTCTCTCAATGCCTCATTTCATCCTTTTCTTAGTTTTTTATCGCCTTCTGCTTTTCTTATTTGTGGGCCAGTATCATCACCACAATGAAACCATTCCGTTATCTATATACATGATTCTATACATCAACAACGCCACAAGCAAAGACCGTGTCAGTGTGACAGATAGAAGAAGACAAAGATCATCTTGAACGCGATATTGGCGTCTTAGTAGCAACACTAGCAAAATAAAGCATCACCCGAAAACAAAACAAAAGAGTAGACCACCAGCGATCATTCTCCTGTATTTTTGGATAGACAAGAAAAACACAATAAAGGGAGTAGGAAGTAAAAAGAAACATCTCTATATTTATCCCACGCATCAGGCAGGACACTCATTTCTACTGCTCGGATTCGCACCAGCTGGACCTTGTGCTCACCCGACCAAGCTTACATTCCATTTTCCTGTGCAAAAAGCAAGAAAAAAATTTATTGCAGTTGTTGCCTTTTTTCTGGAGGGGCTTTGCTGTTTGCAATATAACGTCATATATTTTTTTGAGAAAAAGAAAAACATCCCAGAGAAAACAGGGAGCTCACATTCATTTTCTGACTCTACTATATCTTCACCCTTTCTGTCTTTATATCGAAAAAGCAGCAGTCAAGCAAGAAAAAAGTGGAGCAAAAGAAAAATAGCAGCAACAGCAAAGTCTTCGTCATTGTCAGAATCTCCTCATGTTGTCCTCGCGTGAGCCTACCAGGCAAAGTGATATAAGAAAGCGCGACAATAATAATCCCAAGTGTGAAGTGAAGGGCACTTTTGAAAAAGGCCAGAAAAAAAGGAAGATAGATTCACCAGAAAAATATAGACTCGACTTTGGGTACTCCTTCTCACTCACTCACTACACTACTACAACATTACTATATTACTGACTAGAATAGATGAATGAATGAACTGAGTGAACCAACTCAAACTACTTCTTCTGTGTGTCCATCAAACGGTGCTATTCTCTATAGGGAATAAAGCAAACAGCTACAAAACATTGTGTGTTACATGCGTACTACTACTGTTACATGTATATTGTACAGTCTTACCTAAGCAGTCAATGATTTCATCAAGCCTGTCAAAGTTGAAGTGACACTTTTGTAAACTTTTTTCCCTTTTCATCGTGTCATCCTTTCTTTCATTTTTTTTCTCTTACCATCTATCTATATATTGCGTGAGTGTAACATTTTGGTCTACATTGCCACGAGACCAAATAATAATGCTTCTAATTCCCTCTAACAAAAAACTGCTGCAAACGGGATAAGAAGAAAAAACTGTATTCACGGTCGAGTTTTCTTTTTCCTTTTTTCTGGTCTCCGTCGTGTGTATTCCCGGTGAGCACGTACGTCCGTTACCATTCCCAAAAAATCATCGGGAATTGTGTGCAATTTAAACAACTAAATAGACAGGGAGAGAAAAAGGAAAAGTGACAGGAGAATAAGAAGCAATTCTATTTACCCGTGTGAAAATAAAGAGAGAAAGTTTTGTTCTTTTGAGGAAGCGTAATATATTTTTACAGGGCCATCTATCTCATCTTTCAAACTAATCCTTTCTCTTCTCTCTTGATTTTTTTTCAGCCTGGCACTGCTACTGCTGCACTATACTAAAAGGAGGAAAAAGGAAGGACACTGGCTGGACAAGGTTCTTTTTATATCATCCGACTACTGTAAAAGTAACATTGCATTGTCAAGACTAGAAAAGAAAAGAAAAACTCATTCTGCTGTACCAATAAATGCAATACTTTGTTTAAAAAAGGATACAAAAAAGTGGGGAGGACTTGCAGTTCAGCTTGAATGAACTCATCATATGAACTACAAAGAGTACTTGACAGTAGTCACACACTCAACTCAATTTTCTTTAGTGAAAACGCCTTTTGGGGTAAAGTGAAACTGGGGAATAATAATATTCGTCTGGAGTGTTCTTGGGTCAGAGTAATAAAAATCTTTTTTGACGTTTACACTATAAGAAGGGAGCAAGACTTGTGAGCCAAAAAGAAGGGAAACTTTTACCTGTTTGTTCACTCCTCGTTCTTTATATTCTTCTCAGGCCATAAACCATTCATTGGATTTTTTGTGATTTTCGCCTTTGCTCTTGTGGCGTATGTGAAAAAAATTGTATAAAAATACTATAGCATATTATAGTGTTGTGCTTGTATACCTTTTCGTTGTTCGTTTTCTCCTCTGGTGATTTTTGTGATGGTGATCCCATAAGTGATACATGAATGGTTCTTAGCCTTCCTGTTGGCTATGTATTCATTCTAAGCTCGTCCGTATGTATGAAGTTTAAGTGGTGAAGTGAATGTGTCTGTGTGTGGTCCTCCTCGCTCAAACTATGTAGGTATACGTCTTGTGCCAGCATTTTTCAATGTATAAAAGGTAATATGAACACTCCATAAAAAAGAAGGTGTAAAATAAACCTAACTCCTTGCGTGTCCAGAGCCGTCATGCAGGCGACTCCCTCCGTGTGAAATGAATACATCCAGTACATATGTAAAAGTAACAATAAAAAATGTAAAGGGATAAAAAACGGGGAAACCGGAGAATGCTAAAGATTGAACGCATTTCCACTAAGATGAATGAATAAAAAAGAACGTTTTTCTTCCACTGAGCGCGTTTTGTTCATGTTTCTTCCGCTACATTGGTTTCTTTTTCCAAGAAACCACAGAGGGAACAAGCAAACGGTTACTACTTGTACTGTACGCGATTGGATTGTTGTGAAGAATGTGAAAAAAAGAAATGTGCAAAGCGGCTGTTAGTTACATAAAATGCGGACAAAAACCAACGTTTTTTACTACTGGAATTGCAATAATGATAGAAGAACACATGTAGCAGAGTTATACAAATTCAAACATCAAGTTGTTCTTTCTTCGTAGAAATTCAACTCAGCTACCACTAAGGCTGCAAGCAAGTAGTTGGAAAATAGGTGGTTGGGATAATGTATGCTGGGCTAGATAGCAAGATGCACATTTTTTGTGGTTTATGCTCCCCATCATCCCATTTTTTCCGGAATGCTGAAGAATAACTAACAAGAAGAAGTGAGAAATACAAGGTGCATTTTGTACTAGTAGCAGTAGTAGCAGAGGAGTAGGACAAGGACCCTTGAGTTTGACTTGACTGCTGAGTTTCCACTTTCCACTTCCTTTTCCTCCTTTCTCGCTCCTTTGCGGTAGACTAAAAGGAGGCAATCCTAGTCAGATTGTAGATTTTCAATGAATTTAACCCAACCACACGTTTCACTCGAGCAATAATAGCAGCAGCAGCAACGAGAAAATCAGCAGGAGTTCTTGGGCAAAACTGAGAAAGCCCACTTGAAGAAAGGGGAACTACCACGGAGAAACGAAGTGTTGGAATGAAAGGCAAAAGCCACAAACAAAAAATAACCTTAACCGGAAAACTGCGGGCTGACATGTAATACTACCTTGTGGATGCATACCATTAACAAAAAGCCAACTAGAGAAAAACTAGACCGGGTGAACAAGGAGGATTGAGAAAAAACACAAAAAATGAGAAAGTGGTTCGTTTTTCATTCCTAGACAAGAAGTTGCATAATATGAATGTATAATAAAATAGATAATAATAACAGAAATAGTGGTGGTAAGCACCACTGCGAATAAACGTTCAAATTCTAATATTCAGCTCGGTTTAATGTAAGCCATGTATGTTTGATGTATGTGGTAGCATGTGTGTATATCTAGAGAAAAATACAGCCTTATTTCTCTTCTTTGTGTGTGGCTAACCGGCAAAACCGGAGAAAAACTGGGGAAAAAGTAAATTGGATTGGAGAAACGTACCTCTAACCATCATAATAGCTATTCAAGGAGGAGAGGAGAGAAAAGGTAGCAGTATCAGCAGTAGAGGAATAATAACAACGCAATTTCTATTATTCTCTCCACCTTCTCATAATTTATTTTCTTCGTCTTCGGGCTTCCCGTTTCCTGCTTTCTATTCAGATTGGAATATATGCGTATAACTGTGGATATATACTCTAGCCGCTTGTTTCCTCTCTCTGACTGCCTGCCTTGAACAATTTTCGTTTCCTCAGGTCGACAACGACCTCGACAGCACCACCAGAGAACACGAAAGGAATAGAAAGTGAAACAACAAACGCATAAAGGAATTATACATCGCCCATATATTTTCTGTGTGAAAAAGTCAGAAGAAAAAGAAAGTTTTTAAAAGGAAAAACATAAAACAGTACTATTCAAGGGTTGTACTACATTATGTACTTTGTATTTTACTCACTGCATCAGCCAATTTTTGCATACAGCCGAAGTGGATAAATTGCTACATAGCACAAAAGGAGAAGGATAACTGCAGTGCATTCTCTGCAAATTTCAGTTTATATTTCAAGACAGAAAGACAAAAGAAAGTTGAAGGTAAAAGGCACGGGAAACTTGTAAAGAAAAAAGTGGGCAAGGAGAGAAGAGAAGCAGCAAATTCAAGATGAGAAGCTCGTGGAACTTTTCAACTGCAATTTTAGAGATTTGGGTGCTCGTTCTGACAAAACCAGGTGAGCTACGAACGTGCATGTTGTATACTTTATAATGAATGTACATATATAATCAATTTTATTCTTGTTCAAGTATATAAACTACATTTTAAGGGTCAATATACGCGAAATAGGAATAACAAATGAGACTTCATATTAAAGAGTGATTTTTTGTATGGCAAACGTAGAAAACTGAATATATACGCCGTGCATTATGCATTCATGATGACATACATGACTTAGATTTAAATTACATTAGCTTCAAAATGCCTACCCCTCGTATTACATTATTGAGCTTTCCTTGGTCTGCTCACTTTTGGAATTTGATATGATATTATGTATCTTTCTCACAAAACGGTGAAAGGATTATTGAGTAGACTTGACTTGTACGCTGCCATCGTATTTTTGAAAGGTTGTTGATATACGTAACCGATCCTATATACTGCCGTCTTCTTTCCTATCGCCAAACCAAATCCGTGTCTCACGAAGCCAAAACATACTCAGCCAGTCGTATAACTACAAAAAGGAGAAAAAAGGAAAGGCGTGTAGCAAATGGTGAGAGAGGGATTGAGAAATTGAGTGAGAAAGTAATGGTGAAAGCTAACATACAAGGGGACTACTACTACGACGATCATGATCACAAAATGAAGATATAGATAAAATCTACACACAAAGTCAAGTTCTACAGCACTTGCTCATACAAACTCCGGTTACAAGCCTAATGTTCCATCACAATTTGCTTGTTCCTGCATTACTACATCATAACATTCTAGAACTAGATTGGATTTGATCATCATCATCATTTGCCGTCGCAGTAGTCACAAGAGAGGTGGAGGAGTTGAGATTATATATATCTTATTTTCTATTGTATGTCATAAAGAGAAAGCTGAGGTGGCAGGCGGAATAATAAATAAATAACTAGCAGGGAAAAACCGTTCCCAGTACTCTGCAAGCGGCTTTGCCAAAAAAGAGCTCACGTTCACACAGTTCCATCCAAGGTGAACGCACAGATTTTCCTAGTGGAGCAAGGAAACAAAAACCCAAGCCAATGATGATCATCAGCAGCATCACCGTGATGACTTGCCGAAATTTGGAACAAAATGATTGTAAAGATATGCTTGTACCAAGTTCTGTTGTATATTTTGCATTGTTGCTCTATTGTTTTAGATAACAGCTAGTTAAAAGTCTCAAATCCAAATAAGGTTCCAGCTTTAATGTAAACTTTTTTCACCACTGGAAAGCAGGTGGGAAGTTTGGGCGGGTAAATAATTTTACAGCTTGCTTTTTGCAACTCATAAGTATTTTACTACTCTTGTGTCAGAACCACCTACATCTACAGTTGTGTTACATTTTCTACCCAGTTTCTAGTACTCTCTTTTTGTGTGCTTTTATATTGCGCATTTGCATCACCATTACCCTGTCTAACATACGTACTGTGCTATTTTAGCAGCTTCTTCATCATCTTTTTTATTACTCCTGTACATGTGTTCCACACTCCGTACGCAATACTCTATATACTTTCACACACGCATACATACGTATATTATTTCAACATTGGCAAGCTACTTTACACACTTTGTATCGGCGACCCGCAAAGAAATGACATGATTTTCCACTTTTCCTCCGCGTTTTCATGCACACCCATAAAATTAAGCATGATCATCTAATCATATAATCATTATAGCAGTGAATGTAAGGTGAACACACACAACTCCCCTTTCGTTGATTATATACGACCTATCAGGGGAGCTTTCGTCATTTGCAGTAGTAAAACTTCTCTTGTGATGACATAAAAGTGTTCAGGTGGAACTAATCCGGAAAGATATTGGAATTACTGGAACGAAACATGATTGCTTGAAATATGTACAATAGTACCATCATAAACAAAGTCAAATGATAAACTCGTTACTGTAATGCGCTGTCAGTTTACCACTCAGCACTACCGTAACTTTTATTCTGAGCTGAGCAGTGAGCAAGATATCGATTATTTACCGATTTGTTGCTCATGCATGTACTATACTAGTCTATAAACAAATATATGTTCATCTTTAAGGTTTTATTTATTTAATCAACCTGTCATGCTAAAAGGCTATTGACATGGAGGATTATTGGATGTTTTGTCAAATCAATGCTCTTACTACATTACAAACAGTAATGACATTAGCTGTTACTAGTGTTTGAATGCTGCACTTAGCAAAAAGGTTTTATTTGAGCTTTGAGAGTAATTAATTAGCAGAAAACATCAAAGTTAATGGGCTTTTCATGACAAAAAGTGACCACTCTGTCAAGTCACGATAGTACCTTATGATCACGAAAGCATAAATAAATTCGTATACCACAGTACAAAAAAACCTGCGTGAACACTTGCCACACCACCAGCAACCATTTTAAATATTGTTATGGCTGTCATAATGGCGGATGTAATGTGTCAAACAAAGGTAATGGGGGTTCTCCCCAAAACCATATTTGCATGGAGAAAGTATGGTTGCTTTGCTTTTCAAACCTTTTCATGATTTTAGTATTAGTCGTTTTTGACCACCCATTATATCAACATTTTACACCTTCATCATCATAATCATCGACACCACCATTTCAATCAGATGAAGAGAAGAAAAATGTGTTTTGTTTTTTCTCGTTGGTTCCCGCCGACAAAATCTTAATTTCCGGTATGAAAATTAATGTAAGCACCCTACTATATCACAATATTTCATCACTGCCAGAAGAAAAAAGTCATTTTCTCTTGCCAGTTTACATTTCTCTCTTTCTCCACTGGTCGAAATGGCCGAAAATGCACAGAGCAACAACCCAATACTGACTTTTGTGGCAACTTAGTACGTTCAAAAAACTGGAACGTGACTTGTCGTACAAACAATCCATTTGTTCACTCGCGTTTTGTGCAGTGCAATCCTAACAGTCTAGTCGAACACAATAATGGATGACTTTTTTGTGCGCGCTAGAATAAAAATGAAATAATATACCTTGTGCCAACAAGCATCATCATCAACTACTACACTAAAACCCAAAAGCATGCAAAAAGATTCCAGTCACTTATTTCACCACCACTGCTTTCATTCTTCTTTCTCTCTCAAGCTCTAACCATAACCAGTTTTTGATGGGAGTGTGGCAAATATGCTTGTCTTTCTTTTACTTTGTGGTGTTTATACTTGTAGTGTAGAGTAGGCTCTGATAGTGATGATGCCTCTGGCCGTTTACTTTTGAAGTTGATGATGATGAGAGCTGGTGTATGATGACGTGTTATAAAAAATGTATAGAGGCAGCTTTACAAATGCACGTGACGTACATAGTCCGTTTAAAAGTGCAGCAGTCCCTCATTGTTTGCTTGCACCAGACACAACACCCCTGGTCTGACATCATCATCACCGTTATCATCGCTTAACTTTGTTATTCATTGTGGTAGACATATTTACCATCATGCGTTGCTGGATATAGAAAAATAACTAGCTTATCAACCGTTTTATTCGTTCTTAGATTAGCTTCCTGTACTTTCACTGTTGTCTACAATTTAGAAAATGGGCGGAGACGGTCGAGCAAGTTGTAAAAGCCTTAAATTATTTTGCATACAAGACTGTTTCCTACGTAGTTACATTAGCTAGCAAGTTGCATTGACGGATATTAATAAAACAAAGCCTTATAATATGTCATCATGTTGTTCAGCAAATCTGCTCACGGGTAGATCTCAAAATCCTTTCCAGCAAGCATGCACTACAGCGACAGCGTTCCTTAATTCTTGGGAGTTGGCATACTATACAATTTTGCAAAAATGAGCTGTTATTCTAATATTCTGTTGCTGAACAAACAAAAAGTGAAGGTTGTACGAATATTATTGTGTTTGATGGTCTCTAAACACTTCTTTACACTGTAAGTCATAAAACACGTTACCGCCCATTTTCTTGATTATTTGCTTTTTCTCTTCATTGTTGCAACTACTTGCCTACACCGTTGCTTTATCGTAGTTTTTATATGTAATGTGGTGGTGAAAGCACAACTAGAGAAATAAAGCTATATAACTACTGACAAAGTTTTATGTTGTAAACAAGCACAAGAAAGGTCTTGACTAGAATGGACATTAACTCAGAGTTTTGTGAGTTTTTACCATGCACACCCACTTTGCACATATTTATAATGCAAACTCTATTCAATATAAATGTCCAGCATTAATTACAGTTTGTTAAAAAAGAAAAATAGGGTTGTTGGAATAGGCGTTGTTCTTTGTATAGGTCGTAGGAAACTCATTATCTGATTCTAATTCATATCAAACCTTATAACAGATATGAAGAGGAAAATGGGGTTTTCTTCTACTCTCCATATTTTGCGTAGTAGAAATCATCATCAACCAACCAGACTGCCTTTTATAAACACTTTTTTGGGTTGTTGGTTTAATATGATCTAGAATACACTTGCACTAGTTAGTATTTTACTTAATGAAAGGGTAAGCGGAGAAAGTGCCATGCGGGTATAATGGTAAAGAAAGCTATGGCTAGGCGTTAATAGGACAAGTATATGGCACTACAAGTTACAAGACGTTTCTGTGTGTGTTCTACTACAATAAAGCAAGTCATTATTTCGTATTTATGTTTGATCTTAATGACTCCTTAAAGGTATCATTAAGTACCCATTTACACAAGTTTTTCCCAATTACTAGACTTCAGTATGCTATAACTTATTCTTACGGAAATTTGTTGGCTTAATAAGTTCTTTTTCCACTACTGGTTTGTATCGTTTCAGCATGTTTACTTTACAATTCTTTAATAGTTTTCAGTTTGCAAAATCGAAACCAAAAACAAAAGACTTGTATAAAAGTGTCCGTTGTGGTGAAATGTATTTTTGATATGTTTGACGTGTTGATGGACAAGTTTTCTGTGATAAAACATTTTGTACGGGGAAAGCATTTTAAAATGCAAAGTGCTTTCCAATGACCTTGTAAAGTAGTGTGGACTGCTTATACACCTGAGAGTTTTCGTTTGTGTGTTTAGTCCAGCCACTACTGTCAGCAAAAGTAGGACAGAAAACCTATAGTTTTACCTATAGAATAGTTCATGAACCTAACAAACAAACATATAATAATTTATTATTACGTGCAATAAAATTTCTAGTGTTTTCGCGAGGTCCGAGGACAAAATAATATATCAAGGCGTAGCAGGAAACAGATAATTTCCATCGGCGAACCTCTGAAAGCGTCATGTTGCCATTGCTTCTGGACACACTTTTTCCTTTGTATGGAAAAGTAAAAACTGATGACATCCATAGAGATATAGTTCTCCTGTTTGTTAAAAAACACTCGTGTTTATTCCACCAGTTAATTTGACGATGGTACCGCCATGTTGAATAATCTCAATCCCCTCAAATAAACAATTTTGAACGCAAAATGAAAAATTAAATTGGATTTTGTGTTTGAAAATTAGGTTTATTCCAATTTGTCTTCATTTATCTTTTATGATTTTCAAGAAAACTTTGCATGCGGCCAACTCTATTTCGTAGTACAAAAGAAATCAACTTTTTGTAAATAGAATTCAGAAGCCTCTTGTATACTATAGATAGAATTACAGTTGTGTTGTAAGTGATGGATGAGTGACCCAAATATATGAATGAATGCATTTTCTTTCTCAAATTGATATCAATCTCTATGTAATTTAATTTTGTCATGAATAAACGAATAGAGATCATCATCATCATGAGAAATCTTGTATTGTGTGGGTGAATCGTGATAACATTTGGTTTGTTAGTAAAAATGAATTTACTTTGAATATTTCATATTGTTATTTGTCCAGTTAAAAATGAATTCGTTGTTCGTTGATAACCAGAACTACCTATTTTGACAAGTTATCCATAATTACAAGAAAAATAATGCCATGAAGGTTTTACCCTGAAGGATATTTGTAACTTTTACATAATTTACTTTACATCATTCATGCAAGCGTTTGTGTGTTTAGCTTTCCCCACATCCATCCTTGGTAATCCGTCAACATCCTACATAAAAAGTTTTTCCCCGCACGCTCGTCCTTCAAATTATTATGAATTACGTCGCCGTCAAAAAATCCCTGTGATTACTTACCTCCATGTTCCACCATCAGTCTTACAGACTGAAAAATACTATTCTTCTTAGTATGTACCTACATTATTATCATTATATCGTCGCTTGTCCATTTACTTTTTCCCTGAAAGCCCTTATTTTTCTGTCTGTGTTCTGTTTACCATTCTTCGAAAACAATGCGAGTTTGCTGTTGCTCTGCCATAAGAGTACAGCAGCACAATAACAGTGTTCCTACATGTCTGTCTAAAATTCAGACATGATATGATGATGACCATGACAGAAAGCTTTGCTGGTTTAAGTATATGAGCAACCTAGTTGTTTTGCTGTCTATTTCTCTCTATACCTGCATTACGCAGTCTTCATAACACCGCGTCTTGTCCATTTATCCTCTTTTCTCCTTGTCCATACAATGCATCTATTTCCATGTTGGTTTTTTCACTCTAGTTGCCAGTCCAGTCCGTTATGCTTGATTACTGGAGTGTGAAGGAGACGCATGGAGTAGAAAAAAGCTCAGGAGAGAAAGAAAGAAAAAAATGACTAGAAAAATGTTTAAATGACTTATAAAAGTACACACGGACACGAGGAGGCAGACACGAACAGGAAAATGAGCTATTTCCCTGTAAATTTTTTCTCTCTTGCTTTCCAGGTGAATGTTATTTTGGTAGCCCCACAAAATATTTTCTGGGCTTCTCACGCCATTATTATGATGTGGTGAAAGGCTATATTATCCACACGTATGTATATCTCTTTTTTCTCTTTCTCACTCTGTTTGTTTTGATGGAACAAGTATCCCAGTAAAAGAACAAGTCGTTTTTCACCGTGAACTTTCCCTTTGACTTATTTTTCTCTCTTGTAGATTACTGCTATGTTCTGTTTTTGTGCCAGGTTTCGAAAAATGTATCTACCTTGATGCATTTTCTGTTCAGGTAGTAGTAATGTATCTGGTTGGAGAACCAAGGAGCCATACATGATTCATGGGGCCAGTGTAACCTTGAGTAAGAGAAAGAGAGTGAAATTTTCGCAGAAAACGGTCTGTAAATTGAGTCGACTTATTACTTCGCTTTCACTGCTGTGCATTTTCCAGTTTACTTACAACTACACCTGAGTTTGCCCAAAAATCTTACTCACCTTACCAGCTATATTATTACTATCCATTCAATTATACCTTTCTACACTCTTCGAACAATGGGGGCTTCTCGACGGCTTTTTAATAATTGCATGCTTCTGTTCTACAAATCTAGAAACGTAGCAGCAAGTACCCGAGTAACCCAGTCAGTTACGAAAAGGGAGAAAGTTAGTTACCTATTTCTTTCCGTTTCATGATCAGAAAACCCAATTTCATACAAATAAGTGTTATTACTACTTACACGTATTGAATGGCATTTTTGCAGTTTTGTTTTTTGTATGTCATGTTGGATTATTTAACAGAATGAGTACAATGTTACTGCTTGCCTCTACAAATCCTCCGCCCATTTTTTACCATTTTATACTTAATTTTCTGGTTGAGTGAGCTATTTTGTATTTTGCAATAAAAATGTGTTATTTTTTATGACGGGGATTGTCTGCCCATACTATTAGACTACTTTGTATAAAATATCATGCTTTTAATAACTTTCTCTGATGTTATTACACAGTTTACCTTCACACAGAACTTATATTTTTACATTTTACGCAATAAGGCAATAACAAAAGCACAACATTGTTTTTGGATTGTACAATTGCGAATGCGAATACTACTACGAAATGGAATTCAGGCCGAAGAACTCTCAAGAATATTTCTTTTTATCTGAGAAGGTAGTAAAAATGTAAATTATAGTGATGTAGAACGCTATTATGGCTTTCTACCGTGTTATTTATGACTATAACTCAATGTGAAAAATACAATAATTCTGTGTTCCGTGTGAATCTCTCTTCTTTCTCTTTCCATTTCACTTCATTCCGATACGCTGCGGCTGCTTTCTGCTGTATTACCATGCATGAGAAACCCTGAAACATGCAACAATAAAAAATATTACACACGCTTCGTTATTTTCCATTTTTCCACCATTTATTCAAAATATGTATCATATAAAAAAGCAAATCTAGTTCTGTTTTGTCCAAGAATCTGAAAACAAACAAGAATATTAGCCAAAGGACAAGTCTAGACAGTAAATGCACGCACTAATAGAGTAATACCTACCACCCTGCCAGCACCAAAGCTTCTACATAAAATATGAGTCAAACGCAAGCTTGGCTAAAATTATACCACTGCAAACTACTATTCGAACCCGTACTAACAAGTAATATGTAGACTACAAGGTATTAAACCTACAATATGTACAATATATTATTTAGGTTACTAAAAATGTTCCGATATCCAAATTCCAAAGAGTCTAATAATATGGTACTGTTCCATTTAGTAGTTAGCCCCTTTCTTTCCGAAAAGGAAAGCCATTAAACTTAATTTAACTTTCACATTCAATCCATCTATTCATCTTTTTCTGAAATGCCTAAATACCTTCACTGTGCTGTTGTTGCTGCCACTTTCACATTTCCTCTGCCTTCTTCCCTGAGAGCTTCAACTAAAAACTTGCCTGCAGCTTCCTTTCTCCCAGTTGACAAAAGTTTTTTTTCTCCTTTCCTCAGATGGACGACACTGATAACACAATAGCAATACTTACCACACACAGTCAACAAAACTAGAAGGGTTTCTTTTGAAATGCGACCAGCAGAAGTAAGGGGAAGGCCAAGGGAAAATCCTTGGAATTTTCTCAGGAGGGCTTTGCTAACGTATTTCTTATTGTGTATCATAAGGTTGGAAAACAATTTATTCTGAATGAGCATCCCATCATGATAATATATTATGAATAGTCTTACGTGTGTCTACTTATTGTTGTCGGTTTAGTTTTGAAAGTGGAAACAAGAGAATGGCAGCAGCTCATTAGAATATTACGAAAGAGCTTTTGTGTGATGGGATACACGACCCAATGTATAAGAATACGCCACAATACATACGACATATTATGCATTATGAATGAATGATGGAACTTGTTGGAGAATAATAGTCGAATGTGTAGTAGTTAAAGTAGTCCATTGGTTATAGTAGTTATATTGAAAGTACATAGGTAGCTGTTATTACTACGTATGCATATAATAGTTTCCTGTGACGGCAGCAGTGGTATTGTCAAGTAATCCATTATTACGACTTGGCATCGTCATCATCATGATGAAACTAAAGAGAAAGCCTGATCATAGATGTATGGGCTCGTTTTTGCCGTGTCGGCTTGCATTTACTTTCTCATTAGAAAAGCTACAACAAAAGTTATGCGACTTCATTCCAGTTTCATTCCGAATTCCTGGGGACGCCTATCTTTTGTCGATCAAATACTCGCGTTTGTGGCTCAAAAGGAATTTATGAAGCCGGAGATTAATGCAAGGTAGACTCTGGTTGCTTGCAGGTATGTAGGTTATTATCTACTTAATTACGGACGGCAGCACAGCAAACGTGTTTGTTTGTACATGCTGGTGTTGTGTATCACTATTTGACTAAATACTGCAAATAAAACTACTGACCAAAATCCCAAAAGCAATTCAGGACACGTTTACGGTTATCTCTTAACTTCATCTTTGGCATGCAATATTGGAAGGTTTATTTCACTGACCCACCCATCTATTTAGCAATCATACCTATCTCGGTTGACGACTCGTGCCCATCTGAACTGCTTATCAAGTAATATGTCTGAAAATGTATCAAAATTGAAGTGAATACTATTAGTAAAGTGAATAGCACTGAAATGTCAAAAGAGAAAGGTTAGTGCTGATAGTGCAATGAGGTTTATATGTTATACATTCTTTTTAACCACCTACGTACTCTTTTTGCATTCTGAAATGGAATGCCAAGGTTAGTCAGAGAGTGAAAGCACTGCCATGTTGTTACAAGATCAGCTGAAAATATGTTCTTGACAATTGCACTGTTTTATGAACAATTTTACGACAGCTAAATACATTAGTTTTATGCTCCGTGAACTAAATCAGGTACTTTCTTTCACGCTTAATTAATATCCGGATAGTGTCAACTATTTTTATTGATAAAAATAATATTACAAGTTGGCCCCAATATCAATTATTGCTATAAATTGTGCAATTTGTTCTTTTAACTTAATTACGCGATTTTTTCCTGGAAGTAAAAACACCAGGACAAGTTCAAAATCATGGTATAGCTTATTTATTTTCTCTAATAATACCAAAGTAAACAGCTATATCCTCAGACTGAACAATGCATAAGCAAACCAAAACAGGTTTTTTCATAAGAGTCGTTAGTCGTTTTCCCGTGAATTATTATGCCATCACGCTGCCCTCTTCTCATAAATTATAACCCGCCTTTCTATTCTTTTTTATCCTCGTTGTAAAAATAGAAAACGTATATAAAGAGGGGGAAATACTTCTTACCCAACAAAAAACATCCATAATATAATCCATAACCGTTACGATTTACGATGACTTTTTGCCTACAACAAACTTTCATTGCAAACGGTGCCCTCTCACACACTCTCAACGGCCATTCACCGCGAATACCTTACTCTCATTCAATCCAATCCCATCATTTTCTTCAAACAACCAGTATCAATATTCACAGACCTTTTATTCACATACTAGCACAATGGCATTGTGATTTCTACAAGCCGAAGCAGCAAACTCGCGCTCACCATACTAATCCGGGGAACTACTACATCAAAGTCAAAACCATTCCATGTCACATGGAAAATAATGGCGTAATATCGAAAATTATTGCGTACCGTACCAAAATGAATGAAGAAGAAAGGCAGACAAAAAACAATAAATGATTGCTTACTTCCTCCTCGATCATGATCATAGTCATAATAGTCAGCTTATATCTATCGAAATTCACGCCGCGCATTACGTACACGCTTTGTTTTCAGTATTTTATAACATTGTTGATCCTTTTCTTCCTCACACGCAACGGCATTTATGGGAAAAGAACGCAAATAAAATCGCAACAGCTTTTACCTTCCATTCTTTTCCAGCCAGCAAAAACAATAACGTAATATTTCATTATTTATAGACACTCGTTAAAGAAACAGCAAGGAAAAAATGATAGCAAGCCCGTGACACATTGGAAATGCCTTTTCTTTCTTTAGCTTTTGAAGTTTCTGTCGATGGATAAACTTTATTATTTGCCATAATATATTGTGAGTTAAAGAAGAAAGAAAGCATTGCTGATTTGCGTACTTTTTTCTAGACACAGAAATTTTTATTCATACTTTTCTCTTGAAGACAAACACGAGGGGGTAGAAAACGAATCAAAGCTGATTTTTTCTCATAGATCCCATCCAATAACAATGAATGTAAGGGCTATGCCTCTTCTCTTTGTCGCTTCATGTTCATTACAATTGGCTTGCCGATTTTTCCGCTTTCTCCAATGTATAGCAAAAGCAAAAATGAAAGAAACTTATTATACTGAAAGTAATAACAAGGGCAGATATATTGGAAGCAAAACATTTACTCATTTTGATGTTTTATTGGTGTTTTATAAAATCCAATAATAACGATTATATAACATATAATATTGAGGGCTTCTCATCCACTAAAGATTGCGTAGTTTCAGTTTTTTGCACACGCTAAGCCTACATTTTACCTTTCTTATATATACCGCTTCATCCAATGAACCGGCATTGCTGACGAGGATTATCATAGATCGTAAAAACAACCGAGAACTTTTTGGGAAAACCGCTTTTAAATATATTTCCGGTTGTCTGACAGTTATTACTTTAACCCTTTTCACAGCTTATTAAAAGAGTGGCAAACAAACAGTAGGATATGGAAACCAAGGAATAAATAAGAGTGAGTGAACAATTATGGAACCTTTTTTACTGGTGGTAGCACTTTAATAATAAGACAAACAAAAGAGTACGCAGTCAGCTCAAATTAGAATGTGTTGAGAAGTAGTATAGAACAAGTATGGCAATATTCTCAACACAATTCTCAAAGATTTTTTTCCTTCCTTTTGGCGGTGAGACAATAAGTATATGGTATTAACTAGCAAGAGGGAGAAGGGATTACCGCGTCAAGAAAAGTCCGTTTTACGTGGGCCGGGTATCAGTATCATTCATAGAAAAACCTGCTGCTTTCTTTTTAATAGAAAGTCATTGAAGTGGCATCGTCATAAGAAGAAAACATATTTTCTTCTTAGTTTGTATTTCACTGCAATACGTATACAATGTATAAAGGCTCTTTTTTGGCCATACAATTCCAACTTTGTTCGAGTCCGCATGACTAGCTGGATGATAGATAATATATTATATGATCATACATTCTTTGTACTTGAAAAAGTTTTCTTTTAAAAGGACTTTTTGATGGTATCATACGGTTGACAGCAGCAAAAGGTAAAACGGGGGATGTATTGGGTATTGTATACATACTCCGTATCATATGACAAAAAGTTAAGCTGTTTCTTTTTCTTTGAATTAAATAAATATATTCACAAGTTTATCCCATTTCCTTTTTGCTTTCACCTTTTCTCGCCTACTTTCTCCCCTGTAGCTTTCTTGTTCGCCGAAGCCCACACAGCAGTTTCAACGGCTTCTTCTTTCTCAAGTTTCGTTCTTCTTTGACAAAAGGTGGATAAAAATGGATTAACTTTGGCCATTTGCCAGGTAAAGCAAAGCCGGAACTGAAACTCGTAAGCAGAAAGTGAGAAGGGCATACGGTTTTCTAAAACGTTTTCGTCTATCTCAACTTGGTTGGAGTTGTAAAAAATAAAGGTGCATGGTTAACTAGAAAAAATTTAAATTTATATGCACACGCTTTAAGCACATATTATTATATTTATGTACACGTCCGTATCTGTATAAAAGTTGACTTGGCAGAGAAGCCAACGAATGGAAACAAGTAAAAGAGCAATAACCGTAATGCAAAGAGAAAGAATAAAGGTGAGAGTTTATACAATGAATGCAAACGCAGACACCACGCATTTTTGTACCTTATTGGTTGGTGTTCTAAAGCAAATATATATGCGAATACTTTTTAAAACAAAAGCAGACAAGCATTTTTTGCCTTTTTTTTTACAATTCCATTGCAATTCCAACGAAACATTACCGTGCTATCTTTTTTCTCATTTGCAAGAAGCTGGAAAATGTGATGCTAAAAATGTCATACTGAAAACCTTAATAAGCTGGCCTGATGAAACATTTTGGATGTGAGCATCTTGGAGTATTTTACATCGTTGATTTTGAAAAAACGTTATTACACTACAAATATCACGCACGACAAAAGAAAGTTCATTAGTGAAGGTAATCTATAATTAAATGATGTCTCAAATGTACTCGAAAGTAGAGTGAACAATCGTATACTCGCAGTTCTACCGTAAAAACATATCTTATTTTCCTTTTTCATTTTTGCAAGAGCAAGTTGAGTGTATTCGTCTTACCATTTGTCTTCACGTTTCATTATAATATTTTCTAGAGTACATATTTTTTCATTTTTTTGCTTTTGTTTCGCAAACATAGTTTTTTATTAAGTGCTGCTTCTTGTAATAAGCTCGACAATTGCAACTGTGCCGTATCATACTATAACTTTTTCCAAATTGAGTTAGTACCTTCACACTCTATTGCCAACGAAAATTTTTCACTGTTTCCTTTCCTCTATTTTCCTGCTGACTTTGTTCCAAACTACCCTCGTCCATTCCAGTTTTCATCAGTACCATGTCGAAAAATCTCTTCTCACGTTTTCATACTATCGTATTTTTCGAGAAAGAAAAATTTCTTGGAACGTTTGCAACAACTTATGTACTTGTTGTTTTTTCTTCCTCGCTACTTCTCTTATTCACCATTGTTAGCCAATATCCTCCAATTCTCTCTCGTCCTCTTTTTTGCTTGTCAGATACTTTTTATTGCCCTTTCCATTTCTCCAATGTCCCGCCATAAGTATCTGTTCCTCTTTCACTTCTACAAGCGAATAAAAAACTTTCTTCGAATGAGACACACTTTTTTCAAGGCTACATTCTCGCGTGTGTGACGGGCCTACAGAATCTTTTCTTATAGTCGCTTATAAAAAATCAACTACTGTAAAAGTTCATAAAGCTAAAATGAAGCAGACGACGCTTGAACATAACATCAGGGGAACATTTTTTACTTTCCCGCATGCTTTCCAACACATATATATTTTCCTGGAAAAACTTTTTCTTTTTCACTTTACTTTCAGTTTACTTTTGCTCTTCAGTTTGGCGTGGTTCAAACTTGTTCAAAGCATACCCATATAATGTATTGGCTCCTTGCTCACGATTGTATTTACAGGCAATAAAAACGGATGGCCATGGTCCATGACGATTTCATGATAATCATGATCATCATCGTGATTGTGATGATGACGGTGAATTGGAGTAATGGTTGCAATACTCCGGCATGCTCCGCAAGAAAGTGAGAACGATATTCATAAAAGAAGCAATAACGACAAAAGTGGTGGCGTGTTGCAAGCAGGCAAAGGTCGGACTCATGTTTGCTTTTCATTTCCGTTGAAATGTTGCTTCTTCTTCACACACTTTGGCAATTATACAAACTACAAACGTGCTACACACGAGAATAAAAGAATGACCTTCCAAAAAGTAGGGAAGCTCAGAGTAGACGGACGGTTCAAGTGTGTGGTTGGAGTTGGGGTTTTGTGGGAGGCAAAGTGAGAAACATTATTAGAAAAGTAAACTGCATCGCAGAGGCAAATACTGGCGTCATCAATTCTATTGCATAATAGAAAGGAAGGAGGATTTCGGCTCTGTAATTTTCTTGTAAACGAAATAAGTACCTGTAATAATGACAAAACGCTTTAAATAACTCAGCAATTTTCCTTTGCTTGAGTGCACCAACTATTTTTTTTCGATACGGGTACTTTCCCATTACTCCTGCCCTTTATTGAATTTGCGGTGCGTAGGTTTTGGTTATTTCGTTAGCTTTTGTAGATGAGGATAAATAAGAAATCAGACTAAATTTCAAATTATTTAAAATGTTATGGGTAAGCACAACTTTAGTTCAGTTAATATTTACAAAAGCTTAAAACAGTATCAAGCCAAGTAGAAAAATATGGCACAGAACAAGAACACTTTAAGTTTTCTACAGTTTGCAATATTTTTCTAAAGGATGGAAAATTGAAATTAATGGAAAATAAGTGTTTGTATGGAGCATGTACTAGTTGTTGAGCCATTTTGTGGCGTGGTGTTTGAAGAAAGTTTAGCCCACTTTTAGAAGTTGGCTCATAAAAGTGCAGACGTAAGGTGCGAGTATCATTATAACCGTTACCGTTTTGCCTCAAATAGCTGGGTGTTTAAAAGGGTACTTAGTTTTCCAAAATGAAAGCAATAAAAATTCGCCGCACTGGGAGACAAAAACAACTTCTGTTTTCATTTTCAAAGAAAGCTAACTCCAAGAAAATTGGTTTTTACGGGGTTGTAAAAGTGAAGCTCAAACATCGCTTTGGTGTGAAACATTTGTGGAATGAATGTTCATATTTTGACTAAGCTAACGTACTGATAAAGCATAAAATATTTTATAGTATCTAAATCAATTTTAATTAGCCGACTTTTTAAGACTAAAAGTAAACGTTTACTGGATCATTTTTTATTAATATCGTTACAAACTCTTTGGTTTAAATAATTCTAAAATGATTACTTTTTGTCTTTCATTATAATGTTTTTCTAATAATATAAACTGACTGCTCTTCCTATCTCTAGAACTGACATTTTTCTATGCACACCTCATGTGCTTTTCTTTTCTGTCTTTAAGGATGGGCCAACGAAACCCCAACAACGTCCTTGAGAGTCCCCAGAGAGTACGCCAACTATCACCAACAAAATCATCATTCGCATCACCCGCAGTACCACCAGCACCACAACCATCAACATTCTCATGATCATTATGGCTTAGCTTCCAACACCGGAGAATTTTCAAGCAACCTTTTTCTTAGGAATAGCAAACATTCTCATCATCATCACTTTCACCACCAGCCGTACACCTCTTCTTCCTCGTATTACAGCAGTAGTAGCAGTTATAATAAAAACAACCATTATTACGATTTCGGTAGCAGTAAACCACAAAATAATTATCATCATCAGAATTACCATCAAGAGTTCACATCTTCAGAGTCAGATTCGCATCCTTCGGCAGCCGCGGTTGCTTCAGCGTTGTCTGCGTCATCGTCTCTTTTATCGGCATATGCTGCCGCGGCCTCCGCTCCTCACCGGTGCTATGTATGTCTACCCCCCAACAAAAATTCCCGGGAGGCGCAACAAATTCTGGCCATATTCGCCAGTGAACTACGCTCCCTCATTCCAGACTGTACACAGTTTGACCCATACGTGGACGCTGGTAGATTTGAATTTGACTGCCCACCCAAATACGGCGGGTGCATTTTAAGAATTCATGGTACGCCCAATTCTCACAATTCCATCAGGTCATTACTCAAAATAATTTGATAATTATTTTTTGGGTTTTTAGGCGCCAACGTTTCTCGAGCCTGTTCCAAGTACAGAGTGAATGACTGTAAGAAGGCCAACTCGGTCGAGTTCTGTTATTGTACCACTCCACTTTGTAATGACAAAAAGCCTGAGCCGCCCGTTATTCCTGCAGTAATCCACCACCAGTACCAGGGGAACTCTGGGAGCAGAAGCAGATCTAGAAACAGCAAGTCCTCTTCTTCAGTGCTACTCCGTGGGGACGAACAAGACGGAAATTCCTCTCCGCAAGGTATCAAAAGTAGGGTATCGGAAGACGACGAAGACAATCCTTCCGAGGATGATGATGATAACGATGAAAATGGGGGCTCAGGAGCGGGTTCTGACAACGACGATGGCAGCAATGAACATTTATCCCATCGACAGAATCCTTTCATTGATCCGTTTAGAGGCACTACCATGGACCCTACAATATTCCAGGAGGAAAACAGTTTCGCTGTGGTCGTGGAAGATCCTAATCCTCATACCAAAATTGGTATATCAATGACTGCAAGCACAAGTGGGGCAACTAGTATTAGCTTGGCTAGCAGCAATAGCCCTAGTATATCCACTTTGTTGCATGGCTCATTTTGGTGCTACTGGTGGTGGTCGACAAAATGGTTGTCCAGTAGCAGTCCACCAAACAGTGAAACGTATAGTGAAAGCAGCATTTTCCACCACTTGTTTCACCATCTGCACCACGCAGTATTTGTCCGTCTCTTTGATGAAGATGTAGTAGCACACAAACAACCGAAACAGTCTTGTGAACTTTCCGAAATTGACACAAGTAGCGGTAGCTGTAATAATAAAGGTGTTATTGATCTCAGCAGAAGTTGTAGTAGCCATTATAATCATCATTGTTTGTGCAGGGAAAGCCAAGTAGTACTAGTAGGGGAGGAGAAAGAGATGCACAAGTGGGGAAACACTTCACCACACTTCTCACCGGAGGCTACCTCGTCCTTTGTTTATTCCTCGTTGTGGTGTTTTTTAAGTGGCCAGTTGTGTTTCATCATTAGTATACTTCTAGTATTGCCACAAGTACTCTTGAGCTGATTCCTCCTGCTAGAATAGACAATATTACGCAAATACATTATAAAAATTAATAAGCCATAAAGCTTATAGCAAAACTGTTATTGCTAAACACAAAGAAAGTAATAGAGAAAAATATACTTTACTAATAATAAAAATGTACTGAAAAATAAATAGTATATAAGCATACATCAGTTTTATGCAATGCTGGGATGCATACACCTATCTCCTATTATAAAATATTATAGCATACCTAAAATGCCCTATTATACGCTCCAAGTGCAAAGTTACATACCCAAATTGGTAATTTAAAATGTCTCAACGAGCGTGATTCTTTTTGTATTTGATGTAATCGGCAAAAATGTATAAAAATAGAAACCCTTTGAATAATGCAAAATACACCATTTCCAAACAAATATCATCCATATAGGGAAGAAACCGGGTAGGTATAATAATATATCATTATACTTGAGTATTTTGTTATCCCAAACACGCGCAGTTCTTACCAGAAATAATTATACTTTTTACCTGTGTACAACAACTTATTGTACGACAACAACTACTTTGTCTACCTGCTGCAGTTGATGCTACCCTTTCTACTTACCTATACATCTCATTAATACGTGTTTCTTGTTAAAGTAGTAAAAAAACTGTTATTAGTATTGATGGCATGTCGATTACGGGTACATATTTCAGCCCTAAAAGTAGATAAAACAGGAAAGGAAGATGTACGAATGTAATATTCTACGCATTTTATTTTTATAACTTTCCGAGGAGATGGTTGGGGGCGGGTTTCTGGAGGATCAGGACAATGATAATATATAAGCTGCTATATGCATATACATATAGGTGTAAGTAAGAAGAAGATAATAATTATCTTTTATTGTTACTTAATAATAATGCGTCAACTTGAAAAAATAATATAGGTAATAAATACCAGTTTTGTATACAAACCCGGAAGAAACGATGAGCCAAAGAAAGAGGAACTTTTAGGAGAAATTTGACAAGAAATCGATATCAAGAAGCTTGTGACACTGACTCGTGTAATTTAATGTTCGTTGCTCGTGTTTTAGGTAAGTAGCAATGAAGATTTTAAAGAAAACAACACAATGCTGAAAAGACACCCTGACGTAAAAATTTCATATCCCTTCCGATGCACTGTACATATTTATTATGTCTATCACTGCTAAAGCTGTATAGAAGCAGAAATGTATATCATCTCTGTATACTGTATACATATTAATTCTATCATATCAAAATTCCATAAAAATATCTGAATAATGTTATGATATAATCTTCCCAAAACGTATTGCCCATGAATGTAGCATAGTCGAGAAGCAAAAAATGTTTTCGTTGTAAATAAAAAAAGCTGTAAATAAGCGAATGTAATATGCAACTTTTGTACTCTGTCGGTGTATTACCCGGCTTTCCGCCTATTTATTGTTAACGACATAGTGCACGGAATATTAAGTATACTTTCCCGTTGCCTTCCCTGCATATCAATATCACCATCAGCAGCACAACATTGTAGCCGACTCTCGTTGTAATAGCATCATTTCTAATGGGTCAAAAATAAACAAACCAAACAAAAGTTTTTTTACTCCTCCGGACTCATCTCATTCAAGGAATGGATAAAGAACATGAAAAAAGTTTTGTATTGATCCTTTTTATTGTCGTAATAGCAAACGGGATGCATTCACTTTCCCTTTTTATTTGTGTACCTATTCACCTCTTGAACCATTATACAAGCTTATCTTGTTGATTATCTCTGTTTTTCTCTATTTTCCGAAAAAATGCTCGATTCGAGCCTAGCAGCAAACTCCAATCCGACACAAAAGAAAATGGTAAGAACTTGGTATCAGAATGTGAAGAGGAACAGAAATAAAGGGGCAATTTTTTATCACGAGTACACATCAGGATAAGAATACACGAAAACCAGGCAAGTTCCATTGCCATCCATGGTGTTGTAGCAGCACCAGTAACGATATCATCATCCATTATGTACATTGACTACACACTACTTTGTCAAAAACTTGTTCCTTCCTTTCCTTTTCCACCTTCTTTTTTCTTGCGTTTCCTCAGGTTTCTTTTCACTCCCTATTTGAGCTTTCTGCATTTTCTCCGACAATGGAACCAACAAACCTTATCTGATGAATTCCCATTGCGGAGTGAAATGGAAGTCGTTGGACGAAGCAGAGAAAGATGAAGACATACCAACCCAGTCTGCTTTTAGAAAGCTACTTGGCTTCCGTTTTAAAAAATGGGACTGCCTTCTGTTTTGACTGTCTGTTAGATTGCACAAATTGACAGCCCAAAATACACTGATTCAAAGGTGCATCTGTTTGAAACAAAATCTTCTATTGCATTGACGTGCACTTTTATTTTCCCCTTTACACATGCGTATCATTCTTAGCTTAGGTATTTTTGCGTATCTCCCAACTGCACGAAAAATAGCCTTCAACTTTAGCCTCATCATCATAAAATACAGGCACTAACCAATTTCCTTTAAATCGCGGTAGCGGCACCAGATAAGCAAGTCAACTGAAAAAACTTTTTTGCCCTCTTGCGTAACACCAACTACATCTTCATTCACTTCTTCTTCTGAGTGTAAGTTTCTGATTGCTCTTTTGTCGAGACTCAAATCGCTCCCTTCGGGCTTTTAGTGTACTACTTATAAGGGCAGGCACAGAGTATTTCAGTATGTAGAGTCCAGCGTAAATTTTGAGAACTAAAACCGGATAAAATGCAGTTAGGTGTCTGCTTCTCTCTACTTTGCTTGCTAACTTGGCTTCATCTATCTTTTTCATGCATTTATTTTCCTTTTCTCGTTCTTTTTAGTGGATCGTTCTCCTGATAGTGAAGATCATTGGGTCTCCATAATCCATCTCTACTCCGAGTCTACAGAAAGGATTTTCCTCTGTTGTAGGGAAACATTGCAAAGATTCATCAGTTTCACTTTGTGCAGTTGAGGAAAAAGTCCGGTTCTCCAGATAGCAGTTCTACTTCTTGTTGTAGTACACCTTCATTATTTTCCAGACTACGTGCCACACTATAGTCTGCCGTGGACTCACTTTTCCCCTGAAGAGGATGATGATGTGATCTCCATGTGTTCACCTATTATCCCCTGGATAATACTATCATGCTAAAACTAACATGCTATACCACTACATTTTATGTACTTCTGCCTGCGTATGTGCGTATAAAATTCGCTATTTTTGGAGAGCAGTCGTCGTTTCCAAAGACCTGACTTTCTTGTTTTCCCTAGCGTTTCTCTCCGGTTGTTTGAAAGGTGTGTAGGCAGGCGCGTCATAAAAGGCTTAAGTTTTTACCGCTTTTCCTTTTTGTTTTTCAAAGGAAATTCCAATTTCGTTATATAGGTCATATTTAATATCATCCAAACCAAAACTTGCAAAGTATAAAAAATATATTATCATCCGTAGAAGATACACACGAAGAAGATGATCATGAATTCAAATGGGATTTTGTTAGCAGCAAGCCAAGCTAAGAAAATGAGAAAAAGTGTCTGTGTGGCTTTATGAAAGTGAGGAGGCTTTTCTCCACAATATTTTTGCTTTGCAAGCAGGAAAATCCTTTAGTTTCAGCAAAAGGCAGCTAGCGCTAGCTCGGATGGCTTAGAAAGAGCTCAAGTCTGATTTTACCTTGTTAAGAAAGTAGAGAAAACTGTTGCACCACCTGAATAGCATTACACACATATGAAGATATATTCTGTAAACCAGAGCAGTTTTAAGATACGCTATGATGGCAATGGGAAGATGATGGCGATCATGTATAAAACATAAAAATAAAAAAATCAGCAGCACATCGATATTAACAGCTAAAAACCAACGGCCCACTTGGTTGGCCGTATAGGAAGCCAGCAGCTTCGTTACAAAGTGAAAATAACCACTGGCTTATTTTTTCTTGGTGGTTTATGGCAGACACCCGTGGAAAGAGAAAAACTGGGTAAGTAGTAGTGGGAAACAGCTGAAAATACCGAGCTTTTGATATTCTTTCCATTACCATGTTTTCCCACTATCATGATGATGATGGTTCGGCGATCATGATGATGATCATCGTCACTATTACCCATCCACAACACTCCTCAAGCATGTATATTTTTCATACGTCCACATTGGCATTTTAACAACAGCATGACCTGAAGGAGAAGAAGTATACATTTCTTATCATGGTTTGTGCATCTTCACCACACACACCACCACCAATATCAACTCACACAAGAAGGACTATCCACTAGTGCGCCACATTCTTTTCCCCTCAAACTAAACTACCCATTCAACTGTGGAAGGTCACATCTGCTCCGTTTCCAACTGGATTTTCATGCCTTCCTTCTCCTTCCTTATCTCAACCCCAAAAACTTGAATAAGTGGATCAAGCAGAAAACACTAAAACGAGAATATCTACAATCTGCCTACCTACCCAACTGCTACCGCCTTAAAATAAAAGGAAAGCTGTTCCAAGAAAGCCTTTTCATTTATATGAGCCCCAGAAAACAGAATGAGAGAAAGATGCAATAATCTCCTTTGTGCCGTTTCTAATGTCTTCCGAGACCCTGGAAAAGTACATGTATTTTTGCAGGGCTTTTTTCTTAAACTAGTTATTGGGGAAAGTGCAAGGAGGGTAGAAAATCAAGCATTTTTTGAGGTGCAAGGGCTGTCTGATGCTTTCCTTGTCTATGTGTGTGCCTTGAAGGAATTAAATATAATATTGCAAGTAATAGCGCTGAGGGTACGTAAAAAAATGTCCGACAAATACGAAAGTAATATATGTTGCCTTAAGACATTTATATATTTTTGTTGGGAGAAGAAAGTTTACGGGAAGCTCGCTAATGTTTGTGATGCCATTTCTTGTTCCGTTCAGTAGTTGGAGTAGTGCAAACACAGGAGCTACTGCGGTGGAATACAAGCCCTGGGGTCCCACCTCACCAAAAACCATTTCTCATCCAATCCAAAGGCTCATCAAAAATTGGTTTTAGTAGTAGTAAGACGAGCGGTGGAATGAAGGGAAAGAAAGAAGGGCGCGGCTCAAAACGGAAAAATGTAGAAAAGAATAATAAAAATGTAGTATAACGGAGCACTGTACCAGGATAGCATTGTGCTCAAAAGGCAAAAGGTATAAATAAGGTGTTCCGTATTTCTCTGACTTTCAATGAAAGCGAGAAAGACAAACATGGTGGTGGTATAAGTTTTTTGTATGAAATGGGTAGAAAATATTATTTTTCCACAAGGACAAAAAATACTTCTTCGTTTTTGTTGCACTAATGTAATCCTGGCTATGTGGGCGGAAATGTTTTTGCAGGAAATATGAACAAGTTATTCGCACGCATTTTCACGTAGATACTTTCTGCGCTTATAACGAATAATAAATAATGCATTCAATGGAAGATGGGAATAAGTTTAAGAATGTTTCCAAAGTCTAGGCTGACTGATGTGTTTTAAGCATTGTCAGAATTCGTAGGAGCTTTGTAAATCAATTTACGTCTTTCTCTTTTGATCTTTGTCCTTTTATGTTCCCATTCTGTTCGCGTGCCTATAATCTTTTGCATTTGTTTTGATACAGTTGCCTGTTATATGAAGCTGCAAATATTTTATGCGAAAACTATCATGCGTATTTTGCGTAATTGAAGCAGTGCTAGCATTTGATTCGGGGGAACGTAAGGGCAGAAATATTTCATTAGTTGAAGTCTCTCCAACGTTGAAACTTGGATACGTGTAGCAAATGTACCTTCCCAATGTTCAAAATACACACGCGTGTGTTTCTAAAACCTAATTATATTAATGAATAATGTAAAAAGTAATTGTGCCAGTTGCACTTGTTTTGTAAGGAACTTTATCCAAGTGGAATAAACAGAAGGAATCTTTATTCTTTATTCAACAGACATATAGGTATCTTAAACACAAACACAGAGTTACCAGAAAAATACGCCTAA
This sequence comes from Entomobrya proxima, assembly GCA_029691765.1. Lineage (NCBI taxonomy): Eukaryota > Metazoa > Arthropoda > Collembola > Entomobryomorpha > Entomobryidae > Entomobrya > Entomobrya proxima. The sequence continues at coordinate 25,235,495 of CM056170.1, read as the reverse complement.
AATAGGAATTTACTACGCTGATGAAACAACGGCAATGGACGAGACACGCGATTGTACGCACTAAGGAGAGTTGACCTCTTCAATATTTTCAACCTTTGCGGTTTTAGAAGCGTTCATTTTTCTACAGCTTAGTCCAGAGGTGGTAATCATATATCTATCTTACACCATTATCTTTTTGTGAAACCCAAAGTAACTAATTGCGAAATGAAATGGATATTACTATTACTCCTTCTTTATTAGAATTGCACTTAAATGCTTAGCACAGCCCCTTGTAAAGATTTCTACTCCCTGGTTGGTTACACCATTATCAACGAACCAAACGAAACATAATCTAAACTTGTTTCAAGATAACTTACACAAAGACACATCCGCTCGTATGATACAATATCTTCGCTACATGCGCACCTGTCACTTTCGTTTCAAATTCTGAACAAGTCAAGATATTATTCCTGTTTTTTCACGCGTCACCGAGTAAGAGCCCTTGTTTCTTTACTCTGCACTAATACCTAATTTAGTAGAAAAGAATAATCTACTATGTCTGTGTGTTTTTTGTCTTTGTACGGACTAAACTTTAGAGAAAAAGTGTGCTCCTACCTGTTGTGTATATTAATCCTTAATCCTTACAAATAAAAAGAAAAGAGAAAATATGATCCCTCTGAAAGATCCCCGAACGCCAACAGTAAGACATAGACATTTCGCCTAACACCAAGATATGAAATCATGATAATCATGAACATCGGCTCTCTTTCCGTATTTCTTCGTAGTAGGTATATCTGGGGTGTTATGTACACATCTTAAGTTTTACCTATCTCCAAAGCTTTGCTCTCACTCTCAACAAGTCTATTCAACACCTACGTTAACAGAAAATAAATACCATTTTTAAACCAAAAAGTAACCATACATATCCTCCATTTCCATAATTTACATTGTTGCCATTTTTCATTTATGCGATAAAAGTAACAAAACTGGTATGAACGTGACAAGGACATTCAAACATCTGCTGTCTGAAGCAAATTAAAAATGAACAGCACAAGTAGTATTAGAAGGTCTTAAATTCTTATGCACAGAACAAAATCACAAACCCCTGTTGCTATTTTTAACATATCATTAAATAAAAGTTTGTTTCACAGATATAATCTGTCTTTTCAATATCACCACCCAACGTTTACTGTGAAAGACAAAGCTGTCTTTGTGATTGTGTATTACATAGATACACACTTGTAATATTTCATGATAATCGCACATTTCTGTGGCTTAATAATTTATTCATTTTGCAAATTAAATGTGCATTTTTTATATTACACTGCGGAACATTCTACATGTTTGGTTTACGTTCTCTGGTGTTTGCACATGATATGCAAAATGTAAAATGCATGCTGGAGCAAAAATATATTTGATTTCCCTTTTTCAATCCGAAAAAATACCATCACCCAGCCAACACACCAACACGCCAACCATCACACGTAATACACAACATGCAAATAAAATTGAATACGATTATTTGTCGCACTTTTCGTTTGGTTGGCTGGGCGGCTGGAATGAAAATAATGGATGGATAAAACCCCTTCATAAGACACGGGGAAGTGGAAAGCAGAATAAGGGAATGAGCGGATGTGACGGGTCCTCCTAACTATAAGTACTTTGAAAATCTGAAAGCATAGGAAGGAAATATAAAAATCTGCTTCTGCAGATGGTACAGACGTGTTGGCGTTACTGCCGCTTGTTGCCGAAATAACGTATTAGCATCATCATTTCTATCTTCCCATCATGCCATGATCATCACCGAAACACATTAAAATCTCAGTTTCTGGGAAATTGTCATCATGATGATGACGATCATTACATCACATTCCATCACGTCCTCATAAAGGCTTTTATAACTGTAATGGTTTGCGATACAGCATTAGCATAAGTTTGAAAGTAGCAGTGTATATACAACATCAAGAACCGCTACCCGTTCCTTTTTTATTTTTAACCCTTCTTCTGTTGAAATTCCGTCTGGTTTCACAAAATATATTATTCTTTCTCTGTGTGTACAAGCGTTGTGTGAAGATGATATAACACAATTTTTGCAGTGGTGACTATAGTACCTTCAAGCCTAACTATTTATAAGATGTACTGGTGCTACTCTCAGGAGGGTGACTCTCGGAGACGGCAACACACTCACAGCTTTGTACGAAAAGGGAATAAGGGAGCCGCAAAGGAAAATAGTGGCAATGGTACCACTGGGGTACGGGAAAATGGCAAAGCGTTTCACATCTTTCTCGTCATGTCCTTGTGCCTTCTGCTTTCCATCATTTTCATCATCAGTACAAAAGGATAAAGCCATCACTAGTCATTACTCAGTCAAGTCCGTGAAGGTCTGTTGTGACGAGAAAAAAGTAAGTGAAAGCTAAAGGGCCAAGAAACGAAAATTCTACCGCAAAACACGTACAAAACCTTTGAACATGTGAATTTTTCCATGTGCTTCAACGAAAAAAGGTCTGTGGTCCGTCGTATGTAAGTTCAAACAGAGAAGGCACTTTTCATAAGACCATGCATAAACCATGTGGTGGAGTGGAAGGAAATGGGACATAGGACGGGACATGAATGAAGGCAAAAAATAGCCACACAGATGGAAACAGAGTCCGGGATGATGAAAGAAGAGGAAATATCTTTTTTCTGATTTTGTTGAAATGGGGTTAGACCTTTTGATTATGTATTATTTCCGTTTTTTCTTGTCTGCTGAATGGTGTACAACAACAAGTAAAAAACATGTACGCTTCTGTATCACTCGATAGAACGAGTAAGTAAAATATAAAGAAAAAGGGAACCCTTGGGACAACTACGAGAAAAAAACCAAGCTGCCAACAACGCAACAAACGAACCGCGTGGACCGAACGTACGTCAGATGGAAACAGAGTCAGGGGATGATGAAAGTAGAGGAAATATCTTTTTTCTGATTTTTTTGATTTGAAAGGGGGTGTAGACGCTTTTCCTTTGATGTATGTTATTATTATCCGTTTTTTCTTGTCGCTGCTGAATGGTGTACAACAACAAGTAAAAAACATGTACGCTTCTGTATCACTCGATAGAACGAGTAAGTAAAATATAAAGAAAAAGGGAACCCTTGGGACAACTACGCACAGTGGAAAAAATAAAGCAGCATTGCCATTTTAGCCATATCCATCGGTACGAAAAAAGTACCCTCATTTTTCGTGTTGGAACGGCTGCTTATCGGATGTAAGAGAAAGAATAAACAGAAAATTGTATTCAAGGTCCCTTACACTGGTACAAAGCAAAGGAAAGCAGAAGCCGGGCAGTTTTTGCAAGGATTCTTGGGTTTTTCCTTTCGAGTTACCATTTTTATTGTTGTCTTCTGCTCTCTCTAACCATAATGCAATGGTTGTGCGGAAGAATGAACACTACCACATCATCATTGTAATTTGTAATGCTCATGAATTCTCAACGACCACCATAATAAAGTGTGTGTATTTACATTATCCAGTGTGCCTTCTTGTTTGCAATGGTATTCCACTTCAGAAAAAGTATAAGCAGCCAACCAAGCCACATTATCATATTATTATCTACATTACAACTATAATAGTGCCAGCAAACAATTGTATCAAGGTTGCAGACAAACAAAAAGTTGACATTATTTACCCAGAGTATTATTCTAATGCATTTATTTTTCCCTTGATCTTCTTGTAGATCTCATTTTATTTGGGTACTTTGTTATTTCAGTTAGTTAACCAAAGTTGACCCTGTAGGCTACTTCTGTTTAATGCTCCTTATTTCTTGCTACAGAAAATATATCTGCCATTTCTTATTAGAAATTATATTTGTAAAGTACAAAGAAAACATGTCAATTCTTTTGATGTAAAGAGAAATATTTGCCTTACCTTGTTACAAGTATGTTTTCTACTGCCAAATGTCTTTGAGATCATGCTTATCATATATACTGACTGTATCAAAACATGAAAAAACATTCTTAAAGTTTCCTAACTTGTTATACTTGCTGCAAGTCTATTTCAGCGCTCTTATTGACATAAATTTTGAATAAGGGTTTATCTTTCTATCCTTACTTTGTTTAATATCCAACATTTTTTTTATTTTTGAGAAATTGAATGTAGATTAACAAAAAATAAATTTTGAAACCAAAAATAGAAACGACACAACAACATCAAAATACTAACCTTAAAAACTATGTTAAGTACCGTAAAAATTACATTAAGTTAATAACTATAATTAATTCTCTTAACTTTTCACTATTTACCAGTAAATGCTTCAATTTATACCGTTTCTCTGAGTTAAATACAGCCAAAACGTTCAAGTTTAAGTAAAATACAAGCAAAAGTATTATAAAAGTATTACCGTACCAATCAGGATATGTGATATATTTATGATCCCTCGTTTTTACTAACAAAAAAGTTACTCTGCCATCAGAAGACACAACGAAAGCTTATCCCTTATGTACACACTCTATAAAAGTATTATATTGAAGAAATTACTTACTACATATAAGGTACTATGTGTATTAACATATTTTTCATTTACTTCCGTCCCACTGAACGCAGAATAAAGGCTGGGAACAAGGATACCAGACGTAAGATAAACCTTTTCTTCTATCATCGCTCTAAGTTGGTACCTATATACCGTTACGTCTTGCAATCTATACTTTTCCCGGCAAACACAGTTCTCAGTTTCCTTCTTCTCTCCATACGCATTTTCTTTCACCCTTTTTGTCAAGATTTTCTGAATACTTCATTCCTTCCTGGAAAACAAAGGAACATGTTCTTACTAGAATCACTATAATGTTCCTCTTCTTACATGCAAGCCCATCTCAACAGCTTGGTTGCAGTCCTCCAGAACTCACAAGAGCACACTTGATGCATTAAATCCCATCATCATAATATATAGGTATATATATTATTGCATTCCCTTATTTGCTCCTTGGTCGAGCTCCTTCTGCTGCTTCAAAGCTTTATCATCACAAAGACATCTTTGCATACATTGGCGCATATTCGGTAATTTTCTTCCCAATTTCCTGCTTATATGTACTCTCCTTGTCTCTCTCGCAAATACATGCATTGTCTTCTAGTAACGTACTGCAGTCTCCCCAAAAAGAAAGTTTTACTTTTTCTTCATTTTCATGTGATTCTCATTCAACATTCTTCTTTTCTTTCTCTTTTTTTTCTATTCAGCCAAAAATCCATTTTCACATTTCGCATTCTCGTGCATGCAGACAAAGTAGCTGTATGCATACAATAACATTTTTACATCAATACCAACAGATGCGTAATGGGTTGCAATAAATAAGGACCAGCAGCAGACGCGCGGAGTGGAGAGAGTAGACTAATCCACTTGCAAATATTTTCCCTTCTGTGTCTACGAGGAAAATCACGCAAATACTTTGCATAATGCTCTACCTTACCATTTTACCTTATATCTACTCTGAATAGTAATGGACATGTGTCACACAAACCTTTTTCCCTCCATTACGCAAGCCTCCAAAAAAAGAAAGTTGCTCGAAACTCTGCTGATGATCCGTAGAATATGTCGTTTGAAGTAATACTACTAAACTACATTATAAAGAGAAAGTGTAGCATGGTCGTGCAATAATATAATGTTATGCATTTTACACGTCAGCCCGATAAAAGCAGACAATGTTCTCCGTTATTAGGTCCATTTGGAAGAAAACAGTGTGTGCACATGCTATATAGGATGTATAGTCACATTAACCAATACATGTGACAGTAGTATGTCCGGTTTATTTTAAACCAGAAAATCTTCACTTGTCTGGTCTGCTGAGTATTCCTCTCATGTTTCAACCATTTTCCATATGAATTTAGCCATAAAAAAGGTACAAAAGATTGCATGTACAGTTGACTCTTTCAATTGAAATGACGACTCACAGGATAAGGACACAGCCCAGACCAAACGCAAAGGTCGCCGTCACCACACTGTTCAAAAGTTTTTTTCAATGTTGCACCTACACCCTCTGTGTGATAATAAACAGTAAATATGTATTACCTGTTTTTCCTATTTTTGTGAATATGTACACAATCTTACTATACTTGTCGCATCGCGTATTCTTCCCTGTAACTTGATTTTTTAAAGATTCTCCAGACATTTTATTATTGCAAGAACGGTATTACTGAAATAAGCCAACGAGCAAAAGAAAAATGTGAAAATAGATTCTACCTTCTTTTATTGTACAGGCATGCACACAAAGAAAAGCTACAAGAGAGGCGAGTGAAAAAGTTGTTGAATTAAACTGGCAGAAAAAAAGTGAATCCACTACAAGTTAAGTTATAATCATAATACATAATAATAACAGTCCTTTCTTCTGCTTCGTTTCTTTCCAGTAAAAAAAGTTACTTTCTTTTTTTCGTTTTACACTGTAGGCCAGAAATCATCATGTAGAACCCATGTTCAAAGAAAATATACCCAACTTAGTCTTCTGTATTGGTCCGGTTCACAGAGTGTGTGTAGAAGACGTTGAAAAAAAACCTTTCGTGCTTTTCTTCTTTTTGCCTATTTCCTTTGCTATTTTATCACTGATGGGGTTCAATGGGTCTCCTCCCCCGTTTATCATCTCCAATTCAGCAATAACTCAACCTACAGCCCAGCAATGGATTTTTCAAGCTTCTTAGACTGCATGGAAAGTATCCACTTGAGTCTTGTTCTATCTCTCTACACGTATTTCTTCGTGACTATTCTAACTGCCTTTTCTTATACATGCTTCTTAAATCTAAATGCTAAATGTACTCGTAACGGGACGATTGCTAATACTTTTAAAACCTTGGGTGAAAATTCAACACAGTCACGAAGATAAACGGAAGGAAAAGCAACAACTCTACTTTCCTTCTTTTTTCCCAAAATATACCTTCTAATGCGCACAATATTTCCACTCAATATGTTTTGACCTTACTTACTCACGCTATCCAAATTATATAATAATTTTCTAACAAGTCGGGTTGAGTTTGTACTTTTTCCTTTATATAGTGTAAAAGTATGCATGGAGGAATTTCCCCTGTTCCCTTCACACTTTGGATTCTGCAAGATAGAAAAATCCCAAGTTTTTTCGTGCTTTATAATTATTACATTAAGGCGCCTGCTTCTACTAAACTCGCCAAGCTGCTGATTCTCTCCAACTTTATTCTACGGAGATAGAGACTGTCTTGTACCTTTTCATCTTTCGTTTTGCGAAAAACACACATAAGTTTATATACCTACATGTGATGATGATTTCTCCTTCTGCTTCCTACGGCTTTTATTATGATAAAAAGACTGAAACTTAGTAGAAGTGGGATAAAGCCAGTGAAAAAGGGGAAAAATGGAGAAAAACTTCATACAAATTGTACGGTGGTGAGAAAAAACTATGCTGCTTTTTGGTAGTTCCGAAGGCTTCTTTGAGCTACGAACGAATTGGCCAAGTCTTGGGAGACCCATATGCCCCTTGTCGATATGAAAAGGAAAATGAACGTCGAAGCAACTTTTTCCTTCTTCTTGAGCTATAACACAATTTAGAGAAATGGACTAACCGTAAAAAATTGAACGCTTCAAGCATGCAAATGACTCCACAGAAGTGAAGTACCAAGTACCTACCTATATATAAAAAGAGCAAGCAAAAATTATGTGTGTATACTTATTATGATGAATAAAAACATTTTTCTAGTGTAACGCCTTATTTTCCTTTAAAATACGGAAAGATCAGCCCGAAAGCATTTTTTTAGAAAGGTACCTACCATTACTAATGCACTCTGTTATCCAGTTTGTTGTACAAAACTGCTTAAACCCGTGTGGAGTTTTTGTGCTGATAATGATGGTGATGACGATGGTTTCTTCATGTTACTATTTGGTATGCCACACTTTTACTCTCATTTAATCTCTCAGACCACTTGTTTCCCAAACGGCATAACATCTTTCGGCTCGTCCCTTTATATTCGTTATTCATAATAAAGGCATCTACACGGGAAAAAGTGAGCGCTAGCACACGTACTTTGCCACTTACCCCAAAAGAGCTGCTGATCTTTCTGCATGATCATCATTAGAACGTATATACGTGGAGTGTGGTAAGTACGTTTCTTGCTGGTTGCTGATGATATCAAATGGATTATGTGATTCTTTCGTCTGCTGTGAGGCAACCCCTCGATAATATCATCGCGTGAAAGCGTACTAAGAGCTAAGTGAGTTAGACGGGCGAAAAATGGTGCTCATCTTTATTTTTCGGCTTGGTGCCCGCTGCTGCTGCTAATAAAATGGCTTTGTATGTGCTTCTTCCATTCACTGTGTGAAACAGCAGGAAGCCACAACTTTGCACATATGAGCCCATAATATAAAATGATACTTGTATTAATGACCGGCATCCTTTTCATCGGGTAGCCGCATCATCATCAGTAGCATTGTTTCTTTGAAAGTGAAACTGGTGACTTATTAGGCAAACATTCTCGTAAATGGTAAGCATATACATTTTTGCGGATCTAGTTGTCCGACTAGGATCATCAAAGAAAATTGAATTAGACTCATTGTCGAAAACTAGAAATATTGCATTTTTTGGTAGTTTTTCCCGATCCCATCAATGAAATTGGGGCATAATGATAACGCAAATCTAGAAGCATGTTAAACGGATTGTGGTAGAGTATTGTTATCTCACAGGTTTATACTGAACACAAAATGATCCGCAATAGATATAAATATTGAAAGAAAGCAAACAATAGTCGGCCTCTCTCAGAAGCACAGGTGTAAAATCTAGTTACGATTCGTCTCTCCGAGGCATTAGCGGTAGCAGCAGGAGAAGGCAGTGGGATGTAAAAGAAGCAAAATAAAGATTCACTTGGGTTCTTGCAATCAATTATAATGCAATATCATCTTTCTTTTGGCTCATGGTTATGGCCAACAGCTTTTCTAGAATAAATTAGTCTTTTATGAAGCATTGCAGCATAGAAACCAGAGTAGTCTATAATATACTGACGTAGGCGGCCACAAATTGCTGTAATACTGGTAGCTTAGCTTTAAACGGCACTCAAGGGGAATCAGCAGATAATTTGTAACAAAAGGTAATCATAATCGTTACAAATTTAGGTTTTATATGACAGGAATTCTTCTAGTATTATTGACATTGATAGCTTTGTCTCCTCTGCGGCCTGCGGTTAATAACAAGAGTTATACCTATGAAATCCCACCGACAGATAAAACTAAAAACAAAATGGTAAAACGTGGCGAAGAAAATCAAAAGAAAATTAAGTTGCTCCTCCGTTCCATGGTCTTCTTGACTGGAGAAGAATGATTTCAATATTTTATTGCCTTAACTTACTTCGTCTTGTCTCTCTCTCATTTATTCTCTCCGAGAACAAAAGTTCATCATAAAAACAATGAAAATTTTCTAGGATTCAGAGCAGCCTGTTCCCCTTCCCTCTGATAAATTGGGATATTCAACTCGATGTTTTATTACTACTATTTTCTGAGTGTAAGAGTCAGTTCACTTGACTCCCTTTTCCACTTGAACAAACTGCATAAAAGACCGATTCATTGAAATCCATCCACCACCAGCGGAATGTTTGGAATGCGAAATACATTGAAGTGGCCCGTTAGTTCCTTCTCATGATGTTATGTTAGCTTCCTCGGTTTTATTTGTTTCGTTGAGGAATGTTGTCAGCATATCAGTAAAATGGGATACCCATATTAAACCCATACCCCTTTAATAGATTGTCTGAGAGTAGCACCAAGTCAGAGTTTTATTTATTGTTACATAAGTGGTGGCACCAGCCGCGGTGTACATCTGTTTCCTCCCCCTCTACACACACACATCGTTTACTAACCTGTCTTTTAGGCTAAATGAATTTGTAAGTAAACTTTGTATGGCAAATGTTAGGAGAAGTTTTGTGGTTTCCCTTTCACTACATCTAGGGCATGTTCCTTTTTCTTGGAATTTCAGACTTTAGCAAACACACCACACACGTTGTAATATCATTCAGTGACTCACATCCATACAAATGAGACATTTTGTTTATCTTTTTGCAGGAAAATAGTGACAAGAAGTAGGTTGGGTAAGAATAAGAAACGGACAGAAGGAAGCAAAAGAGACAGATACAAGTTGCGCATTTTAAAGAAGGTCAATTTACAAAATTTAAATTTGAATACGATTCCTTTCTTTTGTGACATACATTCTGGCTGGAGACGAGGGAATAGAAAACCCCTTTTTACTAGTCATTATATTCTAAGGAAAACCACTTGTATTTAGTATATTATATATAGTAGCTTTTTCAAAACTAGTAGCATTTTTATGTTTTTGTTTGCGCATTAATTGTCACAGGAAAAGGATGTAGCAGCAGCGCAAAGACAAATTTGGATTCGTGAATGGCATAACTTCCAGTATGACTTGTCTCATAAACCATTATTATTAGCTACGTGTGTATATTTAGCCCTGGAAAAAGCTTCTCTGGGCATGCACTAGAGAAACCAACGTCACGATAAAGATGAGAGAAAAAAGACATACAAAAAAGGATGGGAAGCCCGGATTAAAGGGAAAGCTAGAGTTATTCACCGATAATTCCCTAAAGCCCTCAAGTGGGAATAAAATCGGGAAAGCTTACTAAAAAAAATGCCATGGTCCACCAATATCCTCTGAAGCCTAGACTGAAGGTGATGCTTTTGTAGTATGTGTACGCTCGTTCATTTTGGTACTTGCTCTAGGTTTTAGCAAAAAGACTGGATAAAAAAATTCAGCGGATAGCAAAATGTGGTGATGTGGTGGTTTTGTGGAGGCGGTGGAAGGGATGACGGTGGTGATACTGCTAACAAGTTTCATATGCGTTGCTCTCTTTTAGGCATTTTTCTATAGATGTTTAATTTAATGACGTTATGTACGCAACGTGGCGTACGCTGTACGTAGATTGCGTGTCTTGTTATCACATTTCTTCTTTTGTTTTATGGAGTAGCTGTACAGTCTAAAAGCTACAGTGTTACGTTACCAGTATAAAAGTAGTGAATAAAAGAGAACGAAATGATATAAAAGGAAAACCATTATATTTTCGGATATGTGTCACTGGTAATTTACCTGTGGTATTATTGGCTATACGAAATGGCGTAATGTAATGGTTGCCTCTTCAGACAGTGCTAAAATTGGACAACCAAACTAGGTAGGAAACATGAAAACGGGAATATTTCATCGAAATGTAATAGGGAGAAGTAATACATAATGTAATGTGAGGCATGAATATCTCATCTCTTATTCTGATTCAAAAGTATATTATGCAGAGTTGCGTGAGTGCGTACACAGAAACGGAACTGAGAAAGCAGAGAAAATTTACATATGGAGTGTTACATTTAGATAATTACATATATGTATTTTTTAGATTTGTAAATAGAACCAAGAAAAATGCGTTTTATCATGAATCATGGTGTTAAAACTACTTGTTATGAGACTTATACAACTATAAGAAAGCAAGGATAAGCTTACACTGTCATAGTGGGTTCTTTCATATAACAACAATTCCATATTATTACTACCATTTATTCAATCACATTTTATTGCATGAACTTAACAAAAGGTAAAATATTACAGAAAAGACAAACTCCAGTTACGTGCCATCAACAATGAATCCCATACACCATACACTTCCATATATCCTGTTCTAAAGCGATTTACGATTATACTAACGACACATTCGAGGAGGCTCATTAAAAACATGTGTGTTTCAACTTTAGCTAGGTACTACTGCTTTCTCTAGTTCTTTTGCATTACCTTCTTGTTGTAAAGCTATTATAAAATCAGCATTGCCTCGTGTCCTTTAATACCCACAATTTTTGCTCTTCCACCAAAGGCATTATAATTTCTCCTACAGAATCCCAGCAGACACTCCCTCCTCCCACCTAATACTCTCCGACACAAAAAGATAAAATTTACAACATCCGACAGCACCCACATTCAAATAACATATTGCACAACTTTTTCAAGCTTTATTTACGCCAGACCCTTAAAACCTCTTTGCGTACCTAAATGGTACATTGGTATCAAAGACTACACCTTAAATACCTACATAACTTATTTCCCACTTCACATTTAGCCATTCATTAAAACACTCAGTGTTAAAGGACACACCAGGCACCAAAATTCCCTTTCTCCTTATTTCTCTTTCCCCATAATATGTTGCTCCCTTTCCGAATAACGTATGTGAAACAGCCAAAAACCAAATGCATTTTATTTCCCCCTCTTACCATCCATCTTCCAATATATGGGTACTAATAGTAATCACAAAATTGTGTGTACTATATATTATGCCTATATTCTATGTACAAATACCGCACTTTCACTCCCTGCTTTTGTCCTTTAACTCTCCTCATTCACAATTCACAACAGTAGTCACGCGAAAGAGAGCCTAAGACACACAATGCACCTCCCCGTTTTCTTGCCCAGTGCCTACAAGGACACAAAGATTTTCCCCTCGGGTGCGAAAAGATGACAAGAGCGAGTGCACTAAATGCTCGTTGGCAATAATTTATTGGCGGATAACGAGAAAGCAGGCCATATATAACAAAAACCTATTTTCCTCCGATTTAGCTGTTAATATAGCAAAGCCATTTATAAACACACGTACACTAGTATAATGAAATATTACTGTCCATATACAAGCATTTACACGACATGCCTATTCGTATAGCTACACACATTATTCCAAGGTCCCTTCCACTTTCACCCGCTCAACAACTTTTTCCCGGAAAGCACAATAGAAAAGGAAAGTACAGAAAAAAGAACAAAGAAAACTTTTGTAGGTACTTGTTGTTGTCTCAACATATTATCTACTTTCGGTTCTTACAGTCATGGCCTGTTGAGACTGCTAACTGTGTTGTTAGCTGGATGTTCATCGGCTGTATAGCAGCAGGTTTCTTAACAGATTTCTTCATACCACACAAAACGGAACCCCTTCAAGCAAAAAGTACTTTTGTTGTACCAAGGTGGTTGCTGTTGTGGTGGTGGCTGCCACGCCACGTAATAATCACATCACATCTTTATCTTGATCATCTCCCTGCACTCGTCCCTTTCTCTCTGGTTCATTTTCTCAAAGACAAACTAATATTACATTTTGTACATTTTCTTTTTGTTTGGGCAAATGAACGTCATTTGGAAGGCGCATTTATTGCTAACTCATATTCCGCGACTCGATGACCTTCCCATTTTAATTCCATTTTCCTTTTATGTCTGCCAGAAGTAGCTCTTTGTAGCTGTCCCCGTCTAATAGTAAATACTTGGCTAAGGAAAAAGTGAGAACGACAAAACCAACAAAGAAAATGAACTTCGACGAGTTTTCTTAAACTCCAATGGCAAACGAGATGAAGACGACATGGGGACGCTCACGTTCTTAAGAAGCTACTTTAAAACAAGTACCAAGCACTGGTGAGAAAGAGAAGTAACCCCCATCCCACTTCTGTCTCTGAAACGTGAGGTTCATTGTTCTCTCCCTTTTATTATCACCAGCTTGGTCATCATGATGAAGATTATGTCATATATAATCTCCTTTCTCTTTGTCTATAAGCATCATAATGTGCTTCAAAATATGTTTTGTGAACTCTATTATAGTTTATATTATATTATAGCAAGGAATATAGGTAAATCTCCGGTGACACATAGATTTTCATTAACGTCTAATGACTTGAAGAGTTTTGTGAAGAAATGAAGAAAGGAGAGAGGATGACGATAACTTTGGATTATCATTATCATAGTCCTTCTCAAAGACAACCTGACGGACAGAGGACAACCTAATCAACAATGTGACCTAGACCATGCCTACAAATTTTGCAATAACACTGGATCGTAGAAAAATGAAGATTTTTTCCCTGCAAAATATTGCACACCTAGGACAGTATCTCAGAAAGATGAAATATGATGCAGAATTTAAATCTATTGCTTAGAGTGGATGGTGATATGCTTCTACTAGTTTGACAGTCAACACTTGGCTATTTAGAACTGGTGAGAATTATGGCGAAGAAATGAACGAGTGGGAGCCTTGAGTCGTCGACACATCACATTCGTGAAAAAATCTTTATAGATACTCCAAGCATAGTTCTTTTTCTTTACGTTCTTGAACGTAGCACAATTCAAAAGTATGTATCGGATCCCTGTGGAAATTAATTTCCACCTAGTAGACAAGCTCAGGAACAGCACACTCGTGCCCCTACTTGCGTATTCTATTTTTACCCTCTCCAGAGCAAAGATTTAAACAAATAGGTCACGAAAATGCACACCAACTAAACTGGTTTACATAAGATTTTTTTAAAGTTAGCCTAATGAGTATAATAAGAATATATACATCTATATATAAATATGTAAATTAGTTGGATCCATATACGTTAACAAGGGCATCTTGACCATGCTACTACTTGACCAAAAACTACTATGATACACCAAATGCATAAAACGCATTTAAGCATAGTAGAAGGTGCAGGGTAGTCCTTTTGTAATTATGAATCGCTCTTTACCGGTAATTTGACTTAACGGTTAAATTTATCATTATTAATAAAAGCTTCAGATTTTTACAAATTGTTAACGTGTGGAAGCATATTTATCTACCAAGCAATACAAAAGTCGTCATTAGTAATATTAGTAGTAGTCTTATGATATATAAAATGAAGGCTTCATTCTTAATAATTATTGTCCTAACAACTAACACGTTTTATTAAATTCATTACTAAAACGTTAAGCACAGCGGGTTCCCACTAAAACATGATCGTGCCATGTCATTCAAAAGTATATTTTCTTCTTTATTATGTAGCCATATGTAGCCTTTCCAGTTCAGTCTTTAACCAACTTATTGGAGTATGTTCTTAATCAACGTACCTTAATCAAGAATGTACTTTTGGTTATGCATTTGAAGTTGCTGTTTTTGCAAGCGAATTGTGCTTATGTGCAGGTTTCCACTTGAAATCGAACTACTGGTGTTTGTGAGGTTTGTGTACTATTAGTATCAACTTCGACTAATGAGTTGGTCGAATAACTGAAATCGACAAAATATATTTTTTCGATAATATACCAATATATTGAGCATGCTCAGCTTTATATCATATTATATTCGTACTGTCTCTACGAACATGCAAATAGAGTGTTTGTTTGCTAAATATTGTTTTACCAAACTCTTATCATGCTGCTAAGTTTCTTATTTACGCAATTAGTGGAATGTTAGCACAAGCTATATCAGCAAGTCATCGTATCTTTATAATGATTATTTAATTATGGATCAACCATTCAATTAATGATTATTCAATTATGGACCTCGAAATTTGCGTTTATGAGACAGATAGTTTAAAGCGTTATATAATAAAAAAAGTATTTACTTTTCTCTTCTTGAGAATCGTAGGTTTTAAACAATATGTATTCCAAGAAAAACTTTCAGTTGTGTAAGATGAACAATTGGTAGTCTAGTCAATGTAGTCAATGCAAATACACATTTCAAATTTGTTAGATGAAGCTGTAAAGTAAAAAATATTAAAATACACAATAAAATTAGTTAGCTTCCGTTGTACTAGCGGATCCCAAGTTTTAGTAACACTTACTTACACAGTACAAGTATTTTTATGGTTTTATTCACGAGTAGAGGCGATAGAGCTCAACTTATATGATATGAAGTGATTCGTCCGAACAGTGGTGACTTGAATGCATATTGACGAATTGTATGAAACCGTTTATTTGGAAACGACCATCTAAAGAAGTTGATGCTTAACAATTCCAAAATAGTTGGCTACGATGTTTATCCGTTGTCCATCGGCGTGACCAAAAGTTTTCGTTTTATAACATTCTTAAACATAACATTCGTAACATTCATAAACTTACCAACTTCCTTATAAAGCTGAAAAACCCGTTTCAACTAAAGCATATTTTAATTACAATAATAAAATAAACTATATGCCGTTGTTGTTAATTTTCCCCAGCTTGCTTTAATAATTGTGCTAGAGGAAAGGCTAAGTTACAGGTTCTCCTTTTCTAATAAATTAATAATAGTCATTTGAAATTCATATGTGATGAAATACACATGCTACCTAATATTATTAGCAGTATCTTTGCCAGGAAATGTAAATAATCATCACAAAGTTGCAAACCTTCACTGACAAACTTAATCGTAACTTTTTCTGAAAAGCAGAGGACTTGATGTAGATGAAGAATATTGAGTGAAAATCCTTGTTTTGCTGACACTTATATATTACTTGACTTGTACTTACGGCTTACGCATTGCCACCTTTTAAATTTAAAAACCATCATTCATTATATATTTACGCACCACAAATCAGTTATGCAATAAAATATTTTAGTAATTTTTTAAAATCCAGTTTTCCATCCCTGGTAAAAAGCCAAAAGCCCTGTACAAAAAGCAATTATAAATTTTTATCAAGTGTAACCGCACACACAGCTCTTGTGTTTGTTCTTACATCTTTCGCTTTCGGCTAGCAAGATTACTAGACGAATGACTGACAGGAACAAGCTTTTTGCTGCTCAATTTGGTTTCATAGTTTCATAATATTTGGCAATTAAACAAGCAAAAATTATTATTACTCCACTACCTACTGATTATAGTGAGATTTTCAGAAGATAAAGACTAGATTTTAGCAGAAAGAGAAATCCAAGCAGTACGATTTGTCATTGAAAACTGCGTAGAAATAACTGTGTAATGTTATTGATTGTAGTATATACGTATGTAATTTGATAGCAATCAGAAATGTAATCGGGTCAAAAATACTCGGATCACTGGTAAAAGACTACATTGTAACAACAACATAACCCATTAGGTTTAATTCAAAGTTGTAAAATTTGGCCACGCTTGTATTCGATTTTTATAGTTTTCATTATCAAATATCTTGCAAACTTGCAAAATGGCTTTTGGAATCTGAACTTTTACCCTTTTGCGTTATAATGTACGTTGCCCCCACCTGAAAACGCCCAAATGATTTAAGTTCTATAAGATGCAGACAGACAGAGACAGAGATTTAGGGATAATAAGTCTTCTAAAAGATTGCTGCTTGCTTTTGTAGTTTTAGCAGCGAGCAAAAAAACATGTCAAGAAACATCAACTGTCTGTCAGTAGTAATCCCGTCTGCCGGCACAGGATTCTAGTTTTGATGCAAATCAAAATTGTTTGTTTGACTCTGCATTAACTCCACTGCACTACCGAAAGCAAGCAGTGAACTGTTATTTTATTGGCGCAGTTAATTTTCTTTAATCAGGTGTGGTTCTTCCTACTTCTAAAGTAGGATATCATTTTTTAGTATTAGTTTTTAGATTTATTCTTGCAAAACGAATGAGAGCCCAGAAGCAAGAAAAAGGAATTGAAGCCCGTACTACTCCACGTTTTCCATTATGATGCATTATGTTGCGTGTATGTTTTCATTTTACTTGTACATCTAACCAAATAAAAATGGTCGGAAACGCAGTTTCATTTAAATGAATCAAAAATGTGGGTTTCATCTTGTAGGAAAACCATAATTATGAAAAATAAAATTACTTTGTGTATATACTCTGCATACATATGGCTAATAACGAAGCTCCAGGTATCAATACTGCGTTACGTTTCTAAATGTCTTTATATTACCTGTACTTT
Source organism: Entomobrya proxima (assembly GCA_029691765.1). Taxonomy (NCBI): domain Eukaryota; kingdom Metazoa; phylum Arthropoda; class Collembola; order Entomobryomorpha; family Entomobryidae; genus Entomobrya; species Entomobrya proxima. The sequence goes on along the minus strand of CM056170.1, from coordinate 25,217,928 downwards.
GTAAAATAGCATGATAGAATCTTTAAGACACTGGCTTCTATGTACTTTCTGCAGCTTGTTACTTAATAATTTTTATGATCAAACTGGTTGGTCAGTGTAATAAAATAATTGCTAGTATGCAATTTTATGATGAGGCACTACTTTTACCATAAAACTGATGCTAGATGGAAATAGGGAAAAGTTGCTGCAGGAGAGAGGACGCAACCGACAATAATTGTAATAGAGTTTTAATCATTAAAACAATACATTGCGCATTGTAGAGCAAAAACACGCAAGACGAGTGCTTTAAGTTTGATAAGAAATAAAGAAATTCTACTTCAAGGAGAAAAAACACTTACATTATTGTACATTATCCATTGTCCATGAAACTTATTCTACCATCATCATCATTGAATGTATAGTTGTGCAACTTTTAGACACTGAGGCATACGACCTGTTTTCATTCTCATCATTTTTCTCTGGCGAACTGACTGATGATTATCTGATAATAAAAACCATAATAAAATAGTGTATGTATTTTTATGCTTATATGTATTCACGTACAAACAAGACAAACATCCATGGTAGACACCGCAATGGCAAGTAGAAATTTTGCTACAGCACAATTTAGTCATTAAAGTGTAAAGTTGTGTAGGGTCCAGTCCCAGTAAAGAAAACCACATACGAAAAGAAATGTTAAAGAAGGGAAGGGGCGACGATTAACAAAGTCGAACATGGATAACATGGATAAAGAGAATACAAAGATTCAAGAAGAAGGTCTGGTTGATAGGAGGAGAGCATGCACAAATAAATAATCCACTCTCTTAGTAGATGCATGCATCAATAATAATAAGTTGTATGCATAAGTTCCATGAACTAGCAAGTATTTTCGTATTACAGTATATTCTCAAATGAAAGAAAGAATAAAACACAAAATGACTGCAGACATAAAGATTGTCAAAAGATGGGAAAAATATTTTGATAAATGATAGATCTATCATTTAGGAGGGTGATCAGAGCGCGTCACAGCCGGTGAACAGAGAATATGTCTAAATATAAATAAGATGTATAAGTAATACGGGCTATGAACCGTGTGTCATAAAGGAACAATAGACAATTTAAAGAAAAGAAAAATAGTGTACATAATATCTCCTGTACAGTGACAGTCCCGTTTTCATCCTTAGTCTTGCATAAATCGAATGAAAAATCGAGAGTTCTGTTGCTTGAAGTTATTCAATTTTATTATCGACGAACATAACCGGTCTAATAAAGTGACAGCTTGGCACTGAATACTAAATATCAATTTTTATGTTTGTATGTATGTTCAACTACTCTGACACATTATCTATATGTGAATGACGTTTGGTTTAAGAACACTCAAGAAGGATAGATTATTGTGATTCATAGCAAAGTCTTGTTAGAAATTTAGAAGATAACAACGCAAGTTACGATAGACGCTGTTACGATGAATGGGAATGTCCAGAGCCACGATCCAATTTTAGAGTATGTTTCTTCTATATAACTAAAACCAATTATAAAATTCAAGGAATCGAGGGTTTTGATAGGTAGGCTAGATGTTTGCAGAAATAGCAATGAAAGCGGAAACTCCACGAATTGTTGCATGATCGTGGTGTGGTGGTAAGCAAAGGGTATGATGTATAAAATCCGAATGTTTTAAATGAACTACCAAATGAAGTTCCAAGCAGTTATTGCCATGACTGGGGCCGATTGCGATCACCGCTTGGATCTACTTTGTGTACTATATATGCTGTAATTCTCAGGGAAGATATATGTAGAGAAGAAGGTGAAGACTGTGTATTTTGAAACCTATATCTCTGTGACAAACTAGCAAGCCGATGTTGTTGCCAACGGGTTTTCGTCATTTACGAAACTTGAAAAATGGTTAGTAACTACGGCATTTTGTGAGACAATGACAAACCAATTTACATGTGTTCAAATGGGAAGTACTCTGCCACTGAATTTTTACATTGTTCCATTTTACATCTCTAGTCATCTTCTTGGGTAATTCTAGGATAAGAAAGCCTGTTAGGGTTCATCTAAATCTGATAAAATTAAAACCTGCCATGAGTATATTTTGTAGACGAGGAAGGAAACCCCTTTTGTAAATAAATCGAAAAAATGAAGCAAACAGAATGAACACAGACGGGCTATTGTTTCTATCGTTTCGTCCATCGCCTTTGGATAAAACAATGTATGTAGCGATCTAGCGATGCTTAGCTTTACATATTATTCAATAGCTGATAATTTCAACAGCAATATTAAGCGTTTTTAGCAAACTTTTGAACTGTTCTTTTGAAAACACCAAAACTACTGTGAAACTATGGTAGTAAAAGCGAAAGTGCTGTACTAATGAACCGTAATTATTTCCTCTGGAGTTGCGTGTGAGTGATACAGCGTCATATAATATAAAACGGGCATTTAGTATCTTGCATGTCTTTTTTAATTTTATGGGGTATGATGACGGTGGTAATTTGTAAAAAAATGAATGAATTTGTATCTTGATCGTGCTTGGTTTTGTATTGTTGGGGGCTATAAACTGATGAAGTAATGACTAGGTAGTATTCCCCATTACTGTGGTATTTACTAAGAAGCCACAGGAAGCACTGACCCCTGAGGTTATAGCGTTGTTAACGTATTATGTGTGCTGTATTAACCGATTTCCTATTCGAAGAAAAAACAAGTAAAATTCTAATGGAATTTTAATTATGAAATTAAGAGCTTGGAATAGTAAGGCGTAGTTTGCCATTAAATTTTACCAGTAACATAACATAGCAGTTCTAAGCTTAACCATCTTGCCCAATTGCATAAAAAATTGTAAGCTTAATAATTTGTAAGATTCTCTATGACTACCAAAAAGAATATATTTTAACGTTTATGCACTATTTAAAGTTATTCCCTGAACATGGAAACGACAAGCTAGCGTAAAAAAAGTAGCCCATATTTAGCACTAATTAATGATTTCCTAGCCTGCTGAATCATCCACAACTAAATTCGAGATTCTTCAATTATTGTTTAAGTGATGTGATAAAAACTTGTAATGGTATTCCTCGTAGCAAAAAACATTTTTACCAGTTTGCTACAAATCTAGGAAAGGACAGCAACGCAATTTAATAAAATTGAAATGGTATGTATATGTACTTGAAATAATATATGCATTTGACTATTCAAATGTGTGCAACACCATCTCTAAATTATTATTTATAATTAAAAATTACCAGTAAGGATGATGATGAATTGGTGATTAGATCAGTATGGCTCAAAACAAAAGCTTTTCTTAGCTTATGTACATATGGGTGCAACGTGCAACATACTTTATCAAGTAAAATTCAGAGGCAGGATTATTTGGTATAAGAGTTCCGGATTGCCTTAAATTGTACTAAAGGTCTAACAAAAATTGATTGGGGAATATTATACATTCTATTTCGTTAAAAAGATTTTAATAATAAAACGACTTTTTCACTGCAAGTGCGAAGGAGCGACCTGTGAAACTTACTAAAAATAGAGTATTTTTTTTATCTGTAAAGTGACTACTAGAAACACCCCTTGAATGACATACAAAAACGGGGGAGTGCCTTGATCTCATTAAAATGGTTATTTTTAACTTGAAATCTAAAAAGCCATCTGTATGACTTGAAGAGTTATTTCTGGATTAGGTACGGTATAATATAAATTTTCAAAGATGTTCGGTTACTGTGTATTTCATTTCTCTTGTTAGTGAATTAACTGTTTAAATGAATGTATGTAGTGTATACTCAGTGACGTGCTTTGTATATTTATTGTGGGATTTGGTTACTTTGAATTATGCAAATTTCTTTGCAGTAATGCTTACTTTTAGAAAGTGTAAATCTATGACAGAGAAAGAAGGTATTATATGAAAGGTTCTACTTTTCAATAATCAAATTATGTATTAGTGTACTAACTTAGAAGGGGAACACATTGAAACGCTCGAGATTTAATTTCAAAATCTTTAAGTTCAGCTAAGAGTTTTGTGAGAAAGTTTGGCCATCTTCTAAATGTACTTTCACCTTTAGTCACGTTCTGCCTGATAGCGATTTTAGCTTCTAGACTATTTTCGGCACAACAGATATATTATGATAAGTTAGTGAAATAATACCATTTATATTTAGCTAGTATTACTATATACGGATACCAAATTAATGCTACATCTTTTTTACTTGATTTTGCTAAGTTTTCCGGAAAAAATTAAATTGTTTCCAATTTTGATTTCACGTTGCTCCGTTCGCTTTCCTGTTGACATCTTCTGCTTCGTCAATTACTCCCTTTTGCTGATTGAGTTCATCCTGTTTCTCGATACATGTACTTCCATCCATGTCTGTCTCGTCGGCTTTCTGGAAGTTGTAACTTTCGACCCTTAATGTTGTACCAGAGTGCATTTACACCGATAATCTAAAAGCACGGTGAAAATGCTACACTGGTACGCATATAGGGCGATTTATTTTCCAGAAAGCCAGGTTGCCCCATCGAGCCAAGCAACGTCTGTGTCTGTAGTTGCTCCTCAATCCGTTGCTACAATCTCCATCTTGCAACCAAGAATACAGGTAGACTTTTTCCCCACAACTTTCACCAGTTGACTATGGCTCTTGTTGAGTAAATAAAATCCTTTTATCAGAGAAAGTAAAAAATCAAAGAGCCTGCACAAATGATACATGTAACCCACATGACACTCCGCAGTTTAACCTAAGTAATTTTCACTTTTGCAGTTTTTGTTAAAAATTGTCAGCTTTTTCTAAGTAAATTGAGACAAAAGTCTTGCTAATTCTAAAAACTGTATTTTATAAACACTTCTAAACGCTTAAATTTACGTATGATGCCAGAGCTCTTCTGTTCAGATAACTAGTCTCGACGGAGGCAAACCCCAAACTAACCACAGCCTTTACCTTAATGGCCCCTTAAATAGGCCTAGCTTGTCAATCAAGCGGGTAGAGACATGGTGGGTAAGTTTTACCCAAATAACAAACTATTGATTCTTGTTTACCCGTGATACTACGTGACCCCTGCACACGCACCCTGGACAATGACTTGTCCCTACTGTGTATCAAGGGATACTGATCCCACACGTGGCAATTATTTCCTTCCTCATAACTAATTATAATTCTCTGAACGCTTTTATGCATTTTTAGGTATATCCTATAGCTAACAGCTATCCACCTATTGCTTACCAAATACCGACTAGTCTTAACGTACTTACCTATTGTAAATTGACTTGACATTTCCTTTATACCTTGAAATGTTTGTATAATTATTTATTTATTTGGATAAAAACGCGTAGCGCTTAACAAGCAATGTCCATACGGCGACTGATTACATAACGGTGAGGGTAATGATATGCTCAATAATCTTACGATGCCTATGTAAACAATAAAATATTTTTACCCTGTTAACTAACCTGTTGCACATACAACATAGCTCAAACGCAAGGCGTCTTCCTTCTAACACATTCTATTTTAGTGTAACTTCTTGCAATTGCAAACAACGAGAAAGAAACAAAGTGTGAGTGAGAATAAAACTGGCAAGAGTGAATTTGATATGATTCATATAATATGATTATTGAATGAGTGGGAAAGAACGCCCAATTTTTTATATGTATCCTGTCATGTATTAAAAATAACGAAAGATTGAAAGATGCTAAAAAGTTATCAATTTCAAATAATAAGTGTTTTACCTGATGTTGGTTAGTTTACTCTACAAAACGTGGTTACTTCTATTTTTCCGATTCGAAACGTACATTTTTTATTCATAATTTTCGTTTGTGAATTGCATTAGTTTGTTCTATATGAAAGCCCTGTTTCTTAGCTACAAGACGACACCGAAATTTCCACGATTCCATTACTTTCGCACAAGTCTCAGGGGTAATTGTTTTCCATTCATCTTGCAAAGCTTTCCAAACACCATTCAAAGTTTTCGCCTTCCGTTTAAAAAGTCGTTGTTTCAAGTATCCAAAGCCAAAGAAATCCATGGGGCTACAATCTGGAGATTTTACAGGAATTTCTTTCTTGGGAATGATGGAAATGCCCGTTCTTGTTCAAATCAAATCATGGAAATTCAAATCAGCTGCGTAGTCAGCGGTAAACTTAGCCGTGTGGGAGGTTGCAGCGTCATGATGCACAAACACCTTTAACACGTTTTCTTTATACAATAACGGAACGTGTGATTCCAAAAGTGGTTTTAACACACAGTCAACATAATACTTTGCGTTAATTTTCACTTTTGCTGGAACTCGAATTAATGGGAGTGTCCCGCGGCCGGTCATCGCACCAACCACCATGAAGCGTTCACCAAACTTCTCATGCTTCTGCTTCACAAACTCTTCCACCTCTTTTCGGTCTTTGCTGTAGCAAATCTTTCTTTTTCCGTTACAGTCCTGGACAAAGAAAAGTGCCTCGTCCATCGTGACAACAAATTCCGATTTTTCCACCGCAAGGTGCTGTTCATAGAGGCGACGACAATTTGACTTCCGGTTTTGACGATGGCTGTCATTCAGCACGTGTACTGTTCGTTTTTTCCATGTATTTTTTTGAAGATCTTCATGGATAACCATATGGATGGTTCTCTTGGACACTTGGAAACGTTTTGCCATCTCGTTGAGGCTGGGTGGGTTCTCCTTTGATGTCAGGTGGTCCACTTTCTTAATTAGGTCCTTTGTGCGTTTTTGTCGAGGTTGCACTTTTGGGGGAGTGGTCAATCCAGCTTCTTCTGCTTCACGTTTTTTTCCTTTTCCGTGAGTTATGTTATAAATTGTTCGCTCAGTGACACTAACTCCTCGATGCTGGAGACGCGATATAATGTCCTTCTGGGGCATTCCAGTGTTGGAAAGCTCCAGAATGACTGCTTCACACTCAGGGGTAATTTTCTTAGGCATTTTGAAAGGTTTAAAAATGAAAACTTTTCTGGGATGAACAGTAGACCTTGAGCATGCACATATGCAAAACTTGTAAACATATGACGCATAATGCGCCCAAAAAACGTTTTTGTTTGACCGGAAAAATAGAAGTAACCACGTTTTGTATATGGCGCTACTATGAAAGGATGAAAGGATAAAGGACAGGATAGCAATGCTTCACACTTTTTCTTCGAATGATTGTCAGTTGAAAGAAATGAGAGACCTCTTTGTTTTTTTGCAGTGGGAGGCATTCGAATTATTACTAGTCCATCGCATAAAATTTTGTCCGTATCAAGATATATAAAAAGAACTGCCAGCAAGCCAGTCACAGGAGGATAAACACAAATGCATACTTAACGGAGTGAAAAATTACTTGTTATACTTTATGCATAATAAACGTTGATGATATTAGTGATTGCTGCAGTGAAAAGTAGGCAGATAACATGCAGACGAAGCATGCACACTATATATTATCTATTTGTTTCTCCATGCTCTCCACACTTTTTCAACATTTTTCGGTGTTCTGTGTTGGTAATTTTATCTACTTTGACTTGATTAAGAATTCAGGCTTCGAGGTATGCTTAAGACATTGGTTGCAATGTTTCTGCATTAGAAACAATACGTGCAGAGAATTTTCCCTTCTGTACTACGTGCTACTGCATTTCGCTGAATTACCATTGTTAAAAAACAATGTACAATAATCCCAACAATGATTGCATTGTGCAAATAAATAAAAAGAAGTTGAAGAAATAAACGCGGCTAAGAATACCCGAAACAATATGCGAATGTATGCTGCTGATGCTACGGCTACTTTCCGTGCAACCTGTTACATTACAATTTTATAGGGGAAGTACTTTGAAGGGATGGTTATCATCATCATATTTTCTTAGCTACTACACGGTTTGCACCAACAATTTAATATTTTTAGCGTGCAGTGATAATGTATCAGTCAACTGAGTAAACCCCCTTCTGTCTGTATAGGAAAAAGGCATCGAATTGAATCGTGAAAGCAAACACATATAAAGCAAATATCCACACAATATATTTTATTTAATGCGAAACAGCTTCTTCGTTTTGATGCAGCCACCCAGACCATTCATTGAACATTGCAATTGCATTACAAATGCCTTTCCTTTGTCTAGACTGCTGGAGGACAAGATGCTCTGCTTTGGCCATGCTCCTTGTTTTATCATTTTAATAGTTTTATATTCTTTACTACAAAAAAGTTTTTATATTGTTGTTGCTGGCTTGGCTTTATGTTGACCAGCAAAAAACCAGTTCTCAGGTTCTCATCATCACCACTCACCCCAATACAATAATCTACTTGCATATTCGGATGTATATAAAACATCTTATGGTTACATAATATATCTGCATGCATTGTCATGTGCATTTGATATGAAATAAACCATTGGCAAATGGACATAATTAAGAATCGAAGATTGGTCCAAACGCAAGGTTAAATTTAACAAATGGACATCATATTCGTAATCTTGGTCAAAAATGGACCTAAAATCATGTGTCACACAGCATAGATCCATTAAATTAACGGATTCGAAAATTAAGGCCCTGATTTCAGGGCCTAAATAGTTAAATTTTAACAAACAAACCGTGGATTCGTAATCCTGGTCAAAAATGGACCTAAAATCATGTGTCACACAGCATAGATCCATTAAATTAACGGATTCGAAAATTAAGGCCCTGATTTCAGGGCCTTACAATCCGAATTTTAACAAACGGACTGTGGATTCGTAATCCTGGTCAAAAATGGACCTAAAATCATGTGCCGCATGATATAGGTCCTATGTAAATATGTGTGACCGTTGGTGACCTCTGACCTTTGGAGTTGAACTATTGACCTGAAATTCAATAGGGTTCTGTCCGACCTCCACCAGAGTCTATATACCAAGTTTGGTGGAAATCGGACCAGCCATCTCTGAGGAAATCGCATTAGGACGGACGGCCGGACGGCCGGATCAGGATCTTAGTAAGAATCGACATTCTTCGATTCTTAATAACCAATTGGGTGCTAACATTTTTGCTTAACTCCTTATAATATTCTGAATCCTTAAGAACTTGGTATAACAAAGGTGCGTACCTACACGGTGTAATTAATAGGAGAGATATGACGGGAATGGTGATATGTAGCTTAATCAAATCATGTTTGTTTAAGGAGAGCTTTTGCTCATCATTATAGGTCTTGCTTTGCTCAGGTGCGAGAAATGAAAGATAATGATAGCAAATATCTTATACCAACCTCAACTGCTCTGGGGTGGGTTTTGAAACGTATATAATTTTATGTTCCTGTTTTCTAAACAGTCATCATACGGTCTGAAGATTGTTTAGCCAGTGGTTCTGCTGGACTTTCTGGAGAAGGCATGTAAAAATGGTAGATTTTATATACGAAATGAATAATATCAGTTTATACTAGTATTAAATCATGTAATTCACGTTCACGAAAATCAGAGATTTTTGTTTGTACTAAATGAACCATCTTTTTATATCAATTGACGAATCCAAGTAATCAAGCAAGGATTAACAAGGGATATCCACCTCTATTGGTTTATGACTAAGATAAAAACGTGTTCTTTGTTACATGTGACGTTGCAAGAAAAAGAAAATCTTATAGGGGGTTGTGCACTGATGTATCTAAATGTTTTAAAAACTTCTATTTGCATAAAGACTGTTTATTAGGCAAGAAGCGTACAGCTGCAGGAAAGGAAAGAATACCTTAACAAACGAGCTACGGACGACAGAAAAACGTCATAATTCTGTGTTGCACGCTGTTGCAATCAGCTGAAACAAGTATCGCTGTGCAAGTATCGTATACATATACTTGAGAAGCTTTCGTTCCGGCCGTCCGGCCCGTCCGGCATTTGCTCCGTCCATTTTGTTTATCTCAGAAATGGCTTTACAGATTTCCTCCAAATTTGGTACATAGACAATAGAGGTACAAACGATGAACACTAGGGAGTTTGAGCTCAGTAGGTCAATTCTGTGTCAAAGGTTCCACCGATTTTGAAGCTTTTATAATTGAATTTTAACAAACAGATGTCAGATTTGTTATTTTGGTCAAAAACTGACCTAAAATCCTGCATCACACATTATCAGCAACTCTTAATTGAAGGATTGACTGTTAAGGTCCTGTTTCAGGTTCTTAGAATTTGAATTTTAACAAACAGATGTCAGATTTGTTATTTTGGTAAAAAACTTACCTAAAATCCTGCATCACACAATATCAGTAACTCTTCTTAATTGAAGGATTGACTGTTAAGGTCCTGTTTCAGGTTCTTAGAAATTGAATTTTAACAAACAGATGTTAGATTTGTTATTTTGGTCAAAAACTGACCTAAAATCCTGCATCACACATTATCAGTAGTAACGTTTAACTGAAAGATTAACTGTTAAGGGCCTGTTTCAGGTTCTTAGAATTTGAATTTTAGCAAACAGACGTCAGATTTGTTATTTTGGTCAAAAACTGACCTAAAATCATGTATCACACATTATGGGTTTAATTATAAAAGCTTCAAAATCGGTGGAACCTTTGACACAGAATTGACCTACTGAGCTCAAACTCCCTAGTGTTCATCGTTTGTACCTCTATTGTCTATGTACCAAATTTGGAGGAAATCTGTAAAGCCATTTCTGAGATAAACAAAATGGACGGAGCAAATGCCGGACGGGCCGGACGGCCGGAACGAAAGCTTCTCAAGTATATGTATACGATACTTGCACAGCGATACTTGTTTCAGCTGATTGCAACAGCGTGCAACACAGAATTATGACGTTTTTCTGTCGTCCGTAGCTCGTTTGTTAAGGTATTCTTTCCTTTCCTGCAGCTGTACCACCAACCATTAATCATCCGATTTCAGCATGAAAACGTCTACATTACATAATATGTCCCATCATATGGCAATCTACACGGGGTGGCAATATATTTCCTTTGAAATATAACAATTCAAGACAATTGTGGAGAACGATAATAAAATACAGCTTTTTTTACAATGATTAAAAATATGGCTAGTGGAAAATGTCATTTAACATTTTAAAACTTGTTACAAAACACGAATATCGTTTTAATAAAAAACCATTAAAAAATTATTGTTTTTCTGCTGGCTGAGCCAAGTTGGCTCTTAAGAAGAGAGTGTACTACTGAAACGGAAACGCTTCAAGAATGAAAATGAAAAAAGTCTTATTATAAACATGTCTCCACTCTACTTATATTCATTGTTCATGAAACCCTGCAAACACTTTGTGACTTTTTACAGAGTCAATAGTCTCTGACTTTTTATTTACGCCCAGCGTATATGAGATTGTTTGAGTTGTCCCGTTCGTTCGTTCGTTCGTCCGTCCAGAACAGCTGATAATATAGTAGCAGTATTTATAATTTATTCTCGTTGGTTCAGAACTAAATATAAATATTATGCAAGATGCAGGATAATATGCATCATGGTAATGTTTTAAAAATTCCTAGAATTAAAATAATATCGTTATTTTTAAGCAAATCTCTAGGGTTATTGTGAAATTGGCATTCATTCATCCATGTAATGATACTAATTTCAAGCAATAAATCATAAATGTTGGTGTCAAAATATTTTAAACATTACGTTATTCTGCATAATATTCTTTTCACAAAAATACGTTTTCTACATTTTCGTCGTAGTACGGTATTCCACGTGCTACTAATATTTTCTCATGGACAGAGTTTACTGGCAAATTTAATAATACTTGCTTTCTATACACACTTACCTATGCTTAATAGCATAGCACTACTAGTGAAACAATTTTATTGTTATCAAAATTCAGTGGTTGTTATCCTCCTTGGGTAATTTTGTATAAAGCAAGTTTAATACTTAAATTAAAAGGGGCAATACCTTGTTAATTCCTAGAGAATATCTGGATTTATGAATGTCGAATGTAAAAATAGTAGAAAGTAGAAACAGTAAAAGTAGTAAATGGTAGGTAGTTGCTTATGCGTATCAGCAACAGATCCGATATCCGATCGTACATCACCTTCACTTCTTCTGGTTAACTAGTAAAATCTGACAGGTCGACTGAGCACCAATGTCTATCAACATCAACTGGTATCATTCGTATCAATTTCCCGTTTCTTTTTTTTTATTGGATTAATGACATCATTCACATTATGATCAACCTGCGGTTGAGAGTTATACTAAGAAAAATCCGGAATAAGGAATGTTGAAAAGCCATAAAAACTGTAAAAACCCGTAATATGCGTTGGCTGGTACAATGAAAAGTGAAATGAATAAAAATACACACTGAAAAACAAAGTTAGGGTCAAGCGGTTAAAAAATTCTATAAAAAACTCCACGTGTGCCCTCAGGCAAAAGAAATAGATAAAATAAACCATTGGCAAATGGACATAATTAGGAATCGACTTCGGGACCTCCCGGGCCTTGGGGGCCTTCGGCCCCGCAGATATTTGGGGCCTTCGGCCCCGCGGATAAACGGATTTTAACAAATGGACCTCATATTTGTAATCCTGGTAAAAAATGGACCTAAAATCATGTGTCGCACAGCATAGGTCCACTAATTTGGAAAATTTAACAATTAAGACCCAAAATCAGGGCCTAAATAGTTAAATTTTAACTAATGGACATCAAATTTGTAATCCTGGTCAAAAATGGACCTAAAATCATGTGTCACACATGATATATCCATTAATTTGGAATATTTAACAATTAAGGGCCCAAATCAGGGCCTAAATAGTTAAATTTTAACTAATGGACATCATATTTGTAATCCTGCTGAAAAACTGACCTAAAATCATGTGTCACACATGATATATCCATTAACTTGGAAAATTTAACAATTAAGGGCCCAAATCAGGGCCTAAATAGTCAAATGTTAACTAATGGACATCATATTTGTAATCCTGGTTGAAAACGGACCTAAAATCATGTGTCACACATGATATATCCATTAATTTGGAAAATTTAATAATTAAGGGCCCAAATCAGGGCCTAAATAGTCAAATTTTAACAAACAGACTGTGGATTCGTAATCCTGGTCAAAAATGGACCTAAAATCATGTGCCGCATGATATAGGTCCTATTTAAAAATGTTTGACCGTTGGTGACCTCTGACCTTTGGAGTTGACCTATTGACCTGAAATTCATAAGGGTTCTGTCGGAGGTCCACCAGAGTCTGTGTACCAAATTTGGTTGGAATCGGATAAGCCATTTCGGAGAAAAACGTGTTCGGACGGACGTCCGGACGTCCGGACGGCCGGACGTCCGGAACAGGAAATTAGAAGGAATCAGTCGATTCCTAATAATAGTAAACATAACTATCAGGTCAATGGCACGCGTAGGCTATAACTATTGTTTGGGAAGCGACTTCTAGAATCCAACTTCATCCCTAGATAAGTGGATCATACCTAAGTGCATAAAATGTAGGAAATAAATTGTAACGATAGACCGAAATATCACGTCGCAAAAAATACATTTACCAACTCAATATAAAGTCAATTTCTTGCAATAATATTTTATTAATGAAGATAATGTAAATAAATGTAACTTTTAAGATAGACAATGCAGCTGGTGTTGGGTTCTTTAGCCAATATGTATAGTTTAGTTCTTTATATGTATTTGTATATGTTTATCGTTGATCGTACAGTAGTTTAAAGACGGTTTATTATTAAACTGTTGAACAAAATTGTAGAGATTTGCCAATATTTTAAAAAGCTTACAGTACAGTACTAACATGGAAATTTAAAGTTTTGGACAAACAGACTAACTCTATCGACATATAAAGAGAAATTTTTCATATCTACAGCACGAAAGAAACTCCTTACACAATATTATGTACTTGAGATCATCTTTACAATGTTGAGTGACGAGTTGTCGGTTTCACTTTTAAATTCCTAAAGGAGCACCGGTGAACATGAAGCATTTCCCATTGACCCAGGTTTTTGCATTTGCAGTATGGTCTAACAAAGAGTTCATATACCTTTTCTCGAATTAGAAAACTAGAAGCCAGCCAGCCAGCTAGAAGCCTTTCTCATACCCGAAAACCCGCCGCGTTGCATCATATTCACATAATCAACCATGCAGTTTGGTTGCTGTTGCTATCCATGCATTACCACTTACGTGTTGTACAAACTGAATAAAATGTATTTTTTTCGGATTTTTCTCTCCAACGCACCATCGTCTCAATTCAAGTCTTACTTTTAACTACAAAATATCTTTGCTTGTAGTTCGTTTATAAAATGTGCCATGTACCATACTGACTGTAGGCAGATCAAATGGAAAAATTCTGTAGCATTTTACTCGATTTTTTAGTAGTTTTCGTATGCAGTCACTATCGCCTAAGATTTATTAAGAGGAAAAAGGAAACACAAGTAAAACTTGTTCTTGATCATGATCTGTTGAAATTGTTTTTTGTATGCTATCGTATGCAGGTTTAGTACAATTGCTGTCCAGTCAATGCCGCATAATGCAAACAGGTATCAATATCGCGAAAATGCAGCAACTGTTTGTTTAAAAGCTGTTTTAAATAGTAAAGGGTTAACCCAAACCTTGTAAAATCATGGTCTCGGTCAACTTGCAATCATCATCAATAGTGCTCCTCTCGGATTGCAGGGCTGCATAATGTATTGTTCTTTTACAGTAAGTGGTATTACGAGTTAATTGCAATTTGCATAAAATAAATTACCCACCACTGGCACTACTCTTAATGAACGTGCGCGCGGCTGTCGGTTCGACTACCACCGTGCCAGGCACGTAAGCTCATTTGTTATTTCTGAGTACGCTCAGGTAAAATGGGAATTATACGAATATACCGGAACACGACTAGAACATTTTCTTTCCAATTTATTCTTCTACGATATTTGTTTTTTGTCAGAATTCAAAAAGAGAAAGAATAGGCTTCCAGACAGGGTGATATAGTATTCTTTTCGGTTGACGGAAACACGCTTATTATAGTAATTACAGAAGCTTTTGACCTCATTTGATCGTAACAATGGAAAAAACCGGCCACAATTTAATTTGCGCCTTTTGCGCGAGGCAGTAGCAAACATAAGTACAAAAAGGAAGTCATGTCATACGTCTTGTTTTACAAAAGAAAATAAAAGATTAAGATATGGTAATGGTTGTTAGATAATCGTCGAATTGAGCAGGTACAGTTCATCAAACTTTCACTTGATCTTTACATTACAAATCATTTACAATTCAAGAGAGAAAAAAATCTCAAATTCGTGATGAAATGATAAGAGACCAAAACCCTTGTTTGTGTTGCATTTTGTCCCTGAAACGACATGATGGAAAGTTGAACCGGGCCCATAAAATAGGTGAGTATGAATGAACTGTTAACTTGACAATTGAAAAGTCGCTAGACAAGTCACGACACAACAATGCAATCTAAAACAGCACAAATGTCGCAGATCATTTGTTTGATAGCCATGGACAGATTTGTTTGTTAAACTTCGGTTTCCGCTACACTGAGTCCAAATTGAAAGGATGATAGGGAGCTGTAACTGTGTACGAATATCGTTAGTCACCCGAATCATTTATCATCTCGCCACATTTTAATTGAATGACTAAATGGCCACACTTTTGTTGAAATACCGCTTAGGCATCGAAAACACCACTACTACATTACGTAAAATGTCATTGTATTGTATCCCCTAATTACGGCTTTTCTAATTCTATCATGCAAACTTTGTATTACTAACAATAAGTCGCTCATAATACTCCATATAGATATGCAATGCATTCAAAATACACTTTTTATATCGCTAACTGTATGGCACATCCAGATAAAGCTTCTAGGGGAGCGTATGTGTACAGCAATCATTCTTGGTTCTAATTCGTTCCGATTCATTAATCTTGTAGTTGGGTTGACGCACGGTTGAGATAAACTGCGGTTTTGGGTTTGATCTTTGCTGCCGTGTTTGAAGGTAGGCATGCAGTTGCATGCTATAACAGAACAGAGAAAGACAGAAAGAGGAGCAACTTGCAACTCTACATATTTTATCATTAATACATAGTTGATAGTATGCTTTCCCAGAAGCCATGTGGTAATTACAGGGCGCATCAGAATCAACTTATCGAGCGAGAAATTCTTTCAGTTTCGTGTTTTGGACTTGGAATAAGTTGTTGTTTTTAATCTAGTTACCTCTGCTGCAGATACGAAATACGTCGATTCGAATTATCTGTATTCAATTAATAACAACGCACGTCTGCATTTGCTGCATTTTATATACTGAAATACTGGATGTAATCTATACAAGAATAAAAGTTAGAATGTCCGTAACTTACTAAACTTACCAAGACTTTAATCAATTTTGTGTAAATTACTCGCTTGGTTATTCCTGTCAGATTAATTTTTAATTGATGAAGAAATCGATTTAGGGATCACGAGAACCAACTTCTGCAATTATTTAAGTGGGAAAGCATCAGATAAAGTTATAAAAAGTCATTTTGAAGAGCTCATAGGTTAGTTTGTAAAGTGCCTATCAATTCTACTTTACTACTTGCCCTGCACACTTGAGCGATAAAAATAGACACAAAATTTCCAGGAATTGGAAAGAACAATAGAAAGGGGCTGGACTTGCTTGTTTTCGCTTTTCGAAAACTGATAACGGAAGGAACCTTTCATTGCAGGGCTGTATGCACATAACGAGCTGCGTTAGGTACATTTATGGTTTAATGCTCATTCCAGAAATGTACCTAACGCAGCTCGTTATGTGCATACAGCCCTGTAATGAAAGGTTCCTTCCGTTATCAGTTTTCGAAAAGCGAAAACAAGCAAGTCCAGCCCCTTTCTATTGTTCTTTCCAATTCCTGGAAAGGACCATATGCGTTAGTTCGTTATTTTGGTCCCAAAAAATTTTTTTCTGGATTTTGGTCTAGATTGTTAAATCAAGTCATAAAATGGTCTCCAGTCCAAGTTTCAGCTCAAAATCTCGTTTCTGTAAAAAGTTATGAGGTTTTGAAATTCGCATGTTGAACGACTAAATGGCGGGAAGGCATCTTTTGGCGGGAAAATACGAACTTACGTAACTTTTGTAAAAGTGATCACAGAGATGTGATTTAGGTATCAATAGGAAGCTAATAAGTCGGATGATTGTATGAATAAGGTTTGATTGTTTCTAGTGCAGTTATATCGTCGAAAACGTAAAATGAGGATAGTGGTCCCTAACGAAAAATGGAAGTTTTTTCACAAAAACGGATTTGGCCACTTAACTACATTACATTAGAGCTATTAGTACCTTTGTACCCTTAAATCAGCTCTTTCGCTACGCTGAGTTACACTGCCCCGAAGTGGAACAAAGCGGTACTTTTGGCACATATTCTAACATTACTCATCACAGAAAAATAGTTGATTTAAGGGTACAAAGGTACTAATAGCTCTGCTAATGGGGGTCATTTTGATATATCATGTGCGTGTCTATATCCTGTAGTTAAGTGGCCAAATCCGTTTTTGTGAAAAAACTTCCATTTTTCGTTAGGGACCACTATCCTCATTTTACGTTTTCGACGATATAACTGCACTAGAAACAATCAAACCTTATTCATACAATCATCCGACTTATTAGCTTCCTATTGATACCTAAATCACATCTCTGTGATCACTTTTACAAAAGTTACGTAAGTTCGTATTTTCCCGCCAAAAGATGCCTTCCCGCCATTTAGTCGTTCAACATGCGAATTTCAAAACCTCATAACTTTTTACAGAAACGAGATTTTGAGCTGAAACTTGGACTGGAGACCATTTTATGACTTGATTTAACAATCTAGACCAAAATCCAGAAAAAAAAAATTTTGGGCCAAAATAACGAACTTACGCATATGGTCCTTTTGTGTCTATTTTTATCGCTCAAGTGTGCAGGGCAAGTAGTAAAGTAGAATTGATAGGCACTTTACATACACATTTTACTGCGACTCGCACTAAAATGGATTGTCGATAACGACTAGTGAGCGTGAGTCACAGTTTATGTCTATGATTGGATAATACAAAATAAAAATATACTAACTGATAGCCCAGAAGGTTTTGGAGTGTCAGAAAATTGCAATTGTCAATGAATTTATGATGCTGATGGATGAGGTTATTTTCGAAAAAGAGAAAACTTGTCGGAGGTAGGCAGAATTATAAAATATTCATAAAACACTGTGCATTTTTTAAATTATCGATGTTGGTCAGATATGAGCATAATGTATTGAATGTTATTTAAGTTCCTTTTAAGACAAGAATGATTTTGCAAACTAAAATGCAATATTGGAAACTTATTGTAATTGCTTGTTTTGCAATTTGAAATTATTAAAGTATTATTATGCAATGAGAAATTGCAGTTTTCTCCACTACAAGCTAGCCAAATTTTTACAATGTAGAGATTCATGAAGAACAAAAAATACAATTTTCTAAGAAAAGGAAAAGGCTGACTAGTTTGCAGAATCACAGCCTTTAGCTTGACTACGCCAGTTTGATATCAAACAATAGCAGTATATTATGATGGCAAAAGAACAGATGGATGCATAAACCACTTCAATTTGATATGATTGCTCAGTTGATTGATAATTTGAAGGTTATGATGATGCCCATGTAAGTTGGTGGGTAGTGGGCATTCAAGCACCCTAGTAAGGAACAACGTTTTCTTCCCAAGTAAAACGCAGCAAGCCACGAAACTAGTTTGCAACTCTTCTCATCAATATTGTTGCAACATAATGCAGGCACGTAACAAGTTTTAACATGCATTGATCCCCCTCTTCCCTTTTTGTACAATGCGTCTGTAGCATTTTTTATTTTAGCACTTTCATGGTGCGGAAAAACAAAACACTGAAGAAAAATTTAAGTGAAAAGTCACTGAACAGCAGACACGTGGGGACCAGTTAGTTTTTATAGGTAATGCAACGACCTCCAGTACACCAACTTTTAGTGCGCTTCAACTAGATAATATCTGTATCCAACAATTTTAGTTTAGGTGTAGTAGATTCTAGCAGAGTGCAGTTATTCCGTTGATACAGTGTATCATTAACAACTAGTTATGCTAGGCAATGCAGGAAAAGTGGTTTTTGTGTATTCAATAAAAATGCATGTTTCTTCCTATTTTCTCACTCATCGAAATCAACATGAGATAAACAAAACGCAGAAAATACAATGACCTTTTTGTTTTGAAATTCTAACAAAAATCGGCATTGGTTATTGTAACTGGACACGGGTAAGTGGATGTATGTGTATGCCTGCTAGAGAGAGGGCGAAACTTTTTTTTATAAAAAAATAATAAACGGTTACAACTACTAGACCTTTCCTTCGTTTCCCATCTAGACTTGTTTTTTATATTCTTCCATGATTAGATCTTGTAGTAAAACAAAATCATGCATATATAAATATCAATTATTTTCTACGTTTCATTGATGCTCATTGTCATAATAGAAAAAGTTGGGTTTGACTTGATCATCGCATGTTTATCGTTATCCTCCTAATCAAGGAAAGGGTAGGAATCACTACCATCAAAGATACTTTCATTACAAAAAAGATGTTCTAACTCTAACAAAAACAAACGGGTAGATATAGGTCTTATATATTGCACTTAAATTGGTACAAATTTTTTGATGATGTGGCTTTGTTTTCATACTTCCGATTCAGATTTAAAAGATATTTTGCATATTCATAAGATCGCACTTAATAATACACAAAGAAAGTTTGAAAAGGCATTCGATACAAATTAATAATATGGGGTTTCCTTAAAACCAGAATCATGAAAATGCCTTACTGTGTATTCAATGAATGTATGTCGTAGTGGAAAAAAGTATTTAATTATATAGCAAAGCATCGGTGTAATTTTAATTGATACAAAATTACTTGATTTATACTCTGCTATTTCTTCTCTACATAACGTGGAAATATTATAGCGCAAGTTGAAAAAGGAATCACTGTCTTTGTCAGCAAATACAAATGTGATAATATTTTTCAAAGCTATTTGCCTTTACTAGATTTAGATTATTATATATATATAATAGTTGCCTTTATTAGAGTTGCACCGAATTCAAAAATCGTTGAGGTGAACGTAGATCAAAGCAATGGTCGCCTATACATTTTTAACTTTCCTGCTTGGTATAAAGATCTTTATTCCTGCACAAGTCATGCACGGTAAGTTACTAGTGGTCGTTACATTTTTTGAAAACCACAAAACTGATGTTGAGAGCAGCGGTCGTTGCATATGAATATTTTTATCATTGCTAACATTGCCGCAAGTAAAAATTGTTACGATTGTTAATTTTCATTTTCTGCACGTGTGAATTTAAGTTTCCCATGAACCGCAACATTAAAATAGTATCCGACTGTAAAAGGAACTCACAGGTTAGTCGCTAGATTTTAATTTAAGATAATTGCTGTCTAGAATAAAAATAGAACTTAAAACAACTTGTAGGAGAAAAAGAGCAACATTTTGATTAAAATTGATTTTTAATGAGATCATGTACGTTTCTGGGATATGCACACATAGTGTGAGGTCAGGTAGGCTTGTGTGCAACACAAAACCGAAGACGTGAATATAATTTGTATTATTACAGGAACCGGTTCGCTTCACAATCATTGCCCACCTTTTCCTTTTATAATCTCCAGTCATCGGTCTCTCGTTTCATTTTTAGACATTTTTACTTTCTCAGTTGATTAAAAATACTAATAACTGCCAGCATTGTTTCTGCTATTGCGGTTTTATCATTCCTGCGGGCAATTTATAGCCCACATCTAAAACAAAGTACTTTTCTCAAAACAAATAACTCAAATTGACGGCAAGTTGAATTTCTTTGATTATAGACGCTTTGGACGTTAATTTTTAAAAGACTTAGCAGCGTCTACCGTGGATGTTGTAATTCAGCTTTAGCTACTTATTATAAACTTGAGTTTTTATACACTTTTCGAACCCCAAACAAGCGTGTCGTTATAAAATGATGCTACAAAATGAGTAATTTGTTTGAACAATCCATAATCGCTTGCTGTACATCCAATTATGCATTCATAACAGCAAAACTTGCATTTGGCCAAATGTTTGTTTTGTAGCCCTAGGTATTCTGTCGGGACTCTAGAATTGATTGAAATTGCTAAAGTGGGCAGAACAACGCACCGGTAACCCACACGTGTAGTGGAGTAAATGTCCTTTTTATTGCATTTATAGGCGGAGATTAGTAACCTTCTTTGTTACTTACAATTTTTCTTATGTTTCGACCCTTTACAATATTAAGCATTTTTGTATCGGGACTTTCTCCACGTGTACTTATTTTATCGGTACTAATGGATGTCTGAGGCTCAGATCATTCATAATTTATCACAGCATACTTCACATAACTGCTCACTAGTAATTAACATTGATACATTTCATTCAGTAAAATACTCTGGTGCAAGCAGGAATAACAATCAATTTTGCAAACAGGATGATAATATATAATTAAGGTGTTGCAGATAGCTACTGAAAATATTTTTGCTCTGGTGAACTTTTTTGTACATTGCGAAAACAAAAAACAAGTCCTAATCATAATTATGTAATATTTTCCTCTCCTCCGTGAAAACTGCAGTAATAATAACAGCAACAACTTGATTTCACTGCATAATTTTGCAATTAGTAGTAGGAAGGGTAGTGGGAAAACTATGTTGTCTTATATTTCTAAAAAAGAAGGAAACGCCTGTTTTGTAATACAAATGGGCAAATCAACGAGTACAAAGATAATTGGCATGCTACTGTATTTTTATTATTTTTGGCAAGAAGCATGAATTGGGTAAACGCAACAAGCGATAGTCTATCTTTAGATCGTTAGAGGATCAAAATGAAAATTAGTGTTTAAAATTCCGTATCCCCTCTGAAAAGTTTCATGATGTTGCTAAAGTGGATTTCTTCCAGTAAGAATAAACTCCAACCTGGCAAAACAGAATAAAATCAAAGAAAAGCTGAATCACAGCACAAAGTCGAAATGGGATTGGTTGTCCGGTATAAAAAAAGAAAAATCCTTTCAACGTGTCTCCTATAAGAAGATTATAAATTTTCATTAGTGCTACAACTTGTATTATTTGTTTCGTTAGATGAATATCCTTCTAAAACTTATTACCTATTGTCCATAGGATGACCATGTAAATGCTAAAAAAAATTATATTAAAATCCAGTTTTATGTCAATAAGTTTGTACATTTTTTGTAAACTTGCCTCATTCCCTCAGTCGATTCATTCTGATAGTTTTTGATCACTTGCGGAAGACCCAAAGTGGATTCAATGATAAGTGCTACAAAACCCACAGGTTCCACAAGTATGTCATTTCCTCGAAATGTAGTAGTGTAACACGTAGCCAGCAGAAGTAATAAAACGGACGCTTGGATATAAGACATTAAGTTTGTCCATTGCCAAAACTTTTCAGGCTTGAAATCTGCAATGGAATATTGTATAATATCATTTTTGAGACTATTGCTAACTGCAATAATAACAAATAATATGCTGCAAATGGGAATTTGAGTATTAATATCAATGCAGACAAAGCGCATGAATACCAAAAAAGGCAGACTCCTCGTATTTCTGATCATCCTTTTGTGCGCGCTTTCTCTCAACTCGAAGACAAAGTTCCAATAAAAATAGCATGCCAATTGTCATAATGATAGCTTGATACAACAATGCATTGTCAAACCAATGACCAAACCTGTTCAAAAAAGTAAAAGTAACAATTTTCATAGAATCCTAGACCCAAAATTTTTCATTAAATGCGTAGTGATGCTGGTGATTTTTTACCAGTATGCAATTCTCAGAATGCTGGAACTAATCACAACCAAACACACATACGTGGAAAACCCAGAGGCATCTTGATTTCTCTCTATTTGAAGATACTGAGGAATGAATGGAATCTGGAGCAAAAGACAACAGCAATTTTTAAAGTATGATCATATACATCATCATATTGAAAAAGAGAATCCGTAATCTACAATTCTGCATTGTTATTACCACTCCACCAATCATGATGAAAATTCTGGAAAGAAGTAATACGATGCCTTCATTTTCATCGCCTACTACCGGTTGGGGGTCCATTGGTGCTGGTGCAACCTCTATTATCACATCCTCTCCACCAAATATGCCCAAGAAACCCATTTGTTGTTGTTCACACTATTTAACGCGTTTTACTTATCAGCCATGTCCTAAGAAAAAAAGTCATTACGGAATTTTGGTGGCTTTTCTCCAGAGTAAGTACTACGTACATCAAGTAAAAAGCGTAGATGACAAAATACCTAACTACGAAATATAAATGTCGTGTAATAATAGGTTTTCTATTTTTTCTGACGTATGTTTGTGTGCAGTAAGTGTGAGTAAGAAGCAGGCTTAATTTTTAATCGTTCATAGCTAAATTGGAAAAGTTTTCATGACAAAATTATTATCACTTTCATGAATCAAGGAAGCAGATTTACTATTATGCAAATTATGTGAAAGATTTAAGCAAGACATTTTCTGTTATTAACATTTTTATTCGCAAGGCAAGTAACAGTTTATTGCTGAAATAACTTCATTATACATCATTCCACATCAATATAAGTCTGCTCAGCAGAGCTAACATAATGCAATCTTGATTTAGCATAATGAGCAATATTATACTAATTTATATATTTCAACAAGAAAACTTTCAACAATAAATTATCTAGTATTATTATTAACAAACATGAATATTTATGCACACTTAAAAATATCACAGAAAACGGTAAAAATCGGAGTTAATTACGTCATCAAATTGAAAAAATGGATACATGAATTATCATAAGAATAGTACGACAAAGTTGTAAATATACATTATCATTTACAAGTAAACTTAAAATTTAAATATATTTTTATTAGTATAAATTACAACTGGATAATTCAATTGCTCACTTTTTTGCTGGATGGATATGTACGAATATTCAGATACAGATGTACACATATAAAACATGGAAAAGAAATATCGTAATTTAGATACAGAGATACACAACGAAATATGGCGTTACGATTTTTTACGCCTGGACTAACTTTCCCTGGAATTCCAGGGTAACCGTTACAATCAAAATGTCATGCGAAACATGGAAGCAATGTTACTTTCTCCATAACAGTATTTAATGTACCTTTCTCTAAATAACATAAATTAAAGTAAAATTCATATTTATTTAATATTCCATAAAGTTTAAAGGCTGCAAGGCTGTTGTAATTCCTACTGTACCGCTTAAAACTATTGTATGATAAGAATCTTATCCTAGCATTCACATCTAACTGAGTTTATCCAAAACTTTTCCATTTTAAACATTTTAAACAAAATATTTTTTCTATGATAAAGACTTTTTTATAGTACAATTGAATTTGTAATAACAGTAATTTCTGGGGCTCTTCTTCAGGTGAAGATCCGGAACTTGAAGAAAGTGGAGGATTTCCTCTGGAACAGTTAGCGGAGAGGCTTCTAATTTGCTGCTGATTGCTTGATGGTTTTGGCTACTGAAAGAAAAAAATACTTTGGTTAAAAATGAGTTTTAATTTCAATTTCAGATTTTCATAAGTTTTTAGTGGATGGTCTTACATGTACTTTGCGATTTCAAAAGCAAACTGCGAATCCTCGTTTTCCACCGCTATTCACTTATCAGCAGGGATTTTCAAAACAACTCCATAACCATCTTCTAGATCTTTAATTTTGATTTCCTTCTGAAAATCCTCCATTTCTGTTCTGACTTCGTCCCAAAACTCTTTCAACTTGCGACTTGTTCCCTTCCCTCTTGTTCCTCCAAAAAATATTTTTGCAATGATGCTCCACAGAAATCCTGGAAAACAGCCAGCTATCCTCGTTTTAAAAAATTCTTCCGATAGATTCTCAATGGGACTGGTCCAAAACGCTGGAGATCCTCAATTTGCTCCTCTGCCGATAGTTTAAAATCCTGAATAAGTTGTCTAGAACAGTGGTCCGCTACCCCAATCACGCGTTTTAAATGCTGTGGAATCTATTCCAAGATCTTTTCTACGTGATGGAATTTTACCTCCAACTGACACAACGAGTCCTTTAGCTTTTCGCAACAGATTTCAGGTTGTAACTTATCTTGCTTACTTTGCAAAAACAGATTCCTAGCCAGCCTTTGGAACTTTTCCAAGAGCTTGGCGTTAATTTCCACAAAGTCCGTTTGCGTGGCACTACGAGTCTGGGCAGAGCAGCCTATGGAGTCATCCAATTGCTTTAGGAGTAAGAAAACCAACTCCAATTTTTCGTTAACAGCCATTTCCACATTCCTTTTGTGCTCGTCTTCCAGGTGGACCACCAGTGAGTGCTTGCCCCCACGTTCAAACAACTGACCATTCTCGCCTCCTGATCTCTGTACGCGTGATAATGCCTTTCTAGCCAGGTCAAGTCCTCTACTCTTCTTATCCTCTCCAAGGACACGGTGCTCATGGGTGGAAGGATTTGAGGGGGAGGTTCTGCAATAGCTTTCCTTAAAAATAATATAAATTGTTTCTCATGTCGAGCAACTTCTCGCATGCGGGAACTAGGATCTTCTGGTGTGCTATTAAGAACTTGAGCGCATCCTCAGCCACCATTGCAAAATGATTAATAATGTTTATCAAAAGCTGCTTCCGTTTGCTTTTCGTTTTCCGGTGATCCTGCTGATGTGACAGGGCTTCACCTACTTGTTTCTGAGAAAGGAGGATTAGTTGGAGGTAGACATTGATAACACTTTCAAAGAAGCCATGCTTGTTGACACACTTGGCACTGAAAACATTAACCAATGACGATGAAGGGGTTTGGTTCGCAGTAACCGAGGGATCCTCTTCCAGCTCTACAAAGAACTGGACAAGATTGTCTAGTAGATCCGATATTTTGACAGATCTGTCAATAATTTCCTGTTGTCAGTTGGTAGCCACCTTATCCACTGTTTTTTGCGTGTCTGCCACTGTCGAGTTTCGGAAGGGGAGGGCTGGTTCATATGAGCAAGGAAACCAGCAGTGCTATGAGTGCTAAGATTACTTTCTCCCTCCAAGTCCTCACTTTTAAAACTACCACTGCCGAACTGTCGATATTTTCGTCTTTGTTTGTCATTGGAAAAATTACTAAAGTTTTGAGGAACCGCTTTGATTTCCTCCTCGGGTTTTAAAGACGCTGTTGGTTGGCTGTTGGTACTGGATGGGGATGAAAAGTCGGCAGACGAAGATACTGCCTTTGCTCCTTGATGTTGTGGTGGTGGTGCCATTCACAAGGGCTATTCCTTGACCGAGCACACTTTGCACCGTAGTTAACACTAACCTAATAAAGTCTTTATGCTACATTAATTAAATCAATAATTATAAATGTTTTAAATAAGCAGGCTACAACTAAGCAAACTCAATACATAATATCTACCAAACGACACTACAATTTCATTTAACAAAAATGGTACACAAGCATTACTGAAAAAGTCGATTAATCTTTTCACGTCGACGCAATAGCTTCCGTCTATTCGTTCTAATGTTGTGTTTTCGCCGTGCTTCCGGATTCATTTTTCGGTTGGCGTTTCGACGTCTTGTTTGACGAACTCGCTCCTCAGGATGCTGTTGATAATGTAGCTTTTTAAGTTGCTTTCCAAGCGAGCGTGGCTCAAGACAGTCTCGTTTGCAATGTTCATTGCTCCCACAATTGAAACAAAACATGGGCGATCTGTAAGGGAACGGTATACCGCGATCGCGGTATACCGTTTTCATGACCTCCGTTGGATCGAATCCTTTTAGTGCTACACGAATAGCTGCATCGTAGTCCAAAAAGATTGAATGCATATAAGATGCTACTGTTTTGCACTCAGGATTCTGGTTTTTCAAAACAAGCCTTTCTAAAGACGAAACTGTACACAAAAACTCGGGATTGACATCCTCTTTTCTTGCCACGAGATCCCGCAAAATTTTCAGATTCCTAAGTGGAGCCGAGTCTTCAGGTTTCAAAACATTTTTGAGCAGATTTGGAAACTGGAAGCGAAGCGAGGAAATATCCCGACATTTAATAACCACCGATGATAATTGAGTTTCAGTTATCTGTTGCACCATTTTGAAATAAAAATACGGCAAGTAGTAAACATCCAGTGCAGCGTACTTGATTTGGGATAAATGGAGTGGTCTAACTCTAAAATCTGTGTTCCTAACCCCCTTGTCTAGTCCTGCTTCAGGAAATACTTCCTGCACCATTTTTGAGTAGCCAACATTTGCATCACCTCTAAGCTCCCGGAACAAGATCTGTGTATCCATAAGTCCAACTATATATAGAGAGAAATCCTTTTCCAGCCACTTAATATCGTTAGACGCGGCGTGAAAGATTTTGATTATTCGTGGGTTTAAAAATATATCCTCAAACAATTTCATGGAAGCAGCAAGCTTTAAAGTGTCCACAAGGTAAATGTCCTTCCCATCAGAAACTTGCAGAATAGGAGTAATCCCACGATAACTTCGATAATTATGGTTCTCTAAATCAAGATAAACGTGCTTCCTTGCTGCTAATTTATTGATTAAAGTTCTTAGCATTTCCTTGTCATCAATCATTATAGGGTCAGGATTAGGGAAGAGAGATTCCAAGTTATGCGTCGTAACATAGTTCTTGCATTTAGCAAGATAAGCAGGGTCAAGGGCAAAGCCACCTATTTTGTCTTCATAAGGATGAGAACTTCCTAAAATAGAAAAACAAATTTACTGGTTATAATCAGGCAACACTTTAAAACAAGTTCATTTAGTTCACCCACCATTAACGATAGCATTCTCTCTCAATGACAAAGTGGACAGGTCAAGCTGGTGAACATCTGCATTGTTCGCTCTCCATATCTTGTCTTTTAGATCAGAATACTTTTGCCACAATGGAGTCGTTTCACAGCCATAAATAACCTCATTGCGTTTCGTCTCTGCTAGCCAATTGACTTTGACACTACTGTAAAACCCAATACATCATTTAATTAGTTATTTGACTTTCAACAAAAAACAATGCAAGTACATTCACTAATCATATTTACCTTTTCCTCTTGCCCTTTGCCATTACTCCTGGTAAAAGACTTTCACAACAAGATCTTGTTGTGAAAGCTGAAGCAGGTACTAGAGCTCGGATGAGCTCCACAACGAATTCGTAATTGCAAGCTAGTGCTTTCAGCTTTTGTAGAAAAGGCGGAGAAGTGAATTAGCTATTGAATAAATATTTTGGATTTAAAGGGCTTCTCCAAGAAATATTAATAATACGCCAGAAAGTCTAACGGGATACAATT
>CM056170.1:25125123-25189727 GCA_029691765.1 Entomobrya proxima | reverse complement strand
TCACAGCATTATCTGTATGTTCTCAAATGCACTTCTGCTTGGTGCCAAATCTCAGTACGCCCTGTGTTTTGAGATACTCCTATCTGAGAAAATGTTGCATCTGTTGCTTCTTGTTTATCCTTTTACACATATCAATGATACAACTCATCGTATTGCGCTACTGGAACTTGTTTCTAGCTAGATGCTGCATTGCATGAAAATTGGGTATCAAAATGATAACTTCTGCCAGCAGTTTGGAACCACCGTTAACCACACCTGTTCATCGCTAGATGGATGAGCATACCTTATTTATCCTAACAGTTTTTTGCAAACAGCTTTACTATGAATCTCAACATTCTATACTTGATTTTTTGTTACTTTTTAGTAAAATCATAAGGGATGACATATGCCAACTGCATTTTTTATGCTGAAACGTGTAAAAACCTAAAGGGAAAAATAATATGTAGAGAAAGCTAGGGTTGATGATGATAGAGAAAGAGACAAGTTGCTTTTAGCAGAAAAAAGGCTTAAGCTGTTTAGCAAATGTGTTTAAAATTGCAAATGGAACAACTGCAATTGCAACTGGTGTCTCTTAAGAAATCTAGAGTTGTTCGGAGTTTATGCAGAAAAAATATTGAAATAACAAAGCTACACACACTACAAGGCCATTATAATATCATTACTATTTTAGTGAAGAAAATGGCAAAAATGACACGAATGTGCACAATAATTCAAGAGTAGCAAAAGGCAAAGCAAAGGACTCAACAGGAAATGAACATGGACGGGTGAAAATAAGAACGGGAACGCATTTTTTCTTAGTTTAGATTTTTTTAGCTCAAGACGCCCTGATGCTCTTACTCTTCGTCATTTTTTCATCATCCATTATGCAATTCTCATTTTCATTAATACTGACTCAAATCATTTAAAGCCTTGCTTATTTTCCCTTAATCCTCTTTTACCACTCTAATGTTACTATTCTACCAGTAACCGGCTACATCATCCTCAAAGGAAAGTTGCTTGTGTACAACTATCTCATAAATATACCAATCAAACCTACTGTGAATACAAACATTTTTGCAATATTATGCTTGTTTTTACTTATGCACAATTAACAGTAAATTGCGACGAGGAAACTTGTGCTACATTCAATATTGCAATTGTTGAACTGAAAATTATATACTCTATATTCTAATTAGCCATTTTAAAACAATGCCTTAGTTATCGAAATATTCATGTAGTCTTTGAAATATTCATGGAAAACACCATTCACAATTCAATAACACTTGTCACAAGTCGCACACGAGATTGAAATATATTCACTTACAAATGCTTAATATTATGATTGTTTCAAAGAGATAGAAAATTATATCGTCATTGAACGAGCGTACAAACGCCTACACTTAATTGAATCTACACATTTGATAATGAGTCCGTTTGGCTGGGATGGTGTAATTGCAATTGAAAACAGTGCAGTGTTTGTGTTGATACATGCTACAAGGGTCAAAAGCCAAACTGTGAATGATAAATAAAGATACACTCATCATTTAAACGGAATAGTTCTGGTTATATTACTTTTATTTCATATTATTATATTCGTACCAAAATGTTGGAATACGAAGATGTATGTGTTAAGGTTATGTGAAAACCCCTCACAACCTGAAAACTAAACTGTTGAAAATAGATTCAGAGCACAATATGAGAAATTACTTTAATTATACACGACAATAATCTCAAGAAATGTTGTTCACCAATACTATATTTTCTAAAACACACTACCGTTTGCTGTGAACGCTGTTTAGGTAGAAAATATAACAAGTGACATTATATGTAGTGATTTATTCTTAATTCTGTAAACCTTGTATCTATTCACCACTTTTTAAAAACTGCCTTTCTAAATCGATCCCGTTTCTCAATTACACGCAAGGGATATGTAGGAACCTGCATTCCAAGTTCTTGGAATTCAGGTTCCAGCGATCGTATAGGATTTATTCCTTCAAGAGCAAGTCTGATAGCGGTATTATATTTTCGAAAATACGAATGCAAGTAAATAGAGTGATACAACCTACTGGGGTCTCCGTGCTTCTTCACAAGTTGTTCCAACGCCTCATTACGTGCTAAGTATTCCGGATTTACATCAGTAATCTTTGCAACTGCATCGCGCAGTATTGCTAAGTAAAAAAGGCGGTTATCATGCCGAAAATGAGATGGAATAGATTCCTTTGGCTTTTTATAACGAATATCCTTAACACGCTGGCAGTAATTCAGAAAACAGCGAAACCTGCCGCGACTGCAGTCAGCCAGAAGATTAAAGTAAAGATCCGCCAAATAAACTATTTTCTGAACAGCGTACTTCTGCTGTTGCTCTTTGATTGGTCTTAATCGAAAATCAGTTAGTGAAAAATCAGTAATTTTCTCAGGTATATTGTAAGTATTCAGAACTGAAACTAGGCCCTTTTGTTGTAGTGGTAGCGGCAGAAGACTCATAATGTCCAACAGGCCAACAAAAAACAACGAAAAATCTTTCTCAAAGTACCGACAAATGAAATCCAGGTTATAAGCCACCTTAATAATGTTGGGATCCAGGAATATTTTAGAAAGCAGCCTTACATGTTCTCCTAACTTTAGCGAATCAACGTTGTAGACAGTACCGTTAAAGTATAGGAAAATGTTGCAAATAATGCCCCTGTAGCTAGTAATCTCATTGATTTCAACAGAAATGAATAAATGCTCCTCGGGACTTGACGTAATAATCTCGATCAGTCGATGTAGCTCTTCTTTTTTGCTGATGTTTTCAACCACAGGGAGTTGAGATGTGAAAGTTTCCTGTCGTCCCCGATAATGATCCAAGTAGGATTCCGGTAAAGTAAACCCTCCAATGTCATGATAGTACGGATGACCAAGAACTGCAAAAACGCGGAAAATCAGCATGTAATCAACTTTTTTGATAGGAATTTACTCGTCTTGTACAGTGTAATATATGTGTGTTGTTATAATTTAATATTTAAATGTACTATTTGCATACTTACTTTCATTTTCATCTTCCGGAAGGAAATGAAACATCCGATTAGGAAGTAGGCTTCGGGTAATCTTAGGGATATCTGCTGCAAAAGGACGGTTGCAGTTTTCCTCAAAGATCCGCGATCTTAGATGAGGAAAGGCCTCATAAGTTTTGTTGGGCTCATAACCAATTATAAATTGGTTACGCTTCCACTTTGATAATGTCTGGATCTCCATTTTGCACGATAATACGCTGTCGGCTTGAGGATGGACGACGAAAAATTATAAGAGACTGGTCTTTTGGAACACCCAACTACTTGCACTACGAGAACTCGGAGTGCAAGAGTTAGTGCAAGAGTAGATTTTAAGTACATGATAGATCATTGACCTCGTCCGTAGCCACGCAGCAAAAAAAGTTCAGGAGTAAGTTTTAACACGAAATGTATTTTGAGGCCAAATTCGGATGATCGGTTACTGCAGCTGCAACAAAAAGACCATTCTAGACAGCGACACGATACTCGATTCACAACACTAGTGTTCTTTGATTAGTTTTGCTCTCGAAAACTATCTACCTGTATACTACGTGGTCTAATTGTTGAATATTGAAACCCGGTTAACTCAAAAACACTTTCCTGTTTATTAATCGTCATTTAGCATTTGTGTCATCACTCTTTTCAACATTTATTGCAATTACGAGGAATCAACAGCGACAGTTTTATACCAAGAGCTTGGTATAAAATTACTGCGAGGATGGCTCGGTGGAGGAGCATTCTAAATAGTTTGAGGCTCGGGGAGTACATCGGGAATTTTGAAAGTATGTACATGAATAACAAGATTTGTTACTGGTACAAAGATTGCATCTTATCAACTAATTTGCAATTTAATTTTTCTACAGAGGAGGAGATCGATGATGAATCATTTTACCTGCTTACGGATGATGATTTGAAGAGTCTGGTAGCGCCGCTGGGTCCTAGACGAAAGCTCATGCTTCACATTGAACAAATTAACGCTGGAAAGGTTTATGCCTGCTGTTTATGTCAAGATCGTTTTTCTAATTACAAATCCCTCTTATCACATATTAATAAGCATGAAGTGTCAATGTCAACAGAATTTAGATGTTTGCACTGTAATCATAAGTTTGCTAATCTGCGGAGTTTTTTGAGGCATATGAGGTCATTTAAAATACTTCATAATACATCACCGACCATAGCGTCAGATATTAGTAATACTGACACTACTAATTTTACAGATTTTATAGAAAATATCTCGGAACATGAGCATGTTGACATGAATAGCACACCCATGTATGATGCTGTAGATACACAGGAGCCTCCAAAGCTATTACATGCTGTGTCGCAATTTATTTCAGCTATACTGTCATCAGGAAAGATATCATTAGCAACGTGGCAAGGAATAGCTGCGGAAGTCAATAATCTGGTTAATGTAATTATAGAGAACATATTAAGCGAATGTAGGGATGAGCAAATTGGAATGCTTACGGAAATTAAGTCCATTTTAAACAAGTTCAGAGACCCTTGTAACCTAATTCCATCCAAAACTAAGCTGAACAACATAATGAAGCAGGAAGGATTTTTTGTACCTAGTAGGTCGATTGTTTTAGATAGTGACCTCGTCTATCAATCAAAAAAAGGCGTTCAACAACAAGTTTTGAAACCCATCTCAATGCAATACGTTTCGATTAGATCTACTTTAGAAAGTATTTTTAAAATACCTGGAATGTTAGACGCTATACTAGCTAATCAAGAAAGAAGCAGTCATACCTTATCACATTATCGGGATGGGAAACAATTTAATTCTGAAGAAAAAAACGTTATTCTAATTAATGTGTATTATGATGATATTGAAACTTGTAACGCCTTAGGCTCTAAAGCAGGCAAACAAAAGCTTGCACAATTTTATATGTCTGTGATTGATATGCCTGCTTTTATGCTTGGAAGTAAGGCTAATTATTTTTTGCTAGCTAGTCTCAAAACAGAGGATTTTAAAATGCTACAGAATGCAAACTCCGTAATGAGATTTATTGTGGATGAGTTAAAAGAGCTTTGGGAGAAAGGAATAAACATTAATTCCTTCCCTTCAACACGAGATCTCGTGTTGAAGGATAAAAGTGTAAAAGTCCGTTTAGCACAGGTAGTTGGCGATAATTTGGGAATCCATACTATAATGGGCTTTACTGAAGGTTTCACAGCAAACTATCCATGTAGAAGGTGTAAACTAAAACGTGAATCATGTCAAATATTAACCTCTGAAATTACAGCAGTATATCGTGATCCAACAAATTACGATGCTGATGTAAACAGAAATTCGTTATCTGAAACGGGAATCAAGTTTAACTCTGTGTTGAATGACTTGCCTTATCATCATGTTACAAAAATGGTTGCCTTTGACATAATGCACGATCTTTTGGAGGGTGTTGTTCCGGATTACTTGAAACACATGTTTAATCACTTTTTTGAAAATAGAATAGTGACCATTGAGGAGCTAAACCTTCGCATAAAGTCCTTTAAATATGGTAAACATTTTGTCAGCTCCAAGCCCTCAGCATTTAGGGAATCATTTTTTAAAGGAGAAACGCATTCTAGTCAAAACTCTGGACAAACCTATACTTTGTTGCTAATCCTACCACTAATGATATGCGATTTTGTCAGTGGAGAAAATCGGTACTGGAAGAATTTTATGATTCTTCGTGATGTATTTTTATTACTGATTACTGACTCATTCAACCCAAGCATGCTTTTGAGATTGGATTCACTGATTAAAGAATTTCTCGAAGAATATATTGAACTAACAAATCAGCATTTAAAACCAAAGCACCACCACATGACACACTATGTGTCTTCAATAAGGGAAATTGGACCTCTTAGACAGTACTGGTGTATGACTTTTGAATCCGTCCATAGATTTTTCAAAAACACGGCAATCAATTGCTCAAATTTTATAAATGTGCCACTAACAGTTTCGTATAGATTTCAATTGCAAAAAAGTTTTCAAAACATGCAGTTGTTTATCCAAAAGCTAGCTGACACAAAGCCATATTTGAAAGGTGAAGTAGGTACTTCCGATTTGTTACGGCTTCAAACGATGCTAAATAACCTAAACAATAATACTGTGAGTCAAATATCCTGCTTAGAATTTCGTGGAAATAACTTAGTCAAGGGTGCTTACGTTTATATTGGGTTTTCATGTAACTCTTACGAATTTGGACTGATACAAAACATTTATGAAATTGACGGTGTAGTTAGTTTGATGGTAGATATGTTTTTTGGTTGTTATGTTCGGGAATTAGGTGCATTTTTGTTAACTAATGAATCATTTACTACGCGATTGATTAAGCCAGTCGATTTAGGATTTTATTTGCCATTGTACGCAATGCAGTCAAATGAGAAAAACAATAGTACTAATTTATATATTGTGCTTCCGAGATGGGTGTTTTAGCTAGTTAGCTAGTTAGCTGTAATAGGCACCTTCAACACGAGATCTCGTGTTGAAGATGATACAGAACTAGGTATAGTATAGTTTGCATACGTACGTAGGTAGGGCCTGTGAAAGTAACAAAAAAATTAAATGCAGAAAACTGGAAAGGACTGTGATTTATTATCATCCGAATCGCCAACATTCGAGGATGCGCAAGCTAATGAATTCGAAGTGGAGAATGTATCGCTGTCATTGGAGCGTGAGGGGACAACCGAACTCAGTCGAAAACGAAAGCTGCCTGCAGTAAACGAAAAAGGACATCATTTTGTAAGATTGAGTTCTTAATCATCTAAAATCATCATCATTACCATCATAGAAAAGCTTGCCATGTTTTTATTTATTTGCAGGATCTGAATGAAATTCTTTTGGCGGATCCCGATGTGAAAACTATCCTTGAAACGCGACTACCTAACGGTTTATTTGTTCGGGACTCGGACCGCACCAAAATCTCGAAGGTCATTATTGATGCTGTACTCAAGGAGGAAGGAAAATAGTAAGTACGAAACTTAAAGGTGATAGATTGAATCGTTTTGGTCCATTTACCTCATAAACACATGTTATTACAGTCCACCAAAGGAGACAATGACATCAATAGCAAAGGACCTGGTCAACCTTTATCCTGGTCTCGGAAATACAAGGGAAGTGGATGGTGGATATGAAATCTGGTACTTTAATACCACTGGATACACGCACGCATCTGGGTACTTACATGAAAAGCTAACAAATCAGAGGCGAAATCTTACTGGTAGAACCAAGCAGGTTAGCCAGAGTTCAGCGCATGAGGCTTCTGGCTGGACTTCGGAAGACAATGGTAGTAGAAATGATTTGGTGAAGTATTGTTTGATCAGAATATGATTTATTAAACCCGCTTTTTCAATTAAGATGAAACGATCAGCGAGGGTGATATTTTGTTTCTTCAAACAAATATGGGCAGTGATGAAGTGAAGGATCGGATGCGTTCGACTATATTTGGGAGACGTAATATGATCAGGGAAATTCCAACGAGCGACATAAGAAGGAAATTCCCACGGCTTTTTGACACAGTTGGAATGGTACATTAATATTAACAAATGCTTAAACCTTTAACTGCACAACGAGAACTCGTTGTGCAGTTTATAATACTAACGTGCAAATCCTTGTTTGTATTCATTTAAGATTGTTCAAGACTTTAATTATCGTCACCCAAAGTTGCAAAATAGAATTTACGAGCGATGGTGTTCAGTTTCTAAAACTATTGTGCAGTATTGCCTTCAACTCAAAGGGTTTTCGATTGAAAGTCTAGGAATTGAGGTTTGCGTGGACAATTTGACTGATGGTATGTACAAAAGTTTACAATAGTTAGTGCTGTGGTTTGTGATAATATGTTTGCCCTTCTTACAGATCAACATTGCATTCTGGGGTTAATGCTTCTAACTATCATATTTGCAAAGTCTGGACGTGGTCCGAAGGTTACTCGAAAAAGTGAAAAGACTACGCTTGTTCGTGTAAGCCAAAAGGATCAGTTGGATTCCCTGGTACAGTTTGTTGGGGTGGGTTAATATGTTTGTATTTTGATCTTTACTCTAAAAATACCATTGATTTAATTTTTAACGCATTTCCCTTGCAGTCAAACATAAGTGTGTTGGAAGGAATGAAGGATGGCCAACCTACCTATCCCAGAATCATAATAATAGGAAGCAAGTCTACATTATCCATCAGTCAATCGTTTGTTGCCGCATCAGAAGATTTGATTCCTTGCGAGCCATCATTTCTGTCAGCAATTGACACATGTTTCAAGTCCTTTATAGTCCTTGGACTCGATTTTCCACCGGAGAACAAAGCTTGTTGGCAGTTCATTGCATATGTCATCTTCAACAAGACCTTCAATTCTAAGGATCCTCTGTTGGCGTCGGTTCGAGCTTTAGCTAGTCAAGTTGCTCCAAAGTGTAATTTTTAAGCATGTACGTATAGAGTTATTGTAAAGCATGGCACTTCCAAGTTCTTGGAGTGCCATGCTCATTATACCTTCTATGTTTGATTATAGGAACAATTGAGAATTTCTAGATGTAACATAAATTACTGTTTAAAATGGTTTGTATTGTGGAAATAGTGAATTAAATTGAATTTGTCTTGTATTATCGTGCGGAATTGTTCAATTATTTTATGCTAACCAGTTTTGTAATTTTGTACATTACCATTATTTGATGTTAAATCTACATGAATGCAGTGTTATTCTTTTACATGGAATGAGGCTAGGTGGCTTCCAGTTTTCGTGTAAGCATTACCGGGGTTTTCAGTTAAAGCTTACCGAGTGTTTATGTAAATAACTAACTTGGGCGGGTGTTAAAGTTACATTGGCTACGAGTTAACTCGTTACATTTTTAAAAAGTAAATATATTAACATGGGATCCGGTGCGTCCATCGTTACATGGAAAAATGCAGATTCCAGGCGTGATATATGTCACTTTCATCGTTATAATTTCGCCGTGTATGAAGGAATGGATTATGTATTTTGTCGATAACTAATAAAACGTCTTTTGCAGAGTAATGAGAGTACTCAGTCACGAAATCGAAAAGTAGTGTTTTAACTTTAAATGAAAGTAAAAATAACACCAAATGGAAATGTGATGTGGTGATGGTACAAGATATTATAAAGGATATTATGGTATATACGTTCTATAGGTCACAATCACAACCTGTTTCAGGTTGACACTTTGAAACATATCTACAGCATTAATATTGTATTTCATCTATGACTAATATAACATACTTTATCTTTCCTAAAATCTGTGTGTGCCACTAAACTAATTATATTTGCTTTGGTAATGTTAGTGTATTAGTAGAGAGGAGAAGCTGCAAATTAACAATGAAGTGTTATTGCATTGTCTGGAAGTTGAGTTAGTTCATGGATATGTGTACGATATACAGTTTATAACGTTATTTGAAGCAAAGATCCAATTATATAAGTAGTTAACGATTTAATTAGATATATAATATTGATAATGGAAGTTGAGAGAAAGTTCATGAAAATACCTTCTGCTGCAGTTATCGAAACAGCAGCGTTTTTTAACACCTTAACCTGATCCAAGATAAATAGATTATTGTACAGTGATGTTTAGCTACCTAAAATATTGAAAGAAACGGTTTTCCATCAACACTGCGTTTCGTGATAAAAATACATTTGTACACTCTAATCGCTTAGGATGTTTTCGTTGCATGTGACTATGACTAGCATAACGACAGTACATTTTGCAAAAATGCAAAGCATTAGTTCACAATTAACATTTAGAAATTAACAGGCAAAGAGGCTGGTATGCGGGTAGGAGATGATTATAGAACTTTGAATCTTGAACAACAATGGCTCACAGTAAGTGCCAATGAGGTGGTAAATTGATCAAGCATGGAACAATAGGGATATGCCATTGTCCCGTTTAAGAATGTGCTCTTGGCGTTCCACTTCCATAAATCCAAATCTGGGCAAGAATTGCTAGATCGACTCCAATTTGGAGGCAGCCACAGATTGTAAATTGAATAGGAGCACTGCGTAAGACAAAGTATGTTGTTTTGAAGACATCCTAAAAACAAACGAATTATGTTACTTTAGATAGTGAAAACCTGAAGCGAAGACTGATGAAATGATTACTAAATTGTGAAAAAAACTTACCCCGGCAGTCCACATGAAAATCATTGTAGCACTGTGAAGTGAGTTATAAGAGAGTATTATCATCAAACTTTATTTTTACAGCACGTCAAGTTCTAAGGTATGTATTGGGAAAACTTTACTTACTTCATTCCTCGTGTAGATCGATTCTTGAAGTTGCGTAAAAATTGGGGTAGTCCAAGCATAGCCTCTGTAAACACGGCGAGAAAACCAACTGTCTCAACAAAGGGTGTGTACTTTGCAAACTGGTACATCATCACTCCACCTACAATGCTGAAGATAAGGAGGCATTCCACGTATGATTGAAAGTCGGACCAGTCCCAAAAGTGGCTTCGTTCAAAATCTACATGGCATCAATTCACAAAAACCAACTAACGTTTTCAGCACACAAAAAACCATCTACGACTTTAATATATATGTTTGTTGAAACACAATTAATTTAATGATTTTCTAGTTTTTTGAAAAATGCTTTCTAGACACACACGACCATAGTACAATCACACCAAATTACAAGTCCTCATCCGAACCCTCCCACCCCATTCCCATTCCCATCACCACCAAACCACCAAAACATCCCAAGACACACAAAGAGCGACAAGAGGAGGAACTTAAATGATATAATTCATCGTCATGTTTCAATACAAGTGTAGAAGAAGGAGGAAGCTCTAGAAAGAGGCCCTTACCACGGAAAGTATGCTTTGTGACTTGCTTGCCTTGATCGTCTGTGGAATCACAGTGAGAATAACAACAATCTACGCATTAATTAACAGGTCAAAGGGAAAACACTAGTAACAATTAATTCATTTCATAAAACTGTGATTGAAAAACCAGATTAATAGGCATGTCATCCTCATTATTTCATATTAGAAGTGCGAAAATTGAAAGAAATTATTTTAAGAACAACCATGCTATGTTTTGTGTTGAGAACTTATAGCCTTTCAAGAAAATTAAAAACGAAGTGTTCAAACGCAAGACAGAAATTTGAAGGAGCATTAGTTTTTAAAGCAAAGTTGCATTTTTCTGCAGGATTGAACATAGGAAGAATTTGTAAACTTTGGAATTGTCAATAAATTATAGCATAAAGCAAGAAAATAAGAATTTTGAATATAATTGATTATCATGAGGTAGAAATGGAAAATATTTACCTGTGAACACTTTCTCCTTCTTCTTGATTATATC
Source organism: Entomobrya proxima (assembly GCA_029691765.1). Taxonomy (NCBI): domain Eukaryota; kingdom Metazoa; phylum Arthropoda; class Collembola; order Entomobryomorpha; family Entomobryidae; genus Entomobrya; species Entomobrya proxima. The sequence goes on along the minus strand of CM056170.1, from coordinate 25,178,437 downwards.
CGACTTGGCTTTAACACGGACGCACAAATGAATCATGCAGAGCATTGCCAAGTTCATGAGTATACTTTGAATGAGCAGCGGAGTTTCGAAGGGTTTCCCAAACCTGCATAATACAAATTATCACAAGCATGTCAGGACATTCAGTTGGGGCAATGTGAAATTTCATGAAAAATACTATATCTCATGCTTGTTTTTGCGATTTCCGTACCAGAAAAGGATCCGGAGAATGTTTGCAACGAGCAAAGCTAAGCAAACGTACAAGGAAAATCCTTCTGCATTGCCTGTTCTTCTGATTTCGTTATACTGGGGAATGTAAGGAACTACACCACCAAAGACCATGGCAAGCTGAGATATCAGCGATATTAGTGACACCAGCGAAAACTCCAACTCCATTTTGCTCGTTTTTACAGATATGATTAGAAAATTGTCAGGTTCTTGTCTTTTAGCTGGAGCAATAATCTAATTGGAATCCGATGTTCGTTGAACACTGTCGTAAAATTAAATCCAAGTCCAGATTTTGTGATCAATCCACCTAGAAGCAGCAAAGAATTAAACAAAACATAATTTAATTACAATGAAATATTATAAGGAAATGACCTTGAAAAAAGTGGGACGGAAGGGTTGGGCGAACTTCGGAGTTATCGGTACTACTGGGCGTACGTACACAAACTGACTAGCAACTAGCAACAGGAAATACAATAACTACCTAATCCTAGCATGGGTCTGGCGAATCTCCGAAAAACTGCTTACTTATCACAACATTATGAGTCAAGTGGAATGTATTTATGTTCCTTCAAAAATCCCTGCCTGCACAGTATATCTATAAATACCCTCCAAAACCCTGAACACATATTATTTGGTTACTTATGCTCACCTCCATAATAGCCAGCAACATAATAAAACTAAATTCCCCGGAGCAAAACCCTTCGCGTGTTTTTGCCAAGAAGTGCTCCCAATTACAATCCAAAGAATGTACCACGCTACTTGTGCTGCTTCGTGCTTCTAAAAATGTTTAAACGCTCATACAAACGTGGTATTTATTTCCTCCAGAGAAGCAGGCAGCCACCACTCCAGCACGGGACGATTTTCGCTCTTAAACGCTTCAATATTTCACAGGAGGAAGCAACGTTTGTTTCTGATGTTGGCACACAAAAGCTTTGCCAAGTTTCTCTTGTTGCTCCACTGATCTTTCATTATTAAAAAGTGATACATGACAGCACAACCTTTCTTTACACTTTGCAACCATGTATGCAGTTGCAGTTAAACATAATGTTTCCCGAGTAGGGACGAGTTTAAGAATTAGGAATCCGGAAGATCGATTTTTTTCTTGCGGAATATAATAACAGTGTGTAATATTATTAGATATATGTTTACTTGCTTGCAATAGTAATCGTAGAGGAAAAAAATTGGGCAGGGATGCATGCATTTTACATGAGCATAGGATTTCGACATCCACCAGCCAGCAAACCATACATAGACCAGGCAATTTTCGGAGAAGTGAAACGGATTACTGGGGGAAAGGAACAATGACAAGCTAAAATGGCAATGTTAAACCGAAACCCAAAGACCTAAACAAGAAGAAGAGCTGCTGGCTGCCCTTGGTGGCTTGGTCTTGGTGCAGCACTTCATTGGCACACAAACACAGGCGACATGCAACAAACATTACAACAACCGAAATCGAAACTTTGTTACAGTTTTGGTATCATTTTCATGAATGTGAAGAAGAGAATGGTATGAATGACAAAATGCAGATTGCAAGCTATTCTACTACGTTGTACAATCAGTACAATGGAAAGGGTACACGTCTGCAAATCGGTGTTGGGTACTTTGTTTGTCCTTTTTAATGGAACAGTATTGCACGTATGGTATGCGTCAATCCCTTGGTAGGGTGTCTAGCCCTTTTCCCATATATCCCAACCGTGACCATACATCTGGCATATCTAGATAAAGGGCCGACAAATCCTTTCACAATAAGCTTGTGTACAGAGATTGGAAAATACGTATTTGTATTTGTAATTAATTACAATTTCAATTACAATTACAGTAATTGAGTATTTGTATTTCAATTACATTTTCAAAATAAAAGTAATTGAGTAATTGTATTTCAATTACTTTTTCAAAACCAAAGTAATTGAGTAATTGTAATTGAAATACTTTTAAAAATCAGAAGTATTTGGTAATTTGTAATTGAAATATTTTTCTTGAAATGTGTTTGAGTATTATTTGTGTTTTCATGAAAAATCGCAAACATTTAAGCATAATTAGGATAAATAGATAATATTATATGCGTTAATGTCATGTGTTTTATGGTTTTCATGCGTATACAGACAGAGCGTCTCTGAAAACGCTACAGAAGCTAATATCTCAGTGCAGAAATCTTATTCGTTAAATAAAACTACTGATACGAAGTAATTGAAAAGTATTTGAGTAATTGTATTTCAAATACTTTTTCGTCCAAAAAGTATTTTGTAATTTGTAATTGAATTACTTTTAGAAAATTCAAAGTAATTGTAATTTGTAATTGAATTACTTTTGGAAAAATCAAAGTAATTGTAATTTGTAATTGAAATACTTTCCGTTTTTGAAAGTAATTTGTAATTTGTATTTCAATTACAATTTAGAAGTATTTTCCTATCTCTGCTTGTGTAGATTTATATATGGACACAGCTGAACTAGCTTAACAGAGTACTTAACGATGCGATAGATTTAAAACTTTACAATATGAAACTTACATGCATGGAAATGTTTCTTATGCTTTAATAAATTTTGCACACTTTGAAAACTCATTTTTGTTAGAATTACTATTACTACATTATACTTACTTTTTTTTATCAAATACTACACACAACTAATGCTGCATGTGGCTGGGGGCGGAACCCTTACAATCGTTGACATGTTCCTTGTTCTGTCGTATATCCCATTAAATTAACTTTAAATCCCAGTTACAACTTGTATGTCACCGTTACACGCTCACAAATGTAACGCAACACAAACTTCATAAGATGCGTTCGGATGACAAAATTGATATGCTGTATACAGACGAGCATTATTTCGAATTTAAATAATTACCAATTTGTAATTATTAAAAGCTTGCTACTAACAAGTCCTGGAAAACAACTTGACGCACACACAAACCATTCTGAAAAGTTCAAATCACTACAGCCATTAGTCAACATTTTGCTCGCAAGTTTACATAGTACTCGGATAATCAGCAATGATGACACTGTTATCATGTACACATTTACATTGCAAATTAAGTTGCATAAATAAAAAAGACTAGATTCAATCAATGAATACTTAACGTCTGCGCTAATTTATAACTTCCCAGTCTTGAATTGAATACAGCTTCGCACATTGCATTATAATGCATAATATACTACACACATTCACTTTTCAAGGTTGTCCTTATCGTCATCCTTCATCATGTACGAATCTGAATCAAGTTAATCCCATTTAATGCAACTGGCTACAGATCGCTGTACTGCGCTAGCAAGGAATGTACTCAGAAAGCACATGCTCAATTAACTTAACTGTTTTACAAACTCAAATTCAGCAGCGTTTTCCCAGCAACAGCTTCACATTAAATTGCTTGGCTTGCCAAGAATGAAGTCAATAAAGGAATGGGCTGCACATCAAGCCAACAAAGACAAATCACATGAATAACTGTAACCATTTACGCAAACTGCCATTTGCTAAATAAATTATGAAAGACGGGACAAAAAATGACAGTTTATCACCGAAAATTCGTTAGATGCACACTGCTGCGTACACGCCTTGTTTACAGGTGATGTTTTGCAAGTGGAAGCGTAAATAAAAAGCATCTGATCGCTGCCAGCGAGAATGTGCAAGCATAGGCTCCGGAAGTGGGTGGGACAGGTGGGTCATTGTCCCACCCTAGAAAAATGATGGTGGGACAAACGTATCTTTGTCCCACCCTTGAATTATTCAAACAAAATACAAATTGTCTGGCAAAACACTGATTTTTTTGTTCCCAAAATCAATTAACACGTAATTCTTTATAAATTCCATAGGCAGTTTTACAAATCTAAAAAATCAGTGATTCTTCTTTCAATCTACATTCGAATTCTACTCTTATCGTCACATTTGCACAAAAAACGAAGAAATAATCGTGGTTCGCTGAAAACAGATCATCGTTGTCACAACATTAAATAGTGTAGACAGAAGGAACTTTTGACTTTATATATGAGTTGACTTTTGCTTAGTTGAAAGCAAGCTCCTAGTTTTAATGAAAACATTTCAATGTCTCAATGAAATCTATTTAGGTATGGGTTTATTTCAGAATTTTTGTACATGGTCGATGACCGATCTTTATTCTCGTAAGCAAACTTGATCTGGAGAATTCAGTCAGTACAACACCATGTAAAATAAACGTAGAAACAACTTTGTAAATACAGTACTATAAGCTTTTTTAGTAAAAGCTATATTCTATTTATACCTTTTCCAAAAACTGATTTAATCAAACATATAAATCAGAGATAATGTGGAATTGTTTAAAAAAATAAGGTAATAAACTTTACAATCAACAAATAAAATTATTGCTGTTATTGGCACCTGATTCAAAAATCGACTTGAGTCGAGCTATATAAAGACTGCATTTTTTCTAAAGTAACCAATTTTAAATTTCTATGTAAAACTTAAAGTTACTTAAGTCTCCGTCATCATATACCACTTTCTCAGAAAGAATTTGTAGTGCATGGAATGATGATGATATGACCTCAAATATTTACCGATCAAGTTGATTTCCTTATGTGACATCATGTACATGCTGAGCTTAAAGAGCTTCAGATACTTTATTATTTTGCTAAAATACAAACTCAATACAAATTGGCTACACAAAACTCTATCAATTCTTGCATCGTATGATTGTTATTTTTCCTTCTCATCGGCTTTGCTAACATTTCTTGGAAAATGAGTCGTATGTTCTGCTGTCACTGTCAACTTGACTCATTATTGGAAGTAAACAAGAAAAATCACTTCCGTCGAATTTGCATTATTCTTTTTCATTTTTAAATTTATCATATAAATCGTTTATCATAGCTCAACCAATAATTCTTATGCTACTTCCACCTTACATTACTTTTTGTCCTTGCATTTGCATTTTATGACACAAAAAACAAACAGATTTTTATTTTCATGTTTTTAAAAAAATGTGTTGAAAAGGCGCTGTTGCCTGGATTAAAATCTGTATTTGGCTGGGGAGGTGAATATAAAGTGTTAAAGGTAAGAAATGTGACTATTCACGAGAAAAGAAAAATTCAACTGAATGGGAAGTGCTTGCATAAAATAAAACGAAGTGTAAACGAAGGACCTTATTTTGCATCAGGTTTAGGAGAAAGAATAAATAACTCTACTTTACTTTACCTTTACTTTTGTAAATCACTTTTAAATATTTCATTTATGAAATGTTTTGGAAATTGACATAAGAAAACCAGGGAAACGGGACGTGACATCTGTTTCAAAGCTTAGAACATCTGACATCTTAGAACTAATGCATTTTTACTATTGTGCAAAAAACAAAACCATACTCTAAGAAGTTCTTAGAAACCAGTAATACAACACGATCGTATATCCTGCATGATAACCACTGCGTGCTTAAATTGAAAATTCTCAACACGGGAGAAAATTTATAAGGACTTTCAGACTTATTTTTAAAACTTTCCTGCAAAACAGTCATTTTCAAAATTCAATTTTGGAAAACCTGATCAAATTAATATTAGAAATTTAAACAAAAGCAACAGAATTTTGAAAAACAACAAAAAATTAAGTAAAACTATAAGTTATAAGGTAAAAAACAAATCTTTATTTCCTTAATAAAATTTGATGTTATGAGTCCCTTGAAGACCTGCCCCTGAGAGCTTTGAAATTTGTCCCACCCTGGAAAAATGTCGCTCCGGAGCCTCTGTGTGCAAGCATGTGTATGGCCAAAGTAACAACTCCAAACTCGCTACTTGTGTAGTTTGGATGGAATTCATTGCGGTTGATGGTTGTTGACGATAAGCACTGCCTTCACCGACGGCTTATCTTACTCTTATATAAGCCCGTAGTGTAGTAGGGATCGTGGTGATGATTGTTGCTTCTTGAGGCTAGCGTTTTGTGTAAAAAATTGTTAACTTTTCCCCGTTGACACCTTCTGACAGTGACAATGATGATGTCCCTAACTCCTTTGCAAATGACATCATCCGTTTTGCTCCGAACCTCTTCCTTGCATCTGAGGGCCACGGGGTCAACATGTCGAACAGCGTTTTCGGTGTTGACACAGCTTTCCCCCAAATCACTGGTTGGTTCTTTACGTAGTTTGTCTACACAACAAGTAAATGTTCCGGGTTCAGCTAAGCTACTGTCAGACACCTGTACATTCTGTGCCGGCGAAAGAATTGTAGGGGATGGTGCTTTTAGATATTACAGTTCTTCAGCGTCAAAACCGAAACCAAAATCGTCGTCACAAAGTGGGGCTTTGCAGGAGGCGTCCGAGTCACGTGGCGGAGCTGTTACATTAACTACCGCCGAGAAAGGTGATCATACCTGATAAGAAAGAAATGCATGTTGCAATATTCATTAATTTTAATGGGATTTTGTACTCGTTTTCAGTGAAAGAAAATGTGAAGACTGTGTCCTATGGAGGTGTGATTGTAGTTGGAGTGGTTATTGGAGGAGCCATGCTTTATTTTGTCCTTAATGAGCTATTCTCGTCAGAAAGTCCCAACAATATTTACTCCCATGCTTTTAAACTGTGTAAGTTGAGTACTGAGGTTCAGGATGCGTTAGGAACTCCTATTAAATGCTACGGCGAGGAGACAAGAAGGGGATGGAGAAGACACGTGGCGTAAGTACTTATATTTTTCATAACCTTCATTGAAGGTCCTTCAAGAACTAAATATTTCGTGTAATCATGTTGACAAAATGTCACAGTCACAACGGAGAGGTATACATATTTTTTATATTTACGCACAGGTGTCAAGAGTTTTTAGTTGGCGAAACTAAATTTTTAAGAATGCGATTCTACATTGAAGGAACATTCAAGAAGGGAACCGTCAATTTAGAAAAGAAAACGGTAAGTGTATGAAAAATGGTGTATGCTCTTGCTCTTGATCGTAGTTTAAATTAGGTCTTGATTTGAGATTTGTACTTTTTACGGTTTTAGAATGATCGAGGCAAGTACGAGTATACTTATCTGTCAGTTGATGTTGATGGCTATCCCCCCAGAAGAATTGAAGTACCTTTTTGACTGATCAAAAACTCTTATTCATTTATTCAGTAATTATGTATCATTCGTTTAAAACCACAATATTGGCATCTAATGCATTATAATGAAATGAAAGAAAGTAGCAATACTTAAAGCTATGTATAATTGTAAAGCTTTTGTAAACTGTCAAGTGAAGTCATGTCCGAAAAGACTTAAGATTAAATGTATAGGTATATAAAAATTATGTGAACACTGGAAACGTTTTATTGGAAGTTTATCTGCCTTTTATCCCAAGGAACAATAAGCATGGTTTCAAACAACCTTGCTTTGTATACGGTTCTTTGGAAAGCTCGTAATATGGCGTAAACCACTACAAAGACGCAAAAGTACTGGATCCAAGCCCATTTCAACATTTGCCATATTTCTGCCCAACATTCATAGCTATCTTCAGTGTACATTATTTTCCCTTTGATCGTAAATTCCTTTGAATAGCCACTTGTCATCCATATCTCATACTTGTTTTTCAAAATTGTGCTCACTAAAAACAAAATTAATTATTTTATTCTTATGGAATTCTAAAATTACTTTTTTATGAAATTAAATCTAATTCATGCTTGCCATTTCTTGCCGCATATTCCCTAATGATTTTAGGAAGTGAGTAATCCTTGACATTGAGACTTTCACGAGGCACTACATCAAAATTGAACCTGTTATCGTGATGCCGACTCCATAAGGGTTGCTTTTGTACTAGACCGAGATCTCCAGTAAACTCGTAGCTATTTCCGTAATTTCCAGCAACATAGCCGGTGTACACCATTGACTCCATTTCTAGATTAGCAAATCTCTAATAAACTACCATTAGTACCTTAAGTGGCAACATCTTTTAAACCCACAATTTGAGAAAGATACCCTTCGTTTACCTTCAGTTTGTACTCAAAAAGCAAGAGCACGTGAGCAGCTAAAACTGATTCATCTTTTAGGGGGAATGTGATATCAATCTCTAGAAAATCCTTCATTGCGTCATAGTTGACGTCGGGTTCTCGTGACTAAACAAAAGAGAAATAGGATTTTAACAAACATTCAGCAGTACGTATGTAATATTTTTTTTTAAATATTGAAATGTTTCATGAGCTCTCGTACTCGAACAAAGGGGAATACTTTGCTGTCCACCATTGAACTAAGTCCTGGGAATGTCGTCCACACCAAATTTTCCGACGTCCCATTTGCATTCTTCACTTCCAGAATGGTCAATGCTTGGTGCTTGAATAAAACCTGGGGTTGCTCCCGGAAGGTTTCCAGAATTAGCCAGAATCCTGCAAAAAATTATACTTTATCAATCAATTGACAATTTTAAAGTTGTATGAAATTTAAGTTTATATGTTCAAAATAACCACCAAATACCTTGCATTCGGTAGCATATTAAGTACGGTATAACTACTGATAACACTCCGATAATAACATTAAAAAGAGTTGCTTTTGATAGGAGAGTACTGACGTATCTAACACGTACAGGTTCAGTGTAAGTGGTCAACAATGCCATTGTTAGTGTAGAAATTGCAAGTTACTAATTATTGAGCATCTACTGTATAACTACAATGCATTTAACCCTTGACTAGCACTTTCTAGTATTCGAGATGAAAACTATTTTCATCATCAAGCTGTGTATTAGCATCAGAATGCAGGCACAAGCTCTCCAAGGTTAGGCTTTCACTTTCAATATTTCATGTATCATAACAAACTGTTGTCTAAACAAGTTGTCATGTTGTAGAGCTACAGTAGAAGAAAGATGAAAGTGGTGAAAGGGTAGAGCTTTATATAGATAATGCTTATTTCCGGATTCGTTTCCATGTCAACGAAATGGTAAACATAATATACGTTGACTCATAAACACATAGAAACGCTGCATCCCTAACCCCTACCTTCAACCTTACTGTTTAGATCTCTTTGAAATGCTTTTGAATTATCTGCAAGGTAATGTCTAATGTCTGAATGAATGAATAAACGCGCAAACGGAAACCCGTTATTATTATACACGAATAGTTTAAATTTTTAAATGTTTTCTGGTTTTACTTTCGGTATTAATATTATTTTAAATTTTATATGCAAAAAACTTAATATCATAATTATACTATTTTTATATTATGGACAAGTACATACACTCCTTTTATAATTATTACAACATGAATAAAAATTAGCAATTTTAATTCTACACATCATCATTAACCAGATTGTATATTATATCGTACATCAAATATTACACTGTCAGTTACATTGTTTACACAACTTCTTTTCTCTCTCTAGTAAAAAATCTTATCCTTAAAGTACTAAGTATTTATAGCGCTGCTGTTCATTGTTGTGTGGTAGAAGTTCCTTTTCAGTATATTGTTTATGTAGAGAAAGGTTTTGAATTTCTTATTCCTTGTTATATATAATCCTTATGCTGATCATAACTGTCTGTTAAAATTAGTACTACTATTCGATCAATTGAACCGTTACTGTCAACTGTTATTGGTTCAGTTGCACTGTTAGTACACGCGTTCTATATTTGTTATGCCCATTTCAAACTCATTCTCCTTTTTTTACTTTTCCTAAAAACAAACGTCTTCGTGCTAAGTTTACATTCTTCTTTAAAACACTAAATAAATTAAAAATAAGTGTGAAACTAGCAATACAAATTATAATATTTATTATCGTCTATTGACATGTGTAAATACTGTGATGTGTGAGTTTCAAACTCCTTTCTGCTGATGAAATCTACACGCTAACAATTATAAATAAAAAAACATAAACTACAAACTGTAAAGGACATACATTGGCTAACAATGTCATTAAATCGCTAATGATTCTGTGCTATATTAAAACTTTTGTTTGTCTTCTTTGCTTACAACGATTAGTACGAAATGATAGATTTCTCCATCTTTCTAAAGCATCATAGTGTATATTTCAAAGTTCAGCTAAAATCCACCTGGTTTCTTATCCTTTTCCCTTTGAATTACATAATATAACAAGCGGAAACAAAAATATACGTGTAGACTCTAATCTAAAGAGAAACTTGTACGATTGAGAATAGTTCCATCAGCTACCACTACCAAATTCACACCAATTATTGTGCATGCATTCTTTGCACTTGGACAAAAACCGCAAAATAAAATAAATAGTAAATCTTCCTAAACAACACAGAAACAAACAATAAGCCTATTTCAAATTTTAGTCTTGTTGTCCAGCCGTATAATTTTCAGGTATTTCAGTTACTACCATTAACGTAGACCTCAGACAAACAAGCATGCATGGTCTATCATGGTTCACATATTTTAAGACTACGTTTTGTACAATAAGAGAATATCAGTTTTGAACCAGCGTTTGACAACTTTTTCTCTTAAAAAGTGCCATTCAGTTGCTCATCCAGAAATGTCTGAGGTTTTGTTTAATTGCAAACTTAGACAGCAGCAGGCTACTTTTCCAGCGAGTCGTATATCTCCGTCTTAACTTTTTGATTTCAAATTATTACTATTTCACAATATACTACATTTGGGTATTTTAGTTTACAGTAATGTACAGTTGCGATATACACTTTGATACCATAATATTTATCAGATTTAGTAAATGTGTGTATTTAGTACTCTGTACAAAGACCATAACAATTTTCATATACGTCATAATAGTAACAAAACTGGAAAAATGCGAGCTTTTGTGTGTAGTACTTTTTTCGTCTAATATATCAAGTTTCTTCAGAGATATTTCTATACATGTTCGGTGAAATACAATACATACAGTGGTACTAGTGGGTATTTAATTGTGTAGCTAATAATTAAAATAACAACCGTTGTCTGTATCTTTCCGGTCCAAAACTATCCTTTTATAAGTACCCTTTCCACGGTATTTTAAAACATAAAATTATAAATGCATGCAAAAACCGTTCACGAATCCTTTGCTGCGCTTGATGCGATAGGCAGCAGCACTATACAAAACAATACACACACTCAACACTTTCTTAACGTATGTAAACTTGAAAACAACATTACATTATGTAGATATGTAACAACAAAAGTTTTAAATGCAATGTTTTTGTATAAAAAATCCTAGGCGCTACACGGCTAAAGCTACTGCATTGGTTCATCAACAGGCGTTGGAGTGGGAACTGTTGGAGGTGTGGATGCCGACGCCATTGAGTTGGGCGTCGAGTTGGAAGCGCAAGTTGAGTTCAGACCTGTTGATGACATGGAGGAAGTCGTTGTCTTCTCTGACTCTTGTACTGAATTGGGATTTGGTTCTGAGGATGAAGCGGTGGACGCTGTTGACAGGGTGCTATTGGTGTTTACGGGAGCTGTGGATGTCGGGACAGTGGAAGATGGATTAAGTACAATTTGCTTTACTTCCTCCCAGAATTCGTCATCATGTCGTATTTTGGGTATCCAGCTTCCCACCGTTTCCTAAAAATGTTAACATTTGTTGAGTTTAATGAACTACAATAACCATTATATTATCAACTAAGCTTAAGTTTTGCCGCAAGTACTTACGATAATTTTCTCAAGTTTTCCAGCTGCCAGATCATTTAGTTCAACTAAACCCTTATTATCCCTATAAAACTGAACTAATGAACTCTGTGAACAAAATAAGGAAATATTGAAATTAATTACAAACATCAAACATTTATGATAAGTACATGTTTCCAATCAAAACAACACTAACCAGTTGGACTAACAGCTTTTTTGTATCTAGTTTGTCAGAAGAGAACGTTTCGTATTCAATGTTCATAGGTCTGCCCATCTCCAATGGACGGTTCTCGTGTGGGGGCATAACCCAGAAAAACTGAACTAAGGACCGGTTGTAATCTTCTTGATTTGAGTAACATGTAGGTGCTACGAATTTCCAAAGTTGCATAAAGTTTTTGTTTGGCAATAATTAAGACTTATTGGATGATACGAAAATTGAATCAGCAGAGCAAACTTACAGATGATGACTCCAACACAAGGAATGTATGCAGATTCAGATGCACCCTTCATCATAACCTGATAATCCAGCTGACGAGAGATATCATCTTTGGAAGGCTGCGGAGGTGCTCTAGGATGTGAGTGGTACCTGTACATAAACAAAAAATAAAGTATAGCAATGAATAAAAAATGATGTGGTGTAGACAGAAGGATTGATTTCTACATATTTCAGTCATGATATTTCATTGCCCTCATGAACTTACCAACCCACAACGTCGTGGCCTAGCCTTTGAATTTCCAGTGCTATCCTATTTCTTTCGGTATCGCAGTCTATGGAACTTGAGTTTGGCATTAGCACACGACATGGATGAACCACTTCCATTTTCAGACCTGTCATGAAGCACATTTTATTACATATTCCTTAGCCTCCGTTACATTCGGGCTGCACTTATACCTTAGGTTAGGTACTTACAATTGTCGTCACTACTCCAGTGACCGGAAATATAACCAACCGTTTCCGAATTGGTTATATTACAATGCAAATCTGCTAAGGCAAGGGCTTCGGCAGACATTCTGACGAAAAAAGGCTGCAGTCGCTCAATATCCTTGAAATTTGTGCAAGAGATCAAAACCTAGGAAGACAGGACAAAGAAAATGAGCATGACTCTCTTGGAGTTGACAAGTCGTTATAAACCACAATGATTTCAGATTACCTTTGCTCCAAGCTGCTGAGCAGACTGCATGGCAGGGCTACTGTCAAAATGCTCACCGAACTTGAGAACACAGTAAGAGTCCCCTTCATCATCCGAGTTATCCGACGACGAAGTTCCGTTAGCTATATTTTTAATATCAATCGATCCTTCGCGCAGTCTTTTAAACCACACGGTTTTATAGTAGTCTAGCTTTAGTCCTGCAGAAGACAATATTTCATTATTTACTATCAATCAAGGTTATGAAAGGTTATGAAAGGTTATGAAAGACTCATTGACAGTTTTCATACCTTTATACTTAATTGAAGCCCAACCACAACCAGATTTCCTCATAATTTTATCAGGATTTATGATAGCTTTGCACGAGATTGCCCATGCTGACGGCGAGGTGAATACTTGTGATGTTTCTTGTGAACGAATTTGCCCATTTTCTAAGAGATCTCCTGTAAACTTTTGACCCTGATAAAAATCCAACACATAAAAACATTGGTCAGTTCAAAATATACCGTCAATAGCGGATTTGCTTCCTGAAAAGCCAGGATGGCTTGTTAACTCACATGATATTCCAGCGTCATTGTCCCCTCTCCAGGTTTTAATATTCCAGCGGCCAGAAGCATAGGTAGCGTTACACTTCGTTTTGTTAAAGGAGGTGTTGAAAAATTAAGAACTGGTCCATTCGATGTCGACGGAGTAGGGGTGGAACTTCCGGCAGACGGACTATTGTCATTGTCTCCGGACTCGGACTTTTTATCAACTTCCGTCTTGCAAACCATATCGTCCTCCATTATTTCATTCTAAGACATTGAAGAAAAAACATTTTCACTAATTTTCATTAAAAACTTTCCGGAACATATATTTCTTAGATTCTTCACAAACCACATGATTGGGCCCATTCATAACAACATCCGAAGTATCATTCGGCATCTCCGTAGAATTATTAGCTTCCGCAGAAGCGGGCGTTCTTGGAGGTGACACGGAATTAACCTTATTATCCCCTTCAGAAGAGGACGATGGTGTGGGTGGCTTGGACGAGCTATTATTTGAAGTGGAATTAGATCTTCTTCCCGTCGACTTTGACAACCTCGCCATTTTCGGGGGCGGTGGAGGGGAAGGTGGCGCGGAGTCGCTGTTGTTCGAGTGAGCATTATTATTGTTACTGATAGTCCCGTTATTCTCTGTCCTATTATTACTAATACTATTACTATCCGTGTTATCGTCCACTTCCATCATCTCACACTCATCCCGTTGGTCAACAGCCATCTTCATCGAATTTTTATTATTATTTTCCACCGCCTCAGAAGATACCTCCCCGTCCATACTATCCAAGAAACGCGAGCACAGGCTTAGCTTTCCTGAATATTTAATTTCGCCAACAAGCACCACACAAAAGAAACCTCAAAACTTTACACCCTCCACCTGCTTCAACATCAGCGTTTCCAAACAAATGCCGGCTCCTTACTTTACACCTCCACCTCCTGTACCAACACTTGTCAAACGCTGAAAAATCCTGAAAAATCGCCAATTTTCCACAAAGCAAGTTCTCAAAAGCACCTTCAATGACTATCCTACCATCCATAAAAGAGTTTAGTTGCAGTAGAGAAGCCGAAAGTGACCCGTTGACCACTAAACACTCCACTGCCCACCTGAGTCACCATCTTGTTTACATTCCAACTCCCATTATCATCTGTTCAGCCGTAAACAATGGTCACTTCACATGATCTTCACACCATTTTCTCACACGAATCCCTATTCCTGTTTGACAGCTCCGGGCTCACCGGCCGTTTTTTCGTCAATTTCACTACAATCGTCACTGACACTTTTTAGCATTCAATTTCAATTTTTTGTCAGTGACAAGTTGTCATCCTGTTCATTGTTTATTTATACCCCTGGGCCCAAGCTTGTCAGGTGAGCCCCAGTTTGAGCCATTTTTCGGGTGCGCAGTGCCGCACAAGTGGTCTTCCCACAAAGCCCTCAGTCCACTTTCTCTTTTGACGCTATTTCCTTCCGGTTCCTGATGACCTTTGTGCCCTGTCGGGTCAAAAACCCGGAGAAATTCCTGAGAAGGCTTGGAAAATTTGAGGATTTGAAAGGGTGAGCTGACTCCCGCAAAACGGGTCTGTTGCTTTGACCGCCATGGATTTTAGTAGGGTTTATGGCTTCTCCACATATCAGTGAGCCTATTGCCCCGTCATCATTACCAAGTATACAGCCTCTACCACCACCACAACAGCCCAAGCAAAAAAATGCTAACTTGATATACTCTTCCACAAGCCTTGCAATGTCGACGAAAGTCCGAGACCGAAGGAAAAAATATAGTAAAAAAGCAGCTGCTGCAGCTGTCCCTGTCCCTTTGCATCATTTCATTGCAATGCCATCCATCGCATATTAAAAATATACGGAATATACCTGTCCTGTATTCTTCTTTAGCAGCAGCACCAGCAACAAACTCCGAAAATCATGATCAGGATGAGAAGAATCATCTAAAAAATAGTTCCTATCCTTCTATTTTGCTAGATAAAAGCTAGTCGTCTCCTCTGTCTCCTTCGGCAGCGCAGCAACAATCAAGCAAGAATCGCAAGAAAAGGGCATCCGGCCGGCTACAAGCTAAAAAAAACGCCGTTGCAATGAATGCATTTATACAAAAGTTAGTGCAGAAATAGCAGAGAGCGATGTTGATGTTGTTTAGCTCTTGGTTCGCTTGTGTGGCTTGGCTATTTCCGTTTCTCAATTCTCACCCTTTGGCATAGTCGTCTCATGCATGCGAAGAAGTATCATGAAAACTTGCACCATGCAAAACTTTCATGCAATGATTTTGCAAAACATATTTGCATGCTAAATACTACATAGTACCAGCGTTTCGTTTTCTTGAAAGCCAGCAGGATGCGGGTACATAAATTTCACAAATTCTATACCATTTTCTGCTGAAAGGTAATGCAAGATCATAGGTTGTGTTTATATTTCATAAAGTCATTAGGTAATGATGTCATTTTGAATAATTTCCAATGAGTCACTCACGTCCATTGCATTACACCTCTTCAATTTCACCTTCACCCGCAATTGCAGGTGCAGACCTTTCCTTTTCCTATATTGTCTGCATGTCAACTAAAGACTCAATTTGCAAAACGGAGAAAGCAAGCACAATACTACTTGTGACTTGAGAAGATGACAAGGGATGCACAGAAGAATCAGTAAAGCGTAAATGTAGTGATTCAAATAATCATGAGTTAAACCATAAGATTTAAAACCTATGCATTTAGCATTCTCCTGAAGAATTTCTCCTTTGATAATCTATTCCGAAAATGGACCGAGAGAAATCCACCTCGGAGGAGTCTCACCGGTTTCAGAGCATGTCAACAGCGAGCCGCATGCAAGCACAATCCCAAGCCACCCAAGAAACACTGGTCTTTTGGTACAAAAGTCACCACAACGGTGGTCTCCTATCAACACTCAAAACCGTTCACACAGAAGCGTCTGATAACGAATACATTATAGATCAGGACCGCTACCAGTTCCGCTTTCCCTTTTCTCTCTGCAACCCGTATGCCAGGTGTTACATGTGCGTAAAACGTATCCGTGCTTACCGTCACTACTTGCAAAATAAGCTGGAGGATGTGTTCAAAGCTCTACGCTGGATAGATCTACCTGGTGGACAAGATCGTGTGGCGGTTGAAAGAAACTACCTGATGAACTACATTTGGCTAATGAGTTTCATTATTAGTGAGGTAGACACGACAAACAAAGATACTGCCCGACACATTCGTTTTCGCTTGGAGAACCTGCTTGTACAGGCTGAAAATTTGGGAGTTGTTCTTCAGGGATATTTTTCTCCTCTTCAAGTACTTGCTCAAAATCATTCATTCGTAGAGGATATGGGGGATCTTTTACAATACCGCAAGATACCTAGACCCCGCGCAGAAAAGAAAATTCTACGTTTGGCCATAAAACCGGACACGACGATGCTCTCAGGAAACAAAGTTCAGGATTTCAACAAGTTGCTCATCTATGTGCGAAAAGACTGCCAAGTGTGGACCAAATTTAGATCGCTCACTGAATCGGACAAAGTGGACATTGTGACCAAAGGACTAATGGAAATTACAGATACCCTCAAGGATCTCAAAGGGCTAATAAAAAAGCCATTGAGAGCCATTAAGGCTGGCGGTGGCAGCTGCCCCTATTCTTTGTATCTTCCAGCGTTTGTGTCGCAAGTGCAACAGATGAAAAAGGAAATAAAGCACATTGTCACCTCAACTGGCAACAATTTAGATGGGGATGACAGGTCCATTCTAGAAGCGCTTTTGAATGAGGTGGTCACCCACTACGGATACATTCTCAAGTTTGGCGAGCTTTTGGTGGAGGAAATTTGGGATATTATTTTGATGGTTAGGATGAGCTATGTTTTTATCAGAGACAATCCTTTAAACAGCATAAATGCGGCGAGTTATGAAGCTGTGCTGTTGAGCAAATTCAGAAAAGGGAAAATAAAAAAGTTTCTCAAGCCAAGCAACTTTTCTCCGGAAGATTTCTATAAAGCAGATTGCCCCGATACTTTGAGGAAACTACCTGTGGTAGTGTACCCAGCTAATGCGGAAATGAGTTTGCAGTAATATTTTAATGCTATCAAATTCATTATGAAATTGCTTATATACAAAATAGTATGTATTCTAATAATGCTCTTATAATGATTTTAGCTTGCAGGGACATAGAAATTCTAATAGATCCAAAATCTCTACACCTGCTCATAAGTTTTCTCTCAAAAAGCGTGTTTCTGGTGGATCAAAGCTTCCGGTGGAATCCGCAAACACACCAACTAATACTAATCCCCAAAAACTTATGTTTGTTTCCGAAGGTGGATATTAGTGTTAATTTTCAAAATAGTAAACAAATTTCTTGCGATACATAAACTTATTATCAGTTAGCAGAGATGTTTTCTAGCATTTTATGAACACGTTTTGCAAAGATGCTTGCAAATACAAGCTCATATTGATTGTAAGTGGAAGTTGGTTTCTGATGACACTATTGGGACACTATCATGCTATCACTTCTTTTTTCTTTTTTAAAAGAAGCTTGCAGCTTTTACTTTTTATTCTTATGTAATTCTCATTACACTTTCTCTGATCAACTTAGCTCTTTCACCAGCCAAAGTTTCTTAACTTTTCTTGCAGCTTTCTTTAGAGCAATTGCATCAATCTTGTTGCTAGCTCAGAAAAGCTTCTTACACTTTGTTTTTCAAGGTGCAATCCTTTTTTCTTTCTTCGTCTGTACAGCTATCTTGTGTCTTATTCAGCTACCATATAAAATTCTCTGATCATCATCATCTTCGTCCTCCTCATCGCAAGCAGCTCCACCGCCACCAACACACACGCAACAAACAACTTTCATAATGCATACATTCATACAATTTATGTAGAGTATAAAATACATCTTTGTTTCTCTATAATAATATAGTGCTATAGATTTTTGGGGTCGACGAAGAAGAGTGAATGGCAACGGCAGCAGAAAACTGAGATGTTTTGTAGCGTCCTCTTTTTCTTTTTTATACATAATATGGTCATAGTATCACCGTTTTTTCCTCTATATATCCATTATATTTTATGTAAAAGTACCACTTACAAGCATCAACAAGAGTTTTTCGTAACATCACATTACATTAACTCCGCATGCATCTATTATTCCCACATACCCATTATAAGGTACACATTTGCATGCATATTACACTAGATATATAGTGATGGTAGTATAACAAGAATGAATGTGGGTGATTACTATATGATGTTCTCTAGTTTTTCTGCAGTTGCTGCTGCTACTTCTACCACTTTCCTAAATAGATAATATAACAATACCGATATATACTCCAAACCAGATACATAGATAGATATATGATGTACACACACAAAAGGCCGCATCATCCTTTTACAAATCCAAAGCAATGGCAAACAACAAACCCCGTCTTTTTCACTTTTCCTCTCATCGTCTTCCACTTCTACTTTTCTGCTTGCTTTATCCATCAACAAGGTACACACAAACATTTTTTTATTCCTTGCCACTTGTGTCTGTCTAGTAAACTGGATTGGATTCATAAGTATGCGTGCTTCATGCGATCACGACGATCTTGATGACTGCCATTATCATTTTGTGTGAGTATACCTTTAAAATGAAAGAAGCTTCTCCACAATCATAATTCCTCTGGTTATTATCTGTTTAGGCAATGTCCACAACATAGGTAATAAATAATATTTTTAAGAAATCAAACCTATATAAAAATCCCTTAATACCTTTACTAGTGTTTTGGCATTTGGTAATTTTACAATTGCACTGCTTTTTTTACTTTTCATTCTCTCTCTCAACCTTGCATACTTACTATGAAATATTGTTCATTTTTTGTATTTCTCATTATGAATGCATGCATACAACTGTGTGAGAATTCATGACTCTTCTTCCATTTCACCAGAAAGTTTATTCAACAAAAAGACGCTGACGCAAAATGCCATACAGCATCGCGTCTCTTTCTTTCTATGAATCACTTATATAGTTTAATAGCACTTTTTGTGCACATAAAACACAACTTGATATAGATCGTCGTGGTGGAAGAACGCCACCTCCTCCACCACCCGTTTTTCTCTTTACCGTGTGTGTACAGCAACAAAGTTGCGTGGTCTGCTGGCATAAAAGATTCATGATATTAAAAATCATATAATATATCTGAACACACACCAACACCAGTGCAGTGAACAAAACGATGTTGAAAAAAGGGAAAAGAAAGAGGAGGGTTAATATCATTACAGGAGAGCAGTAAAAAAAGTTGGAAGCTTTGCAATAAATATACATACATGCCATTACAATATACACCATATGCACATTTTTCATACATTCACTTTCATTTTGTCTTTTGTAGAAATGGAACATAGGTAATATGAATATGGCAATGGCTGTTGCAGCCGCAAAAAATACGAGAACTGTTTTAAAGAGTATACTGGTCGAAAACGTACTGCTACTGTGTGGTGGAACAAGAATAACAAAGAGATAGACATTTTTCCCCACAACAAAATAAACCCATTTTCCATAAAATATATATTCACTTTACTTTTTAGGTTGGTAAAAAGGTTTTCCAGTGCACGTTCAAATATCCAGAGATACGCCACCGCCGCCACCCCTCATGAAAGACTTTTGGGGCTCACGAACAAGCTCACCTTTTTTCTCTTCTTGCACAACAACATGCATGTATGCATGAGAAAAGAAAAAATGAGCGTACGTAGCATGCAGTAAGTAGAAAACGTACACATAATCAGAAGAGAAACGGACAAGTAAACAAGTTCATAGGAGGATGTAAGTTTTCATAGGACAAAATGGGTAGAAATGTAGCCGTAAAACAAGTAAAAATGCTAGACCTATCTCTCTCCCTGTTTGTGTAAGAGAGACGCAGAGACGAGACGACGAAGACGAAAGAGAAGTGGAGTAAAAAGCTTCTGCGGGGAACTATATGAGCCATCAGTCCTCCTCCGCCGCCGCCGCTGTTGGCTGGAAGAAGAACATAAAATAAAATGCTTCCACTTCTTTGACTCGATGAATACATATGTACATATATTGGTAGGCTGATATGGTAGATGTGCTTCCTATAAAAGAGAAACAAAAAAGGCAATGTTGGTGGCAGAAGGAGAAGGAACGCTTTCGCAATATGAAACGGTTTTGTGGAGGCTTACACAACAAAGGGCTACATGGAGCGTCGGGAACTTGGTGGCTGGTAGTGGATGGCCATGGTAAGGAGGAAGAAGATGATTCAGACATTCAGACTAGAGAGAAGTGGAAGAAGCAAGAAAAAAAAATGTGTATTTTATTCAGCAGGAGAAGAAGAGAATGAAAGGCGATAGAGAAAAAGAAAAATTTTACTTAAAAGGCGAGAGACAGGAGATACAAAAGAAGAACGAGTACTCTAGTAGTAAAGAAAGGAAAATCAGGAAAGATAGAAGCCAAAAAATGTATTTCTGGGCTTGGCACAAACCTTGAACGAAAAGTAGGCTGGATACGAGGTGAAATAATATGTGGGAGAATAAGAACGACAAGTTAGGAATTGATATCACTGTTTTGATGCAATAATGGAATGAGATGATGGGAATAATTGCGAAATGACTAGAAGGGACAAAAAAAGATATGCATGATATGCGTTCTGTACAACACAGTTGAAAGTACAGATCAATTTGAAATGAAGAATATGTACAGAATTGCATATATCCGGCCCACCGGAAATGCTTTATAAGAGTGTATTTTAAAAACAAAAAGAGCAAACTTTTTAAAACCAAATTCATGGAACGGTGAAAATGTATTGGGGCTTGCTTGTCTGCATATGTCCCAGTTACACAGATTACATACAATTGACTGCAAATTATACTTTTTTTCAGAAAATACTTTTGTCTTGCTTTGGGTTTGTAAAAAACTGACTATGCTTGCGTCTATTTCTTGGTTGTATATTTATATTATATTGAAAATTATAGAAATGAAAATCAATTTTTAAAAAAATAGTCTCTACAGTACATGAGCAACTTTACATAATAGAGCTATAACACAAATTAAACCTGTTGATCCCTGAAAATGAAAATAGCTCCGGATTTTGCAAAAAGGATTAGCAACAAAAAACTTGAAAAGAAAGTATTGCATATAAACCGTAACTTTCCCCACTAGGCAATTCGTCTGGAGGTTGAAAAATATATGCACATTTTAATTCTTTGCAAAATCGGTTCTCCACTGGTATTAAATTATAAAAAGTATTTATGAGCATGAGCGAAAAGCTACATGTATTATGGCTCTTTTAATAATAAGATGTTGAAATAACTCTTTTATGATTTGTAGTGTGTCACAGCATGCAACAGGAATTTTTTGTGTGCTTTTTGAAAATCTTTATTGTCTATCCATGTTTCAGTAAAGTACTGTCAATCTTCTTCAACACGGCGTTTCATTTTCTTCTGAAAGTTTCGCAGTGCCCCAACATTTCGCTTTATATCTGCATGTCACCAGCAGTCATCTTTCATCGTTGTTTTCTATCCACATATCAAACCATCAGAACTTGGAAAGGCAATGAAATCATTTCGGGAACGTCAGGTCTTGCATTCACCAACTTGTACATAGCAAATCGAATTTTCGACATTGCAATTGCAGCGAAACAATAAAAGCGACATGCATTGTATGATTTATTTTAAGAAATAAATTCTTTCATTTTCCTCGTATTACTCCACTGAAATAAAAGTTAAACGAGGGAATTTTTGTCTTCAAACATAACGGAACACATTGAATTTTGCTTTTTATACATTTTTCCACTAAAATTTTACTTTGCTTTGATAAATTTCAAAATAAACTATACCACTTTCATATACTCTAGTTAGCATTTATTAAAAACAATAAGAAGACTCTAGTGTGAGGAAAGAAAACATTCATATTTTTATTACTTTAGTTTCAGTTTCACAAACCGCTTACAGCTCATTACATTACAAGTTCCTTTGATGTATACTGTGGCACACGTAGTTCTTTGAACGACTTGTCTTAATTTTTCAATGAGTCAGTTTGCTTCATTCACTCAAAGAAGAGGACGAGTCTGAAGGTGAGTTTCTGTATATCAAGCAAAGTTAGAATCATTCACCATAAAATTCAAACGAATCTATTCTTTGGCCCAAATCAAGAAACTCAAGAGATCCTCACCATTTTTTACTACTCGACTGGCATCTTTGGGAATCACTTTTACTCTCCTTCTTTCTTCTATTGCTTGCCATATTACACTGCTGCACCCCAAAACAACGAAACCAAAACCAAACCCATTGCCATCATCAAGCATCGTCATCACCAACATGGAGAAATGGAGCAAGCGATGGGAGGAAAACCAGTTGAGATGGCATAAGAGTGAAGTGGACCCATTTCTGGCAAAGCATCTAGCCATTCTGCGAGAAAAAGAAAATAAGGCACTTCCTTCATATGAGATATAATAATCCCCTATTAGATATACTGAATTCGGTTTCTTTTTATCTCTTTCATCTTGCCGAAAAGAGTAAAAAAATATATGCTTTACATTGATTTTCCTTCCTTTCTAATAGGAAGCGCAGAGTGGAAACATCGCACCAAAAACATTTTTTATTCCGCTTTGTGGAAAGTCGCTAGACATCGCATACCTTCTTAGCTTAGGCTACAACGTTTTTGGCGTGGAAGGTGTGAAGAAAGCGATTGAAACGCTGAATGAGGAAAATGACTTTCACTTAGAGTTTCATGAACAAGAGTCTATCTACCGAAGTTTGGATGGAAGGATTCAGATTTATCTGGGCGACTTGTTCACTTGTCCTATTGAGAGGTGGGGACCATTTGAGTACGTTTGGGACAAGGGATCTTTGACAGCCATTGATGAAGAAAGTAGACCAGCATACAAGTCAGCAATGCGAAGAAGCGTTATCGGGACCAGTGCTGATAATCACACTGGTAATACTGATAATTGTTCAAGTAACTGTCAATTTGTCAGAAATCTAATTCACTGAACACTTCATTTGGTACGATTTTTTACAGAAAACGATTTCAAGTACTTACTAAGAACAATAATTTATGACAAGTCCAAATCAAACGGAAAAGGTCCCAAATGTGTAAGCGAGAATGACATGGAGGAACTTTACGGAGACTGGGCAAATATTCAGCTCCTGGAGTCATCTCCCCTTCCAGAAAGTCATGTTCTGAGGAAAAACATTGACATCGGATTGATATGTCACGAAAATATCTATCTGCTCACACGAAAAATTGAACATGATTAAAATTAATTATAAAAATAAAATTCAATAAAAATATGCAAAATAATTTTTAACAACCTGCAAAAAATCGTCTTGTGCCAAAGTAAAATATACATGCACTGTTATTAGTAGCACAAATATAGTACGAATAAAGAATTGGAGGGGAGTATTAATATGTGGGTGGGGAACTTGAGACATTCTTAGTGACTAGCATATAAAAATATTCTTACACACACACGATAACCAACCGTTACCAATATAATCATAACAAATACTGATTTTAAATTGTCAGTTCCGTTCCTTTTTCTATACTTAACTGCAGTTTTAGTTGTTATTCTTACAATTAGTTGACAGTAAACAGAAGGAAATGAATGAATAATGATGCTTTTAGCATGCAATTTTCTTTGACTGCTGCATTTAATATAAAACCACAATTCAATTTTTATTTTGAGTGCTTTGAATATGTAACCAAATGATATTTAACATACATGCAACTTTAATAACATTACTTAACTATCCTGCAGGCTGCAGACTTGCAGATAATTTTAAAGGAAGCCGATATGCTTGCTGCAACAAAACAATAAATACTTCAGACAAAAATTCTAAATCGTGTATTTTATTTGCAGAAAACTTTTATCCAAACATTTTGTGTCACTAAATACTCAACAAGAATATAATTATTTGCTACTGCACCCATAATTCATACTTGACACTTGTATAGATGCATTGCAGGTGGTAGCTTTAATACTATCGTCATGTCATAAACTCAGCACAATAAAAAGTTCAGGATGCAGAGGCGTGGTTGTAGTCTACACTGCAGCTTTCACAACAATCGAAACTCATATAGATTTAAACAAAGTCTACTTAAAAAGAAGATCACGTCATGGGCTTTTAGGCGGTGAAGTGTGTTGTTTTCATCTCTCACATCGTAAATTCTTAGGGGAAAACATATTATTGGTCTTGCCGAGGACGTGATGATGAAAGATGAGGACGTTGAATGGCTGATATGGATATTGCATCTTTTCCGTGCAAATTTCATGGTTTTCCATTTAATATCCGTTTCATGTACGTTTCCCACCTTTTACCTGCATACAATAGCAGCTCACAGTTTTAGTCAATTTTGACCTTATTCCATTCCCAATTTTCCAGCATGCAAAAGCAAAGTTTCTTTGTAGTAAAAAAGGAAAGATTAAAGCATGTCATGCATGACCATGTAACATGATTTCGGGGAAAGTTTGGAAATGATGGTAAATTTCACCTTTTATTTCGCACCCTGCTGCTCTTTCTTCTGCTACTACAATGTTCCGGTTTTTTCCGCATTAAAAATGCAATACTTTTGGGAAACGGGATCGGTGAAAGAAAATTAGATTGGGGAACAGTTAGGGGGATTTGCATAAGCTTATTATCGGAAGTTGTAGAAGCCATAGCCAACATCACAAAAGAAGTGAAATGAGATGAGAGATGAATTCTGAAGCATTTTTGGACTGGAAAAAGCAAAGTGCCGTTACATGCAGCGTAGCAGTAGTCGTAAAGCTAGAGCTGAGAGCTGAGGTTGTGAAGGAGCAACTTTTCCTACGCTGTCCACAATAACAGTCAGTGGTTCTGCTTACCCCAGTCTATACACCGGCACATGGAACTCCTTCAAGATTATCATCACCATTTCAAGGTTACCCTCTTTTGGCTCAGCCGTTTTTGGCAACTTTTCGGGATAAAGTAAACTAGCCCTAAAGGTATTCCCTTAATCCCTTGCACACTTGGTTGCAAGCAGATTGTCTGAAGGTGTCAGGCTACTAAGCACGTGTGTAATTGCGATGAATTAGGGTACATGGAATTGGATAATTAAAGCGAAAAACTTTGTCCTAAATCAATCAGCTAAAATGCGTCTGCATTTTTCGGGTGTTGCAAACAGAACATGCACACAACTCAAAGTATTTAAGGCTACAATGGTCAAATTTGTGAGGTGGGTGGAGGAGTGAAAGCTTGATAGTGGACCAGTTTTCTACATTGGAAAAAGTATAATTTAATTTTAGTATGGCCTTGCGAAGATCAATATTCCAATGTTTGTGTGGAACTACGCGAATTACTAGTCATAATGAGCATAGTCGTTCTTCATCGTGCCAAATAATCAAAAGGGATGGAAACTGGACTTATCAAAGTGTTCGGGAATATGCCCGGCTTTCTCCAATTGAGGTGATTACAAGTTAATAGAAACTACACTTATTTGGAAACACGATTTCTGTGTACATGAATAATTTAACACATGCATGTGAATGAATGAATATTATGGATGTTGTAGGCTACGTCAATACTGAGATGTAACGAGCACACAGAGGAAGTCAATTTAGGTTCTATAAAGTCTTTTGACACAAATCAACTTTCGTCTAACTCGCCCGTGGAAGATTCCAGGGCTGAAGCAAGATGCTTACTAACCACAGGTAAGATTCTTGCCTATCATGTAATGGAGAGTAGTAAATATCCAATGGTGCATGATGGCTTAGTGTTGTTAATGTTTTTATCCTTTCCAGGAATGCTGTTTGGAGTATTTGACGGGCATGGTGGTCCTGCGTGTGGACAAGTGGTGGCAAAGCGTTTGTTAGACTACACTGCAGCGTCCCTTCTTCCGAAAGACGTTCTCCAGAAGATTTCCAAAGAAAAGCTAGTAACGAAAATCATCACCGAAATGCTTGAAACTTACAATGACCGTTTTGACGTGGTGGAGGATCTTTATCACCTATACATTAAAAGTTTCGAAGGCTATTTAAAACATCTAATAGAGAACCAGCAGGAGGAGTTTGTAATGGAGAAGGCTCTAGTCGATGCCTTCTTATTTTTAGACGAGGACATTTCCCGTGAAGCTAAGATAGCACGTCCACAACCTACTAAAACCAACATTGGTTTAATGTCCGCTCAGTTAAATGACCTAGAAAGTTTATACGCGAAAACTCTCTCCGTGGCATTGTCGGGAGCGGTGGCATGTGTGGCACACGTGGATCGCGAACATTTACATGTGGCCAGTTGTGGGGATTGCCGAGCAGTGCTTGGCGTTTGGAACAGCGAATCGGAAACTTGGATTGCTCAGCCTTTAAGTACGGAACATAACACGGAAAACGCTGCTGAGGTGGCTAGAATAGTTTCAGAACATCCAGAATCCGAAAGAGATACCGTAATACGAAATGACCGATTGTTGGGTCAGTTAGCTCCATTACGTGCCTTCGGAGATGTCAGGTATATTCTTTCTGGAAATGAGATGAAATTAGAGTTTATGTTTATTTGAATTTTAATGCTAACTAGCAGTGCTATAATTGTGTTGGATTAGGTTCAAGTGGTCCGTCGATGAGGTTCGACAATACATTGTTCCATTCCTAGGTGAACAATCCGTTATTCTATCTAGTCTCACACCCCCGTATCTAACCGCCCGACCGGATGTGTTCTATCACAGACTACGACCAAAGGACCATTTTATCATTCTGGCCACGGATGGACTTTGGGACCTGCTTTCTGCTAGCCAAGCTGTTCAATTAGTGGGAGAGCACATGTCTGGAAAAACTGTTTTAAAACCTTTCTTCCTTCCAGAAAGTCAACCTATGAAATTACAAGAAATTCACAAGACTCTAATGTCTCGGATGGAATCCTTCAAGTTGAAGCCCATAGACGCTAATGCGGCAACCCATTTGATTAGATTTGCACTGGGTGGCACAGAACACGGGGTGGATCATGAAAGAATTAGTCAATTGTTAACTTTACCTGAGGATGCTGTGAGATTATTCCGAGATGACATTACAGTCACTGTATTGTTTTTCGATACTGACTTCTTGAGTACTAGACCGTTATAATCAATACAATATACTCTATAAATTGTTACTATATTCGGAAAAACTGTATCATTATCCTGTTTAATATTCACGTAAAGAGGAATATTGTTCTCTATGTTGTTGTTGTTACTTTAAGTAACTTGCTTCTACGTAGGTATTTGGATCTGATAATCGTGTTACAGGCGAACGAAAGTATTTTATTTATTTAATTTAGTAAATATTCGTTTCTTTGAAAAACCCAGTCAAAGTGTACGTGAAAATTGATGCAGGCAGTATGGAAAGAATTATGTGGAGGTGCTTATAATATTTATGCAGCTTTATCTAAACAAGTTCACCCACTACTGACTGACAAAATACGTCAAATCACTGATCCAGCATTTACTGTTATGGGAGCTTATAAACTAAAAAAATAATGTCGTTGGCAATAATCGGCACATTTACTGTGATTTGCTACAAATTTAGACAATGTAAAAGTATTGAACAATTATATAAATCACTTAATTTATACGGTAAAAAGTGATGTGTGTATATATTCGTTGATTTCAACTTTGGTTATAGTCTATATAGTTATAGTACAAATAGAACTTTATTCGGGGGCAACTACTATTGTCCATATTATTGTATTAAAAGCTATTTACAATGTGTTGAAAAATGTTCTTATGTAATACTAGTCATACACCTAATTACACTCTCCACGTAGACTTATTGCTCCCAACCGTTGCAAGACTTGCTAAATGAATTTTTCCTAGTTAAAAAGGGTTTGGCCATTTGTCTTTGATAGTTTTTCTTGTGGAAAAATAGTGCATCTGAGAATGCATAGAAGACTGCCAAGAACAAACTGTTTCGATGTTAGTCAAGTTGACGAATTGGTATCAACATATAGTCCATTTAATGTAGTCATTGTATTGAAATCTCTTGCGCACCTATGAAACAACAAGAATATTAATACTTAGTTTGAAAACATGAACTATGAACTTTATTTCAAATTCTGTTTAAAAAGTTTGGTATTTACTAGTTATACTACATAAATTTAGAACAAAAAAGATACGTGTCACAAATTAAATTGTTAAAATTAAATGGAAGTATGCAATCAATAAAACAATATTGTTGTTCATAAGTTTTTTGAGTCTGTGCTCAAAGTTGAGTGATATGCAGGTTTATTTCGGTCACGTGCATTGAAGATTCTGCTTGAATACTAGAAATATTAAGTACATAATATGCACTATGCACCACACATGCAACATTGATAAACCTATTTGTAAGGTATCCACCTGGATGATTAAGTTGTAATGGACAGATCATTAGTCGCAAGGTACTAGTAAAGTAGTAAAAGTGGAAAACTGGATACATCATCGTCTAATAATCGCTTGCATTAAAGGCACTGTAGTCAGTAGTATACTTTAAAGTATTTTGATCTTGAGCCTGAGGAGAGATAGACACCTTAATAGGACAGCGCAGGCACATACATGAAACACTTTTGGGGTTTGCCTTCTATGGTAAAAATGAAAGTCAAACAAATATGTTCCACAAGAACTAACAAATGGTTGTCATTGATCATAAATTGCCTGTCAAAATTGGATAGTAACGCCAGTACACACAATATTGGTTTTGGCTTTAGTAAAACTACCCGTCACATTTTTATATACCTGCTTATACATGTTTTAGTGAAAAAATATTGACTGTCTCAATTTTTTCAAATATGGATTTCTTTAAAATGTATTTTGGGTTGTTCTTAAGCAGTAAGCATTAACTCATTTTTCTGGTATTGAATAATATCGGGTTTAGACAATTTGAACTATCTACATAGTTTGAGACTTTGGATTACCCATTAATGAGAAATTCAGAAATTCGTTTTATTAGTATTTTCCAATAGTATCTTTTTGCTACATTTGCTTTCACATACATATGCTGATGTATGTGTCAATCATATAGTCATTTCTAATATTGCTTGTTTTCTCTTGGCGTTGGTTATTTGTGTAGTCAAATTGACAGAGCTCAGTAAGAAGTATTATTCTCATAATGCCCTCACTCTTTCTCAAGTGAACTTTTTTGGATTAAATACCATCATTGTCAAATGGCTTGACTTGGTCTCTTACTAATCTTTCATCCCAATTTTTATGTCTGGTCATAAATTTGAAGTTTAACAGTAAAAGTCAAAAGACTGAGTAGTGTATTATTATTTGTTTTATATAAATAGTATACGTGGTAGGGTTTTATATTATGAAATTTTCCTTTTTCGTGATCTTGTCCGGGCAATGGGCACTGGGATTAGACTTAGCATTCTGTTTGTCCTTCCCAGAAGCTTTAAACGGCTAACGTATGCTATTTATGACACGACAGAAATAGTCAAATACCTTCGTAATCAAAACCACGTATTTAGATAATTTGTTCCCAGTTAAAATCAAATTATAACAAGGATAAAGTCATAGTCATGAAGTTTTGCCACGCACGATACTTGTTAAAGTGAAGTGCAAACTAGCCTCACTCGCACCCTCAGATCGTTAAAGTACGTTATTCGAAAATACATTTAATCTCATGGTTTGCTGACGATGACGTTACACCAAGCTAGTCTGTTTTATAACATAACCATCATTGCAATGAGTATGAATGGACTAAAACAAACATGAACACGACGAATGTGACAGACAAAACGAGACAAGTGACAGATAATGTAATATAGACATCCTCAATATAATATTCCATACATCGCATCATCGCACTTAACTGAAAAGGGATTTCGCAGTAACAGAAAAGAAACAAGCGTACATAAAAACGTGACGTAATGTAAAAAGCCATCCTTTGTTCATTGATATGATAATGATATATCTCTGATCGTAAAGAATTTAGCATACAAAAATCATGGTGTGTAGTGCAGAGCTTGCAAAGTTCCTTCGAAAACTGACAATAAGATATTATACTATACCCTGTCTTGTAATAAACTGAACCGTGCTGAGAACACTGATTTTCCGTAAATGGAAAGTTGACGCTGCGCTGAACGCTTAATAGATATGTAAAATGCCAACAAGGCTCATTCTCATGGATCAACAACATACAGGATGAACTAAATGTTTCATAAATATGTGAGGTTGTATATTATTGTATATAAAACAAAGACAATTCACCATAAACTGAAATGGAAATGTATAATATCATCCTATAAAAGCATACCAAAAGTCATTTTCATATCATAGTTTTTTAATATGGGCTTTTGTGTACTGGTACTGATTATAGATATCTATTAAAAACTACGTACATTTTTATATTCGTAAGAGTTGCGGATGAAAGAAGAACAAGAAGCACGGATAATTTTCATGAGTCAGCCCTCATCCTTCCTTTTATAGGTAGCAAAAATATCATTACATACATGGGGTTTTTGGGGTGCTCATGTTTAACTTACAGAAAAGATATACTTTTCTGGTTACCCGTACTCAAAACGCTACTAAACTAAACCCTATACACTTTTGATGACTTTATGCATTCTTTTTATGAGTAAGTGTAACTAACTGACTGAAAGATTTAGAAATTGTCAGAGATGCATGTACAATATAGCAATACGCTGATATTGTACTAAAGTTGGTATATGGCTTGACAAGGGTTAAAATACATTACATTACTTCTGAATGAACGGAATGAAATAGAGGAGCCTCTCCTTTTGTGAAAATTCCTTTTCTGTGAATCGTTGCCTTTTTAGGATAATTTTTGGTCTACTCTCAACGTTCACCACACAAGTCCATAGTCCGTACTGTGGAAGTAGATGTGTGTACACGGCACGGGTACATCTAAAGAATATCTGGCTAGAAGTGTGAATTTCCTTTTGTTTTTTCGGAGCAATCAGCAGGAACAATCTGCCTAAAATAAAATCATTTGCAAGTGTACAATAATTTTTTGGTATCAGTTAGATCCATTCAAGTTAACTGTGCGTGCTTTTGCAAGTCATTTTGAAGAGTTCCGTTGATTTCTAAAACGTAAGTTGCATAATGTTTCCCTGATGGAAATTTTGGAAAAAAGTGTTTTAAACAGTTATATTATTGCTTGTATAATTTGGTGCTATATCTAATAGTAAAACCGATGCCTTTTAATTTCCATAAAGTGTTACACGTTCATTTTTTGTGGAAGCTTGCTAAAATGCACTCTGAAAACTTAAATTTATAAACAAGTGGTGCAATGATTATGATAGAGGATTATAATATTTTCTTTGAGACGAGAATGCACTCTATTAGGCTATGAGAATGATATGATATGTGTTATAATAATGCATTTTTGACAAAGAAACGGTTGGCTGATATATGAGTTGTTGTGTACGTATTAACCCGGGCTTATCCTGTTTTTCGATTTTTGAAGATTTGCCAAGATGTCTGCAAGGAAAACCGGAAGACGTGGAGTGACAAAGAAGAGGGCTCAGCGAGCAACCTCAAATGTCTTTGCTATGTTTGATCAAGCACAGATTCAGGAGTTCAAAGAGGCGTTTAATATGATTGATCAGAACAGGGATGGCTTCATTGATAAGGACGATTTACATGACATGTTGGCTTCCTTGGGTAATTACTATTAGAAGAAATAATTGCAGTTAATATTTACAAAAGCCGATCTTGAGCCTCTAAGTTTTCAAGCATACAAGATTTTAATTAAATTCACTTTTGTAGGGAAAAACCCAACTGACGAATATCTGGAAGGTATGATGAACGAAGCCCCTGGACCAATCAACTTTACCATGTTTCTAACTCTGTTTGGAGAAAGGTTACAGGGAACAGATCCTGAGGAAGTGATCAAGAATGCATTTGGGTGCTTTGACGAAGAGAACGCTGGCCTGGTAAATGAAGAAAAGTTGAGGGAGTTGCTGACCACAATGGGGGATCGCTTTACGGATGAGGAGGTCGATGAAATGTTCAGAGAAGCTCCAATCAAGAACGGCCTTTTCAATTATCTCGAGTTTACTAGAATTTTGAAGCACGGTGCTAAGGACAAAGATGAACAAGAGGCTTAAAAATCACATTCTTCCATTTCCCATTCCGTGTGTCTCTCCTGTCTCTTACTAATGATGATATGATAATGCCAACGATTATCAGTGTTAATTTAATGTGTGCGCGCTTCATATAATTTACTAACTGGAAATTAGGCCATATTTGTACTGTTTGTATGTTAATATGCAAAAATAAATTGTATTTGTATTATGTATTAAAGCAAACTAATCATGCCATGCAAAATAAACTTAAATGCTTTATAGAGTGTAAATTATGGATTTTTGTTCAAATTTATTCACATTTTATGTACTTCTAATTGTTGGCCCTCTAATAACTTGGAGTAATAACTTTTAAAACTACATAAATATTTAATTTTACATCTAGATTAGATTCAGTATTGATGGTAATAATGGTATTAATTAAATTACATATTATATTATATTGTTCCTAATCAGTAATTAGGCACAAAAACAATTGAAAATTATGGCTATATCCTCTTTGATGAATTAAAACTGAATAGTATAAAAATGAGCCTTATAAACTAACATGAAACGTATTAAACAGTAGGAATTAGACTATACAATATTTTTACAATTTCGTAATATTAATGTTACACTTAGTAAACGATAACAATAAACACCTTCTCACCCAATTCGTGATGATTCACCCTTTTAATGATTCTTAATGCTAGTTCTTGTCTCATGTTCGTTGTTACAAAAATCATCCGTAAAAGTACGCTTTCATAATCGGTCAGACAATGATTTAATACATCGGAGGAGGGGGACCGTCGAATCTGCCAGGGCCTCCGTAAGACGCTGCTGCTGACTTCTGGGAGCATTGACTGTGACAAGTATAATCCTGGTCGTCGCGCAGTGACTCATCCCAATCATGCAAGGAGCTGCAAATTAAGATATTAAAGACAGTTAAGCATCAACCTAACTGAAACACATCTAAAATAAATGTGTAATTAAAAGAAATGATCTCACCCTTGACTGTTAGTGTACGATGTGTTATAACATGGTTCTCTTTGACGATAATGATGAAATGCTGAGGCGTCATGTTGTTGTGGCATTGGTCCAAATTGAGCATTAGAATTTCCGTTGGCCAACGGTTGAAGGTGTGCAGGTGACCTTTGCGGGTAGGGTGTAGACACAGAGGGATGATGTGGTCCAGACACATAACTAGCGTGCGTGGCAGTGCGTGGTTGTCCATACATATCATAATCATTTCCGTGGGGTGCGTTCCCAAAAAACTGGTCGGTCCTGAAATGACAATTTTGATTTTTGTTTAAATAAAATTTGTTTGAATAAAATTGTAGAAATTGAAAAAAGTATCTAATAAGACTTACATGGTGAACGGAGCAGGATAATTCGACATCTGCTGCTGTGCAACGTTACCGGGCTGACCTGCTCGTTGGTAGGGTCCGTTGGACTGACCAACTCCTGGTAATCCATTACCAGTGAAATTTAGGTCATACTGACCAGAGTTGACGAAGTAAAAGTTGAAGATACTGGATCCGTGATTGACGGTTTGAGCTGATCCGTTTGATCTTGATGCATCATGACTATGACGCATTTGATGTTGACCATATCCAACATTGTTTCCACCAAAGCCGGGCGTATTCATGTTGACTGTATTTAAAAGAAAAAAATATTTAGGGAAAAATAATGAAACAATTAAAGCTGAAAAACTCAAAACCAACATTTAACTAAATTAAGTAACCTTAAACTTACTTCTTCCTTGGTTTAACTGCACGTGAAGTGGAGTTGTCGTCAGACAGTTGAAATAAACTTGCTGTCCTCGATTGTAACTAAATCCCCTCACAGCGTAGTAACTGTCGTCTTGAGATACTCCTCTTCTTTCCCAAGAATGATGCTCCACGTACTCTACGTTGTTAACTTGGCGTCGGGGTGGTGGTGGTGGTGGAACTCTAACGGTGGAAACGGTACTGACAGAGGTTGCTGGAACCACTAACGCTGCTTCCTGACTAACGGTTGTTGCACTGGGACGACTGGATGACTCCCTGAAAGAATTTGACCTCGGGGGTGCGGACTGATGTCTACGTCTTCGAGTACTAAAACTGTCACCGTTGAAGTCGTTGCTGCTGGCAGAGTTACCGTTGCGAGTCAATTGATCACTGTATCTATTTGAAATTATTTGTCTGTTGGAACTCATTGCTTTGATGCGGGCATCATGAATGCCAAAACGAAACTGACTGAGATTCGGTGATAAAAGAATGGCGAAGGAAACGAAAGTGGAAAAGTGCAGCTTTTCTTTCAATTAATCTAAGGACAATCGATGCACCAAGAAAAGAAATGTCCCACTTTACCCCCAAAGTCTTATCTCTGCCGATTGTCTGAAAGGATACAAAGATGCTTGATTTGCATAAAGGAGATGCTTTGTGCGCAGTTGTGCATTTTATGCGCAATGTCCTTTCCTTCTGCTTTCATGCATTCGTATTTCGTTTACATGCATGTATGCTAGCCTATGTGCGCGTTGTTGCATTTTGCACATTATGCAAATTAGATACAAGCGATAAGAGATATTGAAGAAGCATAATACAGACGCGAAGATTCCATTATCAAAGCATGAACTATAAATTCATGAAAACTCATGCATTTTCATTTATCATGAGATAAATATATGATGTAATATGATGTTTTGCCTCCGGCCTCCACGATGATCATAAGAATTTAAAACCTGTTCAAACCTGAAAACGGATAGAAGTGGATATTGAAACTTCTGAGCAATGTAAATGTAACACAACTACCTGTCTACTTTCTCTGTATTTGTACTTCCGCGAAAGTGGGTTTTCAAGGTTAGCTAATTTGCATGCATGCCTTATTCTTATAGCTTCAGGTTTAAACTACGTTTATGATTTACTGTCGTAAATTACACAGCATATTGGATTGCTTCCAGTATAACATGTTTTGCCTTTAATTAAATAATGAAGGTATAATTCGGATAAGAGAAATATAAATACATGATAAATACGAATAATTGCATCTTATAGAACATATTTAGAAGTTGCTAAAATAGGTATTAATTTTAGCTTGAAACTCTGTCCCTCATGTGTCTGGTAAAATAGTAGTAGTAAAGCTGTATAGGCACGTATACATCATATCTTTACACACGTCGTACTTTCATTTTGCTCGCTAACACGTTTTCCCTTTTCTGGGACACCAACATAACAGAAGCTTCTGTTTTTCATGGACATTTTTTACCACGAGTCACGAGTGTATTTGCCTTCACCCTAGATATAATATTTTGCTTTCATGCCATTCTATGAAACCTTTTATCTATACAAATGTACAACAAAAATGCTTATAATGTAGGCTTTTACATTCTGGGTCTCATATACCAGTTTTATAACCGGAGAAATTTTCTCATTCTCTTTTGTCACCATTTTCTCCCTGTCCATTCCAATATCCTACTTTTGTATCGATATATATGTGTGCATTTTTACAATAACAAAATGGTTTAATACGTATGTTTTGGATAAGAGAGTGTACACTATAAAAACCAGTTTATACAAGTACGATTTCTCCACAAACATTCTTTCTCCCTCCCTCGCTCACTCTCAATTCTTCCTTTGAAGAAGTAACATCCAAACAAAAACGTGTGCGTATGTTAATACGTAACTTTCATAATAACATTTACAGTTTATAGTGAGCTGTGCTCGCTTTATATTCGTTTTACCCTATTATCTTTTTTCCACATTTTATACTTTTCTCCACATTTCCCGGAGTCTAGAAAAAATCCGTGGTGGTACGTTTACTACAATTCTCTTACAACCACTTCTACTACTACTATTTCGCCTGTACTGTGTTGTTGCACTCTGTGTGTATTTTGTGGTGATTCTTGTTCTTTCAAGGGGAACCCTCATCTCATCCCCATCCATCTTTTCTCAGCGGCGCATGCATCGCTTACTTTATACCTACAACCAGAATTCCACTAAAAACTCCACCATTTATGCTATGAAGTTACCAACTAGAGTGGGGAAAGCTTTTGCTGTGTAGTAGTAGCATTTCTAAGAACCATCATAATCCTCATCAACCATTTTCGTTCAGAAGATAGAAAGGTACATGCAACATTTTTCACTCTTCATTTACTATAGAGTCAGCCTCAGTCTTTGAATCTTCACAGTCACGTTTCACATCCAACAGTCTTGTAGTAGTATTCTCTTCCAGAGAGAAAATTTATCGAGGTGATGATACAAGCATACATTTCGTCAGCCTGTCAGTCAGCAAAGCTGTCCGACTAAAAGAGAAAGGGCTTTTTCTATTTTTTTCTCTTTGTGCTTCGTGATTCATAGTTGCACATACTATTATTATAAGTTATGCTGGTTTCAATTATGAAATGTATATAAGGTGATATAGCACATCATTCAATGCAAAACATCAAACAAATTTTTTTTTACATTTTTACTGTGTTCCTTTATCACAATTTTCTCTCCTTTTCCAGCAGACCCAGTTCTCCAGCTGCTCACATGTTCATTGCCGGAGTCCCGGACGTTCTCGGTTTGCATTCCGGTTTTACTGGAAAGCGAGTTTCTAGTGTTCTTCATGCTATAAAGTAGTGTGTGACTGTGAGCTCCACTGCTTATTGTGCTACTTTACGTGAAAGTAGAAGCAGCAGCGGCACAAAGTCTGTCGGTTAGCAGGAGCAAGTTGGTGTAGGAATAGAGAGAAAACAAAGTGAATGGAAGAAGTGAAAAAAAACTCATAGCAATTCATTTAGACTGATTTTGCGTTCCAACTAAAGTTTAATTTTGAAAGCAAGAAGTATAAACTTCACGTAAATAAAGACTTTTTCATAAACCGTGAAAACTGTAAACTCATGATCCATCTGCTGTTACAGTACAGTGAAAAGTAAAACTTGACAAGAAATGAGAAATACATTTTCTATAACGTTATACAGCAATAAACGAGTCGTGAGTTTGTGAGTGAAAAGTTTACTTTGTGGATCACACACCGTGCGCGTTGCCCGTAAGCTTTCAAAGTAAACAATTTCTTTCAAACTCCAGAAACTAAACATTTTTTCTCAAGAGTTATATTTGAACATTTAAGCATATGTAAATAGCAGGTGAAAAAATAATTGCTTCGTTGCTCGCGTTTAGCAGTATGCTTGGTTTCTTCCTACTATATTGCGAAGCGGCGGCAGTCGTCTCTCAGTGTCTATTCACAGGTACATTCACAGCGCTGTGTGTGATTATTGCTGACTTTTTCTTAGAAGAAGGACTTGGGGTGACATTCGAAGAGAAACGCGTTTTGCTAGCCACTTAAAGCATTCTTTTCAAAAGTTGAAACGTTTTGGCAATCCAAGCTGCAGATAAATTGTCATTTTGCCACAGCAATTCTGCCGCTGCTATCATTCATCTTTTCATGCTGTGTGTGCATGTGTAAAGGTAAGTCGTAAATATTTGAAACAGATTTTTCATTTTAGGTCGATTGACTAGTGGTAAGAAAGGAGGGAGAGAAAGTGATGGATTGAATAGATATCAGAACACAGTTTTATGCATATTATATTGCATTATGCATTAACGGAAGCCTGTTGTGCCACGGCCGCTTTTCTGCATCAAATATTCTTTTTAAACGTGTGCACGGCAGGTTCATGGATAAAAATTTGACTTGCATACATTATCGACAACCAAACAGTAGGTATGCATTTTGATGATGTAGGTTGAAGGTACGGAACGAAAAAGGGAAAGCTGGAAGCTTCCTCCAAAAATGGTTATTTCCGTGACAAGATACGGTCTTCGTGCAGGAGCACGTAAAAGTCTCAAGGATGATCGCGTTCGTGTCATACGTTCGCTTTTTACTTTGTCGTGAGTATCGCATTTTAGTTTTGTCTTTTACTCTTGGAGCGATAATAGCTTTACCTCTCTTTTTAGTATGCATTGCTTACTTCAATCCAAGTGGAACGGTGAACTTGGAGGGGGATGAAACTTTAATGGCAAACTTTTTTATTCATTCGATTATGTTACTTAAATTTACATAGCGCGTGTATTATATATAATTATTTTTAAAGTTCAAAAGAAAAATATGAATTAATGATTTTGCCCAAAATGAAAAGCTTTCCTTTTACACACTCCATCAACTGTGTAAAGTAAATTGTTGTGTGTGTTAAAGTCGTCATTGTCGGATGCTTACATTTCCATGTTTGTGGAGTAACAAGACTTACTCCGAAGCATACAAACCTTTCACTTGTCCACCAATTTCTGTTTTTGTGTCGTTGTTTCTCCAGAAAATGGGAACGAAATTATTAAAGCCGATAACAGTTTGTATGATTAACTACCACTAACTTGTCACACTTTCAGTTCTTTTCTACTCTTTCACATTTTCTCCCATCTTCTCACTTCCGTTTTGTGCTGCCAGCGTAAAAAAATATGAATGATGTGCTGTGTAGTGTGTAGCGTATAGATTACCCATAAATGCCCATTTTCGTTTGTTCTCCATCTGATACTCTCCATTATAGCGTCATTTGTATGCGAGAGGGTGGAAAACGAATGAATCTTGTCTTGTGTTTTGTGCTTGTTTGCGTGCGAGTGCGTTTCAATCTATCTAGAATCCAGATGCATTTAGAATACCATAATATTCTGGTCAACTTGCTCCATGTCCTTATAGATCTCCCTCCCTGTTTCCGTCTTTTCCAGAAAA
The DNA here is from genome assembly GCA_029691765.1 of Entomobrya proxima. Taxonomy (NCBI): domain Eukaryota; kingdom Metazoa; phylum Arthropoda; class Collembola; order Entomobryomorpha; family Entomobryidae; genus Entomobrya; species Entomobrya proxima. The sequence goes on along the minus strand of CM056170.1, from coordinate 25,139,412 downwards.
TGGGTAAAACCCAAAAGGTTGTTCCAGGTTTTCAACTTTATTTTTTCTTGACAAGACGAAATGATAAAGAAGTAGGGGGAAATGAAAGGGTAAAGTTTATAAGAAGGAGGAGGAAAGAGTTAAAATATACGCGATAGGTGGTGTAACTTCAAACACAGTAGACACTCACGCTATTTTGTAAACTGGGATAAAAGAAAAACTCAAAGAAAGGAAATATATCCAAAGGAAAAATATGTCTATATTATTATGCCTATTTATGTGTGTACGTGATTTGTATAGCTGAAAAAAAGTTTTCTGCCTGATTATCAGCGAAAAGTGACGACGATGACAATGATGAGAGCATGATGGCATAATAATAATAGTATACATACTACAAGAATACATGCTCCATACACTTATAGCAGTATATAGAAACAAAGCTTGAAACTTTTCTGGAAAAAGGGGAAATACTGTGCAGCTAATCTTTTCAAGTGTGTTTTATGGCACCAGGAGCAGTTTGGGGAGTATTACTAACTACAGATATACCAACAATAGAAATTTTTGTGCGCTACCACACCACAAGACAAGGAGATATGACGCTGCTGAGCCATTTTTTAATGAATTTTTTACTACTTTTACGAGCAGCTTTAACAGCAACGACATCAGTGGTAACTGGTAACATTGCATGCTTACTTGCAGTTTAATTGTACGTAAGTAATAAAGACTGGCAACGCATGAAATTATTATGCACATTGAATTAGACAACATTCTCCTTCTCTTCACACCACATAGCAATTTCAAAAGTTTGCTTGTGATGTTCTCCGCTCGGCCTCTGTTCTCCTTGAAAAACTTGATAGGATTAGTATGGCTGTACTTTACTAACTTCCTGTTGTATCACCGTTTCTACTCAAATGTGCATACATATTATCGCATTCCGAAAAACTGTGTGTTGGCTCTTTCCAAATATGAAATACCATCAAAACAAGAAAATGCTATGTGCGGACACAGAGCAATTAGTGCCTAATTTTTGTTTGCATTACTGAGCCTTTTGAAAAAAATATTAAATGGTACATCAAAGGCGTGGCTGAATGAAGCACACCAACAAGCCAAGTCCATTTTTCTGCTTTTGATGCTGATGACGATTATCAGGCGTGTTCTCTTATTCGTATTCCTGTCTTGTCTGCTTAAAAAATATTTTCTTTTTGAAATATGCAGAGATGTAGATTGGGTTAAGTGTGCACGCATGGGCATTCTAATGAGATTTTTAATTCATGAAAATGAAAGGCGCATACTGAAGAAGAAACAAGCGAGTGGAGATTTCTGGCTACTGACAAGTCTCTAGAAAAGGCAATGCATGCTATTTAGCAATTCGGTTTTCTCCGCTTATACTCAATTCATGCGCATCCAATAATAATTTCCATTTTTATTGTTCACCAAGTTTTAAAAAAAATATATATTATTTTTCTATGTAAGGCTAAATGGCTGGAAGGGATTGAGTTCTTTTCCTTGAAAACTCTACTGGATTGTTGTTAAAATGACCTTTTGTGGGACAAAAAGCCTCCAAGAAAAGCTTACAAGAACTTTACGCTTCGGGAAATAAAATTGAAACGCACGCATGCATACGCCATTATGTGGAATAGGATCTATTTTATAACTCCTTCTTTCTTTACTTTTTCTACACTATTTAGCTTAAATGTAGAAGCCATAAAGATAAAATGCAACGTAAGCGCAGCGGAAAGCGGAATAGTGACAATGGCAGTTGCTACCACCACCACCACCACAAAAGACATGGTAGACAGCAGGCAGCGTGTGTTATACCGTATAGGGGTAATGTAATAAACGTAAATATAAGTCGATAAAGGCTACAAATACAAGAAAAGAGACAGTATTCATGTATAAAAGACCATCCATCCATAGCTATCCATATTTTTTTTTCGTTAGACACAAACTTTACTGCACACAAACTTGAAATAAGAATATAAAAACTAAAAATGTTGATTCTGCAGAGCGCTGAGACTCTGTAGTGCAATTGCATTTGTAAAAAGGAGGAAAGGGGAGAGAGAAATAAGGAAAATTTACGACCGCTTTAACCATGAACTTGATTTCTCGGATAAAAAAGTGGATGCTTCACCACCACCAGCAGTAAAGTAAGTAATAGAAGGAAAGAGTACAAGGAGAACAACCATTTAACCGAATAAAGAAGGTTTTTTTCTTTCTTCGTTCTTTGACGGCTTATATGGCCAGAGCCATGACCATAACTCTACAAACGCTTCTGCTACCAATTTTTTGCTGGTGCGATTATTAGAACAATCCTGCTGAAGAATCCATATGCTTGCACATGTTTTATAGGAAAACAACAGTAAAACAAAAAGTACTCAAAACAAATGTTGTATAACACAATGCGTAATTGGCAGGGTTTTGAAAAAGTTGAGAAAATGGAGTTTTTTCATGAACACAAAGTTTGGACTTTGCTTCTTTTTGTTTTGACTTGTGCCCCTGAAGTGGATGAAAAATAATACAAATGTTCCACGTGGACTCATAGAACCACATTAAAAGTTATTCAACAAAGCAGTTATTAACAGTATCCCCTGTTTTATTGTTATGTTTGTGCCTTTGTCTTTAAAATGGGATAAAAATCCGGTAAAATCTTGCTACTTAACATAGAGAAGCTATTCATTTCTCACAATGTGTAGTAATTTTCTCCAGCAATTATGAATGGCATTATCATTTTTAAAGTGGTAATCAGTGAGAAATGCTACGTTTGGGCCCGCCACCGCCCTAGCTGCTTTCATTATCGGGAAATAATAAGTAAAGTTTATATCGGATGAACCTGTACGTGGGTCTACCATGTACGTAAAATACGAATAGTAGTGAAGGCAGTGATAGTGATGATAGGGTTGCGGAGTGGGTGTGGGAATCAAGTAACCTTATTATCTTAAAACGTGTTTCTCTACAGTATCTTTCCTACCGTACACGTAGCAAAGAACTGGTCTAAATAGCTGTAGTCAGCATTTTTCTATGCTCCCTTTTTTCTCACTTCTTTGCCAAGAATGAAGACACTCCCTTGATGATTAACTTACTGTACCAGCAGCACAGGAAACTATGTGCATGGCCAAAAAAGTGGTAAATTATATAATTTTAATGCAGGGAAAGAAGATATGAGAAGATATATTATGGTGGTGTTGGTTATGGCTAGAAAAAAGTTAGTAATTTAGTAACCGGCCAGGCAGTAATAGAATCAATGAGGCAAAGCCAAGGTTAAAGATTCATGATATTTATCAACAGTAATAGGAAAGCACACGTTGATAGCGCCATTGTAAACGGATGTAATAATTTGTGTGGTAATGTCAAAGTCAGCAATATCACAGTGGAAAAGCGAAAAGTAATTTGAACAGAAATCTGGTTTTAATGAGTTGTTTGTTATGTGCAATGCTCGGTATTGTCTTCATGGTGATTCTGTTGTTGCCAAAAAATTAAAAGGTTAACTATTAGCAAAAATTTGATTCCATGAGGAGCATGTCTCACGCAATTGTTCAATGAAACTATTTATAGGCGCCCATTAGCACTATCACTGCTAATTAAGTAGAAGGTTTTCAGAAAAAATACTGATTCATGTCATAATCTGGTTGACTCTAAAATTTGAACTGGAGGGAATGTGGGTTTAAAGATTTTTAAAACCTTTCATATACAAACATTCAAGTGTAGTGTTTGTTTACTATATCTACCTTACCACCCACCATTATGTAGGCTAGTTATTAAATCGCAAGTATAATATATCGATGATCTTTTATTTTCAGTTTCTGCTATTTAGTTGCATAAAAGCAACTAGCGCAATAGCGCATCTGGTTGTAAAATAGACAGGAAATGTCTTAATAGATAAAGTCTAACCTTTGACGCTTTATTTTGAACGTCTTTTCTAAGCGTATAAATTATTTAGAATATTATCCATCTTAGTAAACTGGAAATGCCAATGAAGAAAACAGAATACTAAAATTCAAGTAGTTTTAACTTTCTTTATGCGTACATTTTATCATGATGTGTCGTTTTTTTAAATAAAAAAAATATGCAAATACCTGGATATGTACTTTCCAAAAAATAAAATCTTTTGTATTTGCATGAAAGTTGAAATTGTACATTTTTCTCTTTTACGTAGTTTTCTATTGTGTTTTATTAGAATGCGTGTGTACTGTGTAAACTTTTTATTGTATTGGCTGTAGAAGCGGATGATTGCATAATAAAAAAGACTGCATCTTGCCAATTTATTCCTTTTTGCGCCACAGGAGGAAGCTTTGAAGATTCCGGATAATAACCATCCATTCTACTGCAACATAACACACAACTTGCTTTACATATTTTGCTCTAGTTCATGTCAAAAGTTCAAAAACTCTCTCAAAATTGTACAACAATACTTTCTTACTTATTTGGTGCATACTCAATAAGCTTTTTATTCCGAACAATATTCCCGCAGTGAAGGAAATGAAATCCCTTTACGCAAACCCGCCAATGTATAGACAAGACAGACAGATAAAAATTGGTGCTAGAAATTCATAAATTCAGACACAGTTCCATTTTCAATGTTTGAGAATTTTCTTTCTTTTTTAAATATAACAAGACTTTTATATCTTAAAACAGTAAAGAATAGAGACAAAAAATAAAAGGAAGGAAAACCTTGTGTGTTTTCCCCTATCATTTCATTACGTGTATTATTTGTTCACTGCGGCAAAGCAAAGTGTTCGGTATTTTTACAAGACAAGGCATTTGTAAACCCAACATGAGAAAAATATGGGCAGTTTTTTCCATCAGGACAGTATAAATCCTTTTTGGCAATATTCTTCTTTTGAAAAGAGCATAGGAAATTCTCAAGCAGAAACGATTGTTTTTTATTTCAAAAAAGCAAATAAAGACGGTACTTTCGAATTTTCGATCGGGTCACAAAAATAATAATGCTTTGCAAAGAAACTGCGCAAATAAAGAGATCTCTGTTTTCTCTTTCGTTTTCAAGGACAAAGGAATGCTTGTGTGGTCGCGGTTGGATGTGTTGGTGCTAGAAAGCTTTAATGGCAATTGCACATTGTGTGATGCTGCAGATAGGAGTAATTTTCATGGAAAAGTCAAGAACCGTTCCGTAGATGCAGATGCTTCTTTTTGGCTGGCTCTCATAAGCTATTTCAGTTCCAAGGTATCCAAAAGAGAGCTAAACTTGCAGGTACTTGAGAGACTTGACATAGCAGATGACTAACTTTTATCTAAAATCCAACAAGGCCATTGGCCATTATACCATCATTCTAAATGCAAAAATCTAGTCTCTCTACAACCCTCTTGCAGCAAAACTGGAAAACTAATCAAATTTTCCAGATGTCATTTTCCCCATTCTCTATGTATTTTCTATAGTATAACGCTTACACACAAAAACACCATTATGAGCATTTCTAACTCCGAGAATTCGTGCACCGTGCATCTTTTAACCCTTTTTCCCTAATGAAGTTTTCTAATTCCCGTAAGTACATAATCCCAACGAATGGATCTAATTTCTTATTAAAACTTTCTTTACTACAAGACAGCCATTTTCAGTTGCCTGTGTTGCACTCTGTACTTTGCCATTTTAGCTCTGAAGGGACAGCGTGGATGATAATAATGTGCACACAAGCAAGTTTCAAATTTCGTGTGCCCCAAGAAAGTAATAATTGAAAAGTTCGTTGTCTATTTTGCCTTGGAATGATACTAGAGTAAACAAACAGCAAAACGCACCAGAAGCTAGATAACATTACAATTTTCTAGATGATGAGCAGCTGGATTAAAAGTGAAGAGTAGAAGCAAATTGTTGTTATCACGCCTTCCATCCCGTGTATTGTTTCCGTTTAGGTGCACGTGCAAAAAGTACTAAAATTGTAAAAGTAAATTGAATTTAAAGGGAACAAAAGAAAGCATTGCCTGATACACAAAATAATAGGGGAAATTGGAACACAACACTCTACTAGAATGTGAAAGCGTTGCGCGTGTCGACCGCTTTTCTCCATGTAGCCTTCGCATGGAATCTATAATCAACTTTATTTTTTCTTTACAGCCAGGAGCAATAGCACCACTGCAATTATTATGCCAGCTTGTTGTGTTTTGCTATAGTTCGTGGAAAGTTCACAGGTGGACGCTTAAAGGGGAAAACTCGAACTCAGAGGATCTCATTAAGTGTCATGCTTTTGTGAGCAGTAAATTTAGGTCACAGTCACATGTATTACCTCTTTGTATTACCGCACAACACAATCATGATGGCTACACAACAACAATAACGTAGGTATTCTGTACAAAAAGTTTTAATGCTCCATCAAGAAAAAAGTGCTTTAAAAGGAAACGTGAAGCCAAAAGATTCGCTATAGATCTCTTATCCCTGGTCTCATAAGCTTCGACCTGCGGCTTTTCACTCCTGTTTTCATTCCAGCTAGTTGTCCTTGTGAAACTAAAAAGACCTTTGCGTCTGAAAGTTAAACAAAAGTCGCAATAAAATAAATTGTTGAGTGCATTAAATCGCTATCAGCAATATGTGACCCTTGCACAACTTAATATTTGATAAAGTCTTTGGCAATAACACAAAGCCGCGATAATAAAAATTATACATATGAGAAGCACTCTGAAAAAGTGAATGTTTTTATATTTTATTAGTGGCCTGGCCTGCTGGCATCAGGGGCTTTTTGCAACGACCTTGATTTCTGTTTTTGCTGCGGTTTACTTTTCTTTCATTGTAACACTTGGTTTGCTGGCTTGCTGGCGGCTCCAAAGAGTCCATCTACCTATCAGAAACCTATAACCTTTCCCATTTAATAAATTGAAGGAAAGTATGAATGCAGTTTGCCAAAATAAATGCGCACAGTTCTACATTCTCCTTTCACAATTTCCTTTGCATTATGGATGCATATAGATACAACATATCGTTAGCATGTAATAGTACTGATATCTCATGTAAATTAACCATTGGGAGAATTTATGCATTATTTCATTCGGATGTACTTGGCACAATATGTATGCACGTAAACGCATTTATATTTTGTGCATTGTGTTTTATGGTACGGAACGGTTTTTCTAAGGAGAAACCTTTTTCTGTCTCAAAAAACGAAAGATAAATGCACCCCAGGAGTGTTGCAACTGATAAGAACTTTGGCGTCAATTTTTTGTTCGGTGCACAATCATCTACTATCACTACAGCTAAATGAACTAGCTATATATATTAATGAAGATCACAATAAAGCTAAGAATGGCTATCGTTATTTCATCTCGTATCAATTTCACAAGCAGCTGGACATGGTAGAAGATCAAGATTAATTGACTAAGCGTAAAAGTGCAATAGTAAACCTTATTTTTTGTGGTATTGAGCCAAATCGTGTGCTGACTTGTTGACCGACACGAGAAGAAAGTATCACCTTACTTTTCTAGAATTTGTTGAGAATGTTTATGTGCATCTAGGTATTTAATCTGGGCACCAGACACATGAAAATTGCAAGATGATGCATTCATTCAACGTGGTATATATTTGGACAAGTAATCATAAGTATACAATTGCCTTATCACATATAAGCCACTCTTTTTATATCCTGATGATGTGCAATGCGCAGTTTTTGCACATCTGACCTACCTTGTCCTTTGGGAGTCGTCACTGAATGGGGCTAATATATAATAGGATCATGGCATATAATATGCACATTGCATGAAAAGTTGATGAAACGCCCGAAAGGAAAAACTGAAAGAAAAGGCATCTATTATTACAAAGCCATATTACACATTTGCATTATACTTTGTACATATACAAAAAGGGAAAATGCATTTTCTCTCCAAATTCTCCCATTCCTTTTAGGATCATTTATATATCAACAGGGCTGTATACTATATGAGCTCAAACTAGACAAAAAATGCACTTATTGCAGTGCAGTTGTTGTGGTGTTGTTCTAGGTAGAGGAGTGTGCACCGTTTGTGCCATGCCATGATCATCATCGTAAGTCCTCTCTTTTCATTTTCTGGGGTTTCTTCCGTACCAACCCGAATCGGAGTATAGGGATAAGAAATTACGTCTGTATACCATTATATTTTTGGATCCCCTCGTCTTTCCTCATTTCTCCGCTTTATCTTAATTCCTCTCCCTACGCAATGCAAGGTACAAGTGCTCTCTGCATTACTGCTTCATCATGTAACAAACTCATTCAGAAATCAACATCATTTATTTCTATCGTTCTCTCCGGCTCCGGGTGTAGAAAAAATAGTACACAAGAAGTACTTAGTTAAGTTATTGTAAATGCGTCCATTTATACAAGAAGATCCGAAATGCAATAAACTTTCAACTTGTTATTTTTCTACACAATATATCATGCTTGTTTGCATACAACTATCATCGGCAAAGCTTAAGTTGCGCCAAGCCAACAACTGGAACAGCGTGTGTTGGTGGGAAACATATTGAAAAGTAAAGAAAGAGTACAGTCATTCTTCATTATTGTTCTAGAGAGAGAAAAAATTGAATGATGCAGACAGCACAAGTATAAAGATTAATATTTTTGCTGCTCTGGCTTAGCCAAGGCTTGGCAAAGAGAAGGGAAAAGTAAGCAGCAATTTATCTTGATTCAATCTTCACTGCACTTTCTTTTTTCTTCTCACGACGACAAAATTCATAGCAGTTTCCTTCTTTTTTATCACCATTTGAACTATCGCAGCTTATTACAATAGCATCATGGCAAATGTCATTGTCTTCCACTACAGTATGTGTGTGTTCTCAAAGGATTTCTTTAAAACGTACAAACAAAGCGTGTGAGATCATTATAATTTATAATGCACGTTCGGAGACGCAGCAGAAGTACGGTAAAAATCAAATAACCCTATTTTGAAACGCATCTTATACTTAAGAGTGGTAGGTGATAACCTGACCAGGCTACTGCATCTACAACTTTTTGTGGCATTTTTAGTTGAATTTTACTTTTGCAATGCAAGCAGTGTATTTTCACTAGTGGCATACCACTCTACTTGGTAAAAACCACTTCTATTTCACTTGTACAAGATTTTGAGTGGAAAAGGAAAGAGAACAAGAAGGAAAAACAATGAGCAGGAAAACAAGATGAGATAGCAAATGTAAATAGAACTACGATGACTGCATCTGCTGCATCTATTAAATCGAAAGAGGCAGGGTGGCAATGGCAATATGAAATGAGTGCTGCAACAGCAATGCAATCTCATCTTCATAAATGTTCATACATTCCTTGTGCTAGTAGTAGTAGCGTTACTTACGTGAAACGTTTCAGTGTGGTGTATGGGTGTATGACAGAGTTTTAGCTTTTATGCATCAAAGTAAAAATCTAGCATGTGGATTTTTATTTTCATTTTGGATTGCGTAGTGAATTGGGAAAGGAGTAAAGAAGCAGAAATGTGATGCGGAAAGGAGAAGAAGAGATGTGCTTTTGCTCTTCACTGTATCATTATGCTCCCTGACGTGAAGCAGCGAGCAAGCTGGTTTTCCTGAGTTGTTGAGTTGAGGTTCGGGCAGTTTTGTCAGCAGAGATATTCCGAGAGAAAATCTGAGAGAACAGCATCCAGGCTTTCATATCATTTAGCCTTTCGAGAACTCTATCCGGACAGTATACCGATTGCTGGACTAGGAGAAGTGAAGCATAACTTCAACTTTCATTTCGTGCCCGTATTGTTGATGATACCCTGAACTTTCATTTGGATTTTCTGGATTGTTCAGAACTGTTTCGGGGAAAAATTTCTGGCATTCTCTGTTATTATAAACACAGTTTTTGGATTTTTAGATGAACGGATTTATACATCGTTTACCCATTTTTCTCTCGTTTGTTGATCCCAAACGTGGTAGTGGTCGTGGCAGTGCGGTTTCAGGATTTTCGCGTTGCGTTGTTGCTATTATAGGCTCCTTGTTGAGTGATAAAACTACAAACCAGTGTTGATGCTTGGAGGCAACAGTAGCATTGGTGAAATTACTTTTTCCTGCAGCTAGACAGATTTATCCCATTTCACTCTAATCCAACGAAAGAAGGATACAGTTGGCCATGCCTAATGTAAGTGTCCCTGTTCACCACGTCCACACTTTATCATTTCATGTGCGGACATTCTAATAATTTTATTATTTTTTACGAAAATACATGTGGATATATACAATTTTATTGTGTATGTACATGACATAGCGATAATAAATGATCCGTTTTTCTATCCAATGAAGTGTATAATCTCGTGTTGCATCTAATGGGTTTCCTTTCTTCCCAATGATAACGCAAACAGTACTTGAGGCAGTAGATAATATGTCGTGTTAATGGTGGTGGGCTAAAATTTGAGAAAATAGCGAAAAAATATCCTTAAGCTGTTGGATTTATCTGTGTCAGTGCAATAAGTCGGCAGCTTATAATGGATATTATGTGAATGAACAAAAAAATCAATGTGCTGCCTACCCATGTGCTACTGACATGTGAAGTTCACTGATTGTTATGTTTATTTTTTTATTCCCTGCTACCATCATGAAACTAATTGTACAACATGACATACAAATAGTAGTGTGCTTAGTCCATTATATTTGATGACTCATTTTATTGTGTGTGTATTTTTATCGATTATTTCATACTATTGCGTTTTTGGCGTACTTTCATCCAAAAAGTGAACTTTTGGGTACCCGTCTCGTAGCACATTTAACAGCCGGGTGTCTCTGACAATATTTTCCATTTCCCTTTTACTGCTTCTACAGGGCAGATAGGGACCACACAGGAAATTGCTTTTATCATTTCAATCCGAAAAAAACAAGTGTGTTTACTGTGGCTTCTTTTTATGGCATTTCTCTGTCGTCCTTCCATTTTCACTAAAAGGACCTTTGATTGACTCCGAGTTTTATCTGCCAGCTTCCATGTATTGTTGATTGTGCAAGCTAAGTGGAATAAAAATGTACAAACTTGACTGCAAAAAGTGAAAGCAAGCATTGTAGAGGTTTCATTCAAGTACACCGCTGGATCCAGTTTTCACTTTCAAGTGCTGCGGCTTTTACAGCAAACTCACTATGATGGCGTATTTTACTTAATTGGTAGAGACAGTGATCAAAAGGGATCTTTTAGAATATCAAGTAGAGCAAAGGATGTTCTAGCACTCGGTGTTCTCTTTTTCAAAAGGTAAGCATAAATAGGAATACAATTGATCATGATGACGATTACACAAATTGTCTCCTCTTGCTTTGAAGAATATCATGTAGTAATATCAAATGTAAAACCTGCCATGCCATAATATTCAGAATGGCATTACAAGCAAGTTTTCATTTTGTAATGAGCAGGAGGATCGCGGTAAAGTTTCCGGCTCCCCTTGGAAAATCGATAAAAGCTTTGTTTGTGTGTGCGGGATGTGGAACTTGCTAAATGGAAACTGGAGTCGTGAACGGCTCACGTTCGTGTACTCGTGTCCATCACGGCGTGAATTACAATGAAAATGAAAGGAACATCATACGCCTGGGAATCGTAATTCAGAGCGTAAAGTAAAACTACGTGTATTACGTATATTATTCTTCTCTACGTGTTTAGTTTAGAGTAGTAGCAAAGGCCAAACAATTTGTGCCTTTGGTAGGAAATATAGTAAAGAACCCGGACCCACCCGCATACAAACATATTATTACGTGATAACAAAGCTGACAGAAAGGAAGCCACATTTCATTTATCAAGTCAAGTAATTAATGAGTTAGTTCTGACCATGCCCATTGAAATCTTAAGTGGTAAAAGTTTCAAATAAAAACGCTAATATTTTCATGTATTTTTTAAATAAATAAATCAAACCCACAATGTAAAACTGACATCAACCAAACAGTTTTAAAAAGAAAAATATTAATGCGCTCCAGCTCAATTTCCTACATTCGTGATGCTTTATATTTTGTAAGATAATGGTATGCTTATGTCTTTTAACTTTTAAAAGCGCATAAAAATATTCAGGTCACAGAATATCAATTGTTGACTGTAGGGCTTTTAGTTCAAGTTAAAAGTGTAATTTTAGTCATTTCATTTCCATTCTTCTTACGTGTGCTAGTAATTCAATGGTTTCGAAAAGACAATGCGCTTTTTGTTAAGCGCACAATGATGTCAGTGGGGTTGATAGTTGATGATGTATATGAGGTGCAAGTGCAGGGCATGTAATATACATACACAAACAACAAAAATGTTTGTGCGTCTGCATTCTATCTGTTGTCTGCTGTCGATTTGTCTAGGTCTGTACAAAAATGAATGAATGAATGCTCTCCAAATGTAGCACATCAAGGCTTCTTCTTATAGCAGGAGAGGAAAATTGGAAGGGAAAAAGAATGCGTTAAAGTAGGCGAAGAGAAAAGGAGAATGGGGATGTTAATGACTGTGATGATCCCACATAAACAGAAGAATGGTTGACAGTAGAACAGAACAGTTGAAAAAAGGATAGAAGTTTGAAAATTGAAGTTAGAAAGATAGAAAACACGCAAGGAAACAAGATTCGGGAGGATAGATTACAGTTAACCTAATCACTGCGCTAACTTGACAGAGCAGGCATAAATATTTGATATCGTGGTTTGTGATCGACTTGCCCATGAGCATAGAAACACATATGAAGTCAACTGTGCTTGTTTTCTGAAAATTAAGACCAATATTGACAGCTTTCGCGAGCGAGTAAAGCTCTTATTATATATAATTCTCTTTAAAGTACAGCATCGTAAAAGCAGCAGAAGCCAGCCTGATTACCCATTTGTTACAAGGCATTTTATACGATAGGCTACTTGACGCTAATTAGAGTGGAGCCTCGTATAAACCAGAACCAGAAAATAAATTAAATAACATAAGATAAAAGACAATATCTTAAAACGAATATTCTCATATTCAATATAATTAAATAAAGCTTTGCTTGGTTTGTTTGAAATTCGTTATTAGTACGTAGGCATTATCATCAATATCATTAGTGGCTGATCAGACATCTGATTTAGATTTCACGTTTCTTTGTTTTTGAATGCGCAATAGTGACACTATGCACATTTATATTGTTACTTATCATAAAGTTTTCATTAGAACGCAATATGAAACCTGCAACGAGATAATCCTATTAATGCTAATTCAGTAAAAGGATACAATGTCATATTAATTTCGCATGGAATAAAATAATCTTGTTGTTTCATCAACTTTGCTGCCACAGTAAAACAAGTATTTGTGTCTTCCTCCGCAAAATTAAACAAACGTCATCGGTAACAGCAGCATCATAGTTTCATGAGTGTATTTCAAGACTTTTTTATTCAAGTTTGGAAAGTGAATTTTTCAGAAATGGATACATAATGAGGCCTAGTCCGAAGGCGACATAAAGTTAATGAGACTCGAAAGATAGAACTCTAGCGTTGTTGGCGTTCATTCATATTAAGAATAGCGTAGAATAATTTTTTGCGGATTTTAATTTCTTGTAAACAACCCTTCTGACAAGAAACGAAGAAAACACTTCTTGCGTGCAAATCATGTACCTAATTTTGCACGATAGAATTACTTCGTTTCGAATGTATGAGTTGTATGACTTTCTATGATCATGACTGAAAAGTTATCTTGAATGTGTTTAGTCTTCACCGTGTGAAGAAGCAAATTACTCACACGATAAGAAAATCAGTAGTATACATGATACTCAGGGCATGCTTGGGTTGTTCTCAAGAAACAAGAGCGCAATTTGAGAAAAACCTAAAAAAGACGTTAAGTGCAGCAAAATAATTGCATACTGCAAGCACGAGAATATAGACGTGCACAATCATTTAGAAAATCGGTTTATAATGAATCTCGCATTTCGAGTGGGAAATTGTGATTTTTGTAAAAGACGAGAGAGAACAAATGTCATCGAGAAAACTGCTGTTGGTCTGCAAATCTAATGCAAAAAATTAAGTTTTGCGACTTGTCTTTCTTTCGTTTGCAATTGCAGCGCCAGCAAAAAACGTGCCTTTCATGATGGGTGATGATAAATTGCAAGCACTGCATGTTTGCAGTTTGATATTGATATGAGGCATGAGGAGATACGCGATTTGCCTTCAATGAAAAGTAGTAAGGAACAAAATAAATTGGTGTGATTTTTCATGTTGAGAAAAGGAGGACGTTCAAGATCAAGGTGCAATTACGATGGACACAGAGAACGATGGTCTCATTTAGAAAAACGCAACGATGCAAACGACACATTTTACCAGAATATGTAGCAAAACAGATTAATTTTAACTTTCGCATTACGCAGGCATTTACTGAGCTTTAAATATTATACTTGAGCTTGGGCAGTTGCTTAGAAGCAACGTCTCAGCCAAAGCTTGTGAGTCATATGAAGACGACT
>CM056170.1:24979929-25125023 GCA_029691765.1 Entomobrya proxima | reverse complement strand
TACGAGCTTTAATGCACTGAGCTGAAGACTAATACCACGTTCAAGATCTTGTTTGACCTTTTATGCTATCTTCATCTTTTTACGACAATTCCCTCTTTTCCTTAGTAGGTAGGTAAAACAGAGTAAAAATCACCTATATAATATATGAGGTTTTATTACTGTGAAGGATTTTATGTTGGTCTTAATGAGAAGTTTTTGTTTACTCCGAGTTAACCCAAAAGAGAATTCAGTGTCCGTATACCTCATAATCAAGTAGTCCGTAGAACTATTGGTATATAGCAATTTGAATGAATAAAGATGTGAATTGTTGATTTCTACGAGATTTCATGATGAATAACATTAACATTAAAAAGGATTTAATAGTTTACTAATAAGCTGCCAACTCATTATCTTGATTTTATTATTTTTTGATAGTTTTGACGTACGAGGAAAAGAAAGCTGTAAGTATTGGTACTACTGATATAAGAATTGATTCTATTGAATACCGGTTTGCAAACATTACACATGACACGAGTTCGTGGGAAACTATTTAAACTGAGATAGGTCATTTTGATAAAACATTAATTTGTACTTGATCACTTAATTAGTCATGGGTTATTGTCTGGTATAACGGTAAATGGTTGCTAATAAGATTAAATCGTAAATGATGCTGCAAAACAGTTAGTTGCTTATGTCACATATATGTCACTTGTCGCTTGTGGAACTAATACTAGTTTATATTTCACGCACAATGACAAAGTATGTATCATGAATTATACATCATAAGTTAAAGTGATAAGTGATAACCCAAAGTTAAAAGTTAACTAGAATCTGAAAATGTGTTGTATGGTATTGATATATATCATTCTATAATAAGATTTTAATGTAAAACAAACTAAGTAATCTAAAAAGTGACGATGTTTTGGTTAACTAATTAGGTGTTATTGCTGTGGGAAAATTCTATTTCCGGTTTTCAAGATCATATCAGACATGTCGCATGTCGTTTGCCGATATAAATAAGTCTGTAATTTATTAAAATTGATTGCTTCACTTTGCCACGAAGTTTTTCGTGTCAAGCTTTTAAACACTTACTTTCGCGTTAACTCAAATTCGTAGTGTTTCTCAAGTTTTCAAGGACTTATCTATAATTTCGTTCCTTAAAGGGTGTGGTGAGTTTTATACCAACATAGAGTAATTTATATTATACATTTCTTACACTTCTGTAGTTTTGTTTCCACTTCTGACACGTCATATTATTTTGATTTTATCATCTTTCAAAATCCTACCTTCGTATTACGGTAATACTTTTGACTTGATCATTATGTTCGTATATCATCTTCCCTTTTCCTTTTCAGTCATCAGCTCGGCAATGAAATCAATGGTTTCTTTCAATTTTCTCAATAACTCTTCCAAGGAAAGCAAAGATAAAACAAATATTATTTTTCCTTGATGAATTCAAGCAGATCACATAAATTCTGGGAAATTGTCTTTTTCTATTTTTGTACCCCTGCTTAATATAAACTGACAACAGAACCCTATTACCTTAAAGATGAGTGACAGATACCATAGACTTTCTCTGCAGACTATATCTGCAACCTAATTTATTCTAGTTGTTGCAATTGCTTACGATAAAAAGAATACATGCCATGCTATGTTTATTAGCGGCCCATCATTACTCAATAGTGACAGGTGGTAAAAGGATGGATGATGCCCACCAAAAAATATATATATTTCTTTATAAACATATACAGGTATAGGTATCCCACTAGGAGTGAGTGTGTGCTTCAAGGCCTTTCTCATCCTTTTCTTTTGTGATTCTAGTCCTTTTCTCCGACCCTACTCATGTGCATATGGTGTGTGCTTTATGGAACGGAAAATGCATGATTCGGGATAATAAAAGTTTCAAGGTGACTTTCATTCATTTTCCTTCTCTTACACTGTCGTCATTTCGTACAACAGACCAAAAGAAAGCGAACGACTTAAAAGGTGATAGATACTGCTACTCTACTGGGTTTGTTTACTTTACACTAATAATACTCACTGAGACTGTTAGACTGTTTACATGTGATGACGCATAAAGTAGCGCGCTGTGCTCGGTGGATGATATTCTTATTCTAATGATGTTCCTTTTTTGCACTTTCAAATCTTAACCTTATCTATGGCAGGTAAGGTTGCATGATGCATATATAGCATATTATGATGAAAGGGAAAGGAAAATATAAAAGGTAAACGTTGTGTGTGTGTGTGTATCTACGTTGTACCTATGCCTGTTCCCTGCTCAAGGTAACGCATGCTGTTTCCAACCAAGAGAAAGCAAATCAAATTATCAAGGTGAAATTTATTCGCAGTAACTTTGCTATTCTTAGAAAACAAAATGTATACGCAGCTAACTGAAAGCTGGAGGACAATTTCATTCTTATTTGCCAGCAGCCGCTGAGAAATTGTTGGATGATCTAGTATTTAGCCTGTCTACTCTACAACACTTGTCTTCTGTATTACACAAATGGAGAAAGTATTTGAGACAGGAACGGCATTTCTTCTTTCAACTTAATGCAAATATAGTCATAGGTATAAAATGTATTCTGAAAGTAGAGAAATGTACAAATTGTATTCATAGCAAATTTTCTAATTGAAGCGTTGACCTCGATATTACTTTTCACTTTATCCCAGTATTTGTTTACAAAAAAGGCACAAATGCATCGAAAGTACTGCTTACTTATTATACTTACATCTCGCAACTGAAAAATTCAACCTCTGGTATATTCATTCATTCATGGTTGGTATCACAAGCGTTTTCATTCACAGCATCATTTCGTGACGTGAACACAACAGAGTAATGCTTTTTTATCAACTCAAACGATATGAGGTTTTACATCAGCAAACTTGTATTTTTGTATATTGTATTATTCGGCATGATACAAACTAATCTTATCCAGTAATTTCATTTGCAAAAGAATGCAAAAGAAAATTATTCATTGTTTACTGCTTTGCATCAAACAAGTTTATATTAGCCATAATTTCATCTTAGACTAAAACATACCAAAGTATTGTAGAACAAAACTACATGCTCAAAACTTCAGACCAAGTTGATACTTTTGTACGTGGGAGCACTTAAATTGATAAATGGAGACTGTACCAAGGTGTAAAAATCAATAGTACGAAAGCCCTTTTGACTACATAAAATGAAAGTACAATTTTAAATACTTTGAGCGGTATTATGCAAATTATTATACTCTCGACAAGTTAGCAATATAAAGAGTTGTTAACTTGTTATAAAAACTTAGTGAGACTTGTTTAATCAGTACAACCCACTCCATACCTTGTCGATATAACGAGAGGTTTATTTAAATATTTATGAACAAAGCCTCTTGGTTTATGTGATTATGGAAAATTGGAAATGCTCTCTAGTTTTTCACACAGAAGATACCTAACTGTACATTTTAATCCATATTATGAATTGGTATTTCCTTGGGGTTTTTGGATTAAAAAGTACTACTTGTTTTTCAATTGGTGAAAGTGGCATAAAGAGTACCTCCACTTGAAAGACAATCATGCTTTTACTTGGATTTGGTTTTGATGTGCCACCAACCTCTCAGCAAACAAATTGGATTGGAGCGCGTTCGTTTGTAAAAAGGTTTCGGGGGAACATGTCTTCAACGTTTCCTTCATTGCTCAGTCGAAAGATTTTCTTTGATTTGGGATCCAGACTTGAACAATCATTTACGATTCAGCAACCCTTTTCACCAGTAAACACGGTTGACAGGGGCATCTATATCGGTAGGAATCTTCACATAACACCCAACCTTTTTTCCTATGATATTTCAACATTGCAATCATTCTGATTCAGTTCTCATTCATTTTCCAACTCGAACCAGAACATAGTTTGCAATTTGTAATTCAAATGAAAAACCTTGTCTATTGCCAAAATTCTCGTCTCATTCTTCCTTTGTCATATCTCGACCTACCCAACATTTAAGTACATTTCACTGTTATTAGTATCTTTTGTTTTTCGTTTCATTACCAAGTTTTGTACCCACCTCTTCCATTAGCATCCCTGATGATTACCCATTATCATCACTGCAACAGTCATCATAATCATGAATATACATGAAAATGCGAGCATTTATCCTTGGGACTTCTCCGCTCGTGAAAATGATGATGACAGCGAAAACCGTGATAATAGTAATGATGCCTGTATGACAGAGAATCACCGCAACCGCTATTATGATTACGGACTGACAGACAACACATATAAACAAAAACTTTTAGTGTTCTTGTTTTGCGTCACATTTTTGATGTTCTTTATTACGTAACCCGACAACTCGAGTCGTATTAAAACAGTCATGTTTATCGTCATCCTCACTGCAGCGCATCAGCGGTTTTCTTTGTAGTATTCTGGAAGTCACAGTCCATTAATTAAGGTGACATTGACTGAAATGGCCTCTTCTTTTGTGTTTCACACTAATTCTTAGCGTTCGTAATGAAAATCGCGAGTTTTTATTGGTACTCAAGCAGCGGGTGAGAGGAATAAAAAATAAAAATACATGTTGGATTTCCTGTTGAAAATGGAAGAGGGTTGCAACACTCACTGTGACATTTAATTTTACTGTACTATCAGCACCCCGAAGAAGCATGGCAATAATTAATAATTATGGTTTGGCAGAACACTCAAACGGAACCTGCAACAGCACATGAAAAGATAATAATAACTGAAAATAGGGTACTTTCTTGCCTCGAAGTATTATGACTTTACGGCTTTGTGAAATCCAATCTTACTTTATCCCAAAAGTCTTACGGTCAATGATAAAATACCATCTCGTTTCACTTTGCAGTGACTGTCATCAAGGTGTAATAACAGACATAATTTTCTTTGCGAAAATATAAATGCATCATTTTACAGCAGTCAACAAAGCAATGGCAGTTGGCAGTACTAGAGCCACAATAGCAATAACAATTACCTTTTTGCAACTTTTGGATAGCTGCCCTATCACTTTGTTCAGAATGCTAGCAAGGAAAATGTATGCTCTGCATACATAATAAAATATGTTAAGTATTGTTACACATTTTTGCCAAAAGTAGATAACCACAGTACGTTTAAAGAATTCTTTTAGTTGGCTGAAAAAGCAAATACATATACATATGCTACTATACAGTCATAACTATAATAAAAAACAAATGCAGTGAAAAATTGCATAATACTATATCATATTGTTGGAATCATAATGATAAGTTGCATTGGCTCTAACTGCTCTTTTTTAGCAAACAAAACTATCTTTAAAAATCACACGAGAAAACTTTATGAGTTTTCGTTTTAAGCACTCGTTGTACTTTACCTGTATTTTGCAAACAAACTTCCTTGTGCTTTTGCTCATGCATGCTACTCCCTTCTTCTATAATTTTGCGTTTCCTGTTTTATTCTGTATTTGTAAAAACAAAGCACAACGTAAATACCTACATAGCTATGATGCTACTTTTTCAATAAAAACGGGAAATCGGCCGATATGTTGAAAGACATGTGCCGGTTTTCTCTCCTTTCTCTATAAAAAATGGTAGACTGCCCGTAATAACGTATAGAAAGCGAGAGATCAGGTACGTTCGCTATCACGTAATGTTGTATGCTCAACCCTTTTCAAAGGATGATGATTTAAGGATGAGCATGATGATGGACAACTAACTTAAAGTTGCGTTCAACTTCAACCTCATTTTAGTACGCAATGCAGCATAAAAATAATGAACTTTTTCTATTAATCTTTCTTTTCCTACCATTTTCTATCATTCCATTTATTTTATTACCTTTGTGCAGGACACAGGATTGTATTTAATACATATTATTATGTACTTTACCATTAGCACTAAAGTCTGTAATCCCGGTGCATTTTTTCTTTCATCCTTTCGTGGTTTTAAAGCTAAATAATTTACTTGAATAATACAAAGCAGATATAAACGTCAAATAATGCTCTTTTGATTACTACTAGAAGTCTACAAGAACAACAATCTTCAAAGTTGAAAATATTTTTGTACAGGAACAATGAAAATAGGTACATAATAGATTACTCCTTTCAAGTGCGGGTTGGTAAACAGGTGTAATTAATCACTTATGTGCAGAATTGTTCGTGTCTCTTCCCTTTCTCCCATATATTTCTACTGGTTTTTTGCATGATTAGCGTCAAACAACATAATGCTGTGCTTTGGAATAATAATGATAATTGTTAAATTTTCTCTCTGTTTTTATGAATAGGTGGACATAAGTGGACAGAATAAAGCAAAGCCGATAACCTGAGCCAAAAGCGGTAACCAACCCAAAAAGATTGTCATCATCATCACCATCTTTTTAAACTTGGTGAGTTTTGACCGAGTTAATCATATGCACAATAGAATTGAATATATTCTAGCTTTACTGCCTAATAATGTCCTGCGTAACAACTGCATGGATGACTGCACATGTGCGGTTATTATATTGACATTTTTACTGCAACAGTATAGAGCTACATAGTGAATAGGGGTGATTATTTTACTCCCTCGGTGCGCATCAGATTCCTGATTTTGCTGTTGACGAGGAAAACGCTGTCAGTGGTTAATAATCATGGTCATCAAAGCAGCAACGACACTGTTTTCTGCATGTTCATGCTACACAAATATAGCACAAAAATAATGGGGAAAAACTAGGTTCTCTAATGCTGCAGTAGTAAAAGTAGGTAAAAGAGAATTAGATTATTTTTGGGATGCGCGCTTCGTTTTCATCATGCAAAGTTTTTCATATCTGAATTGTTAGTACTGGTTCGTTTCGTAAAACTACAAATTACTACTGTTGACTATATGAACAACAAAGCGGATTATTTGTACGTACTCAATACTTGGTCAAAACAAAAATCGCTGCAAGCTTTATGTTGTGCACAGCAGGGTGGTTCACAATGAGAAGATTTTGATTACTTACTCAACTACTGCGATGAGGGGGAGGAGGAGGACTATTATAAATGAAATGAAAAGAGTGGAGAGAGCAGATAATAACATGTATACACTTCTGCGTACTGTTGCTTTCATTATTACAACAGCCCTTTCATTTTTCGCTCCTCTTTTATTCGACACTCGACAGCAATGCAGGAGAAAAAGCACGATGAAATTATGCTCGATTAATTTTATCAGAAAATGGTAGCCTTTCAGTTAAGCAGAATCAAGAGGATCTCTCTTTTTGATCTCATCCTATCTCTCAATCAAACATGCCTACTTTGTTTATTACGTTGTCCATTGTTATTTACCAACTTGCATATATAATCAAGCTCATATGTCATTTGATTCACTGTTAAACTTAAAAATCAAAACAAAGCTTTTAGGATGATAAGATGTGATGGGCATGTTTAGCCTTAAAACTACACTCAGACAATAGAATAATTTTTTTTTAAATTGAAAAATGAAGTAGAAAATGCGTGTCTACACGCACTTCACACAAAGTACAGAATTATTAGAGATGAAAAGCTTGTCGTTCCCTTTTCTTGTTGAATTAATGATCAGGATTGTAAATCTATGCATTTTTTTCTGTGGTGGGATAAACTGCACCAAAACTGGTGATTACCTTGAACTTAATATTTTTATGCGCTTACAGCTTTTTTGCAGTGGCTAAAGTTTTTAGAACAGGATGTTGTGCACTGTGTAATATGACGGATGAGGTAATTACCAAAATTGCATTTTATTATCTACATGCAGTCATCTTCCATTAAAATTGTACATTTGCACTGCAACGTTGTTTTTTTGTGAAAATATGCACTTGTGTGAGAAAACACATGTTTCAAACCTTGTAATCATTTATATAGTACAAAAGAAAACACAGTTTGCAGAAAAAACGTGTGTCTGTGGTTTATTTCTTTGTTGTAGAAGGTTGCTGGGATGACGTTTCATGAAATTTTTTAGCAGAGGTGGCGATTGTATATGATTTGTTTTGCACAGGAATTTTATAAAATATTGCCTTGCAAAAACAAAAAAAAACGTGTAATAGTTACGTATGCACTGAATAATAGATTTATTTACATGAAAGCCATATTTTTAGCAAACTTGAAATTCAGTTGTCCTTTCTTCGAAAGAGAACAAAGCAGAACCGAGCATAAGTTGCAATTTTGGCCGTTATTTGCATGACATTGGTATAAAATATTCGCTCATATCGGAAATGTAGCACAAGTTGAAACACTACTTTTTTGGTTTACCTAACATTTTTATTCGTTTGTCGTGTGTAGTCCTGTAGTCTGATATCAATTTCATGAGAGCTCAAATTGATGTGGGTATGTAGGCACTTAACCTGTCAATCACATTTAGTTAATAGTAGTAGAGAAATGAAAGTGAAAATACTAAATGGGTATATAGTCATCGAATTTCATCGTCGTTAAAAAGCAGAGTTAAAAAGTGTGGTTGATGCGTATGTGTTAAAGTCACTTTTTTGTGAATAAATAATCCAAACCTTATGTATTTATGTAGCACGCTCTCTGAGACTAGTATGTAGTAGAGGTTTTAATGCATGATTTGATACGTAAGCGGTACTAGCTGACTGTTTAGTAGTGAAAAGAATATAAAAGTGTACCTGAAATTGCAAAAATAATAGTAAAACTGAAATGTAAGTTGATGAGCTGTCACTCAATTTCAAATAGTAACAATAAAATGAAAGTGATAGTTGACAGCAAATACAACAAAACGACTGCGCTAAAGACATTAACTATATGCATTGTGTTTTAGTTCATAGACAATTGACAAGACATAATCATAATTTCATTTCGTGCATCAAAGGCAATATCACAATACATAAACCTTGTAAAATAGTACAATTTTAAACTGTACGTGAATTTGATTCAGGCGTTTTATTGTAATTGCATGATATTGTATTTTCACGAGCAGCCAGTAAGTACTTGTACAAGTACTACATAGTAAGACATGTAAGACATTTTCGCGTTAGTGAGCTAGTGTATACCAATAAATTTGAAGCTTGGAAAATTTGCTTTTTACGAGATACACGTTAAAATGAAATAAACAATAACGTTGACTTTTCAAAAACTTTATTCCAGGTAACTATACTGTACACTTTGTGGTTCGAAGAAAAAAGCAAAAATCATAAAGCTTTGAGTTTGATCTGCCAATATACTGGTCTGGTGACTCTAGTTCTCTTCGTATTGTAAATCATACTCGAGTCCTAAGTAAAGGAATATACTAATATACTATAAACATATGTTGTATAGTATTTTCTTGTTGCTGAAGTATGCTGCACACAGAATGACAATGCACCAGGGATTAACATTCGCATGATTACCGTGCAAAAACAAGCAATTTTTGGGGAAAATGTAAATTGCATAAAAAAATACTGACATATCTGAAACACGTCATAACATTATGGGTATGTATGCTACACTATTGTGATCCTCAAGAATTTTTAAATGTACAAACACATACTAACGATGAAACATGATGGAAAACACACAAGCAGTACAAGACAATGTAACGCGAAATATATAACATTTTTCTTTAATATTTTTGAAGATTATTTCGTAATGTTGTTCATACTGCTGTTCATGACTGTTACGTTTATACGTGTATGCATAAAAAAAGCGACGGGAAGGAGTTAATAAAGTAGTTTTTTGCAAAAGGGATTTTTTGCTGAATAGCCTATAATGTTTGTATTGCAATGGAAGATGAGTGGAAAGTGGTATAAGTCATCTTCTCCGGAAACTTTTCCTTTAGCGTTTATTTTGCCTTATCTGCCTCCCTCCCAAACATCCTTCCTTTTGCTTGTTTACCAATATGTCCTACTAGAATATATCCCACTTACTTAATTCATCATGGAGGTTTTTTACTGCGCAGTACGTAGGTACAAACACTCAGCAGCCATTTTGCTGGTATTACGATGCGATTTTTTTCTTTACGAGAAAAATGTAATCGCGATCAAGTAGACAAGCTTTTTTATATCCGTCTCCTCTTTGTCGTATTATCATGTAGATTTTTTTGTGTAAACCCGTTACTATTTATTGCATGTGTTTCTTTCTCTCGCATCTCGTGATAAAAAAATGCAGAATGTTACTACTACTAAATCTTGTACCCATAGTCAAATGCTAAAATAACTTTTGGATCTGGCTTCCTATGGCATTAGCGCTTTAAAAAGTATTTCGTTCAAATACCTCATATGCGCAGATATTAACCATCTCAACTTGCCAAAAACGAATGAGTACCAGAGACATTGATATCTTTTGATATGTAATAAGTGCGTCTAACATCTTATGTATCTTGAATAAAAATCGACAAAAAACGGGAAGGCGGTGTGTTTGAACTTTCTTCGTGTGTGTTTATCCCTTTCATCCTGTTTTTTCCCTAAAATATTGACTTGCCACATTCTAACTCAAGTTTCCTTTTAGTAAAATGCAAAAAAAATACTTTGCCACCGAGAAACCATGCTTCTTTTTGCGTATTTTGTCGATACATACCTACATAACGATGCGAGATTATTTTATTTATGTGTGCATTATGCTAAGTATGTATCGAGAGAAAAGCATGATAAGGAAAGAGTATAAAAAGTAATGCAAAGTGTATATTGCAGTTATTGGAAAACAGTTTGCTAGCAGCTTCCATCCTCATCATGATCATCATCATTATTATTTTCTTTTTTATGGGATTAGTCAAGCCATGATAAATCTATCATATATGCATCATGTATGAATGTGCGGAGTTTTATTTATTTTTATGCATTTTTGGCCAGGGAAATGAATCCTACACGCTCTTGTTGTGATCACGCCACAAAAACGTACATTGATAGAGGCGTATTTATAACATTTTTGTAGACGGTAGTGAGAATTTGAACTCGGTATGACCATGCAGCAGCGGTGGTTTTTTGGTAAAAGAATACACAAAATTTTATGATTATCACAATGATAAAGGTATAGGTATAAGAATTATTATTTGAATACCACGCTGGCATTCACACAGTGATATTATTTTACTGATGGTCACGATTGAAGAGGAGAAATGATTACGATGATAGTGATAGCTGACGACGAGAAGAGGAAGTGGTGAAGAGTGAAGAGAAGAGCAAGTTGGACTGCCTACTTGAATATTATAGCTCCCTGAAGTAAGCCGTGTTAGTGGTTATGATGATAACGCTCATGAGGCAGTGTCCCATAGTCATCGCATCGTGATGATATTTGATGTGCGAGTGTGTAAGTAGGTAGCTCACGTTTTGGCCTACCTTGTCTCATTTTATGAATCTATAGTTGACAGTAGTGCACAGGGGAGAGTAATAAAATTTATATGTTAAAAGCATGTGAATTTTAAAATAATGAATATAAAATATCAAATTTTCTGGGGACTCGTTTTAAGCTTGGATTTCGATTTTAATAGCAAGACATACAACATTAAGCCTCGCAAAAAAATGTGCGTAAATTGGGTTGTTGTTTTAAAGCGTCAAATTTGCTATCAAGCTAGCAGAATCAAGAAACAAACGTTCTAAAATTACAATGTAACTGCTACACCATGTACCGTATAATCACTCATTTGCAGCGGTTTCCTAATAATTATACTGTGAAAACCAAAAGTAGTTCTTGAGAAATATGCAACAAACCCAAGCAAAATAGCCCTGACATTAGTGTTCATAATACTTGTTTTTTGGTTGAAATACTTCGTTTTTGCTACTTACCACTTTTACTTACTTACAAATGTATGTTTTGCATACAGTTCTTCCACCTCCGCTACCTTGATAAGTTGAGTCTTCTTACCTATCTCATCTTCGCTGTGCTCTACACAAACTCATATCGTCTTAGCTGGTTTGTGATTCCAAAATCTAACGCCTAGTTCTAGAGAGACTCAAATAATGTTTTGTGAGCTATTCACCAGAAAATAAAAATCCTGCAGTCTGTTTCTCCCTAGACAAAACGAATATGACAGGAGAATATTATTTGAGTTAAAATATGTAGCACATATACCACCACAGTAATATAATATGCAAATATCTCGCTCTCTATGAGATGTGTTTCATCATATCTAAACTCAGGGTAAAACACAGAAAAGACATGAAATATTTCTCTTGAGTGTGTTGGAATCAGCGAGCTGTGAGATTTGCAAGAAAATGAAGGAAAAGACATCCCCAGCAAGCCGACGCACACACGCAAGTAATATTTATGGTATATCGCAACTAAAGTTACTAAAGTACTACACAGCAGAAATGGTAGGTTTGCTTTGCTGTAAGTTATGCCTGCAACAACAGCGTAGTCACTTGACTGTGTTGTTCCTTAAGGTATTATCATTATTTATAACGTCCATTTAAAACTCTTTTTTCTCAGTAGATTACTACTATTATTCCTTCCTTATTCTCCTCCTCGTTCTTTAAAAACAATGCATTTATGTTGACTTGTGTTACTGCAGCAATTTTACGTAATACTGGCGTTCAGAAAGGAAAAGAGTTAAGGAAGGTGAGTATTATGCGTGTACAATAATATTGTAAAGTACTCGTATTAGTATAGTATTAGGCATGTGTGGGATATACAGTGTATGTGGATTGTGGATGCGGTCTTTTTTAGTAATCAGCCAAGTCGTGATATTCCTGGCCTGCATGTGATCTTTTGTGTGTGGCTAATGCGAGTAAACCAGATAGATACACTAGCTAGCACTCCAAGCAGATAGATCTAGTTAGCTGAGATAAAAATGCAGAAGAGGCTTTCTGGTTGAGTTCAGTCTGTCATGTCATTCACAACAGAGGAGAAGAGAAGTAATTTTTTGGGTGTCTGCTCGTGTTTCTGTGTATTATTCACAACAAAGTAAGAATGCGGCCGTATTGAATTCACACACGCCTGCTAAACAATGCGGATAAAGTTGACACACACGCACAGCAGCAGTCACTCGGCTAAATTGTAGTGAGTCAATGCCTTCTTAACTGAAACCAATTATTATGCAAAACCTGTTCCACGAATATATTGTGTGTGTTTTTGCGCAAAAATTAACGACTTTTCTTCCAAAAATAGCTTGACGCTTGGTGAGTGTTTTGTTTATCCATTTCTTCGTAACGCAAAACTGTTTGAAAGGTCCTGCTGTGATTTCTCTACTTCCTCTTTTCCCCACATGAAATACGACTTGTTATTTTCTAAGAAGATACTAGTCGGCTGTTCTTCTGGTGGAGGTGATACTGTGCCAGAAAGATTTGTTATTGGGAGGGCTCCTCCACATAGAAACGCATAAACTAACCGTTTTTGTTTTTTGCACGCTGAGATTTTCTTTAGCTTCCTTGTTGTTTTCTAGTGTTCTGTTGTGTTGACTGTTTTGACACTGACAACCAACTCAAAAGAGAAAAGATTGAAACTCCTATCTGTCTTCTTCTCTTTTCGTTTTGCGGTGCTGCTGCTGTGCGTGCGGCTGACGATAGCCAAACCTTTTTCTAATCTTTGCGTATTTCCTCTCCACCTTCCTTCATTCCTCCTTCTGGAAGAATAAATAAATAAAAAAGTAATCGCTTTTTCTGCTCCTTCATAAAATATTACATAGGTATGCGTTTGTATATACTTATGCAAATACAAAATTGTCGGGGAGTTGTATTTGGTGTGAGTGAACTGAACTGAATATTTATGCTTTCATATATATGCTAAATAGCATTATTTCGTAAAACATATTTAGTTAGTGTAAATGCATATAGAAATGCCTGATGTTGGCGGTGCGGAGGTGACTTTCATACTATTAGAAAAAGTTGGCGACTTGACAATCCAAAACTTCAGTGCGAAACATTTCAGAGTCAGTAAGTAGCATACTACTTTCTTTCTGCATAAAGTGTCGTATTTTCTTTGTAAGAAATTGAGTGTCTGTGGGTGACAATATGTAAATGTAAAAAAGAAGATATTCAGTGGGTAATGTCGTCGCTGTCGGAAAACCGGTGAAAATTAAATGATTTAATATTCTCGCAACGTACTATGCAGGTACCGTTTTAAATTTTACCCATTTCAAAAATTATTTCTGTAAACATTATAATAGCCTTGGATCATGCATTGAACTCTATAGATTAAAAATCTTGGTGTGCATAAACATCAAACTCCGTTTTATGTGTTACAAGTTTATGGTATTGGCGAGTTACACATTGATCAAAATCGTGCTAGTAAATATATGAAAGTCAAAAAGTGTCTTGCATATTTGCATCTTTGTAAAGTTTGCTGTTTCCTCGTATGAGATGAGGTCGTGATCATATAATTCATGTACGTGTTGGTAGTATATATCACGGATCTTTTGCCATCTTATTATTTTCTTGGCTCATTGGCACTGTTGCTGCAACAGAACGTACAACCTATCATTCCGCATTTGGTACTTTATGAGGTGCTGCAGTAAACCCTATGTTGCCCAGAAAGTCATTGTCGTCATAAACTAAAAGTCATGATATCGTAAAGTACACACCGGCATAAAAGTCAAAGACGGCTACATCTTCAAATAAATATGTTACAAGTTTGCTGCTGCTGCCATTGCACTTTAAGTAGATCCTAATCAGTGTGATCCCTTTGCTGTAACGTAGAAAAAAATTTATCGTGCGCAAGCAATAATCGTAGACGCAATAATAATAATCATATTCACAATGATTATAATAATAATTCAGATTTTTCAAGTGGGTTTGGCATAAACATAAAATCAGAATACATACTCCATGCTGATGCCACGATCATTCGCATCAATAAATATCATCACAAGACGGCTAAAAAATACTATGCTAAGGTTGAAACTGAGGTGCATGTGTACAAATTTCAAAGTTGAACGGTAGTCTATGGTCCGACCCGAGATATAAACACGGGTACGCATAATGGACATGACATCAGTACATAACGCCGTGCTAAATTACCTTTTGTGATTGTACACACGCACGCACACATTAAATGTCAAGGAGTCAAAGAAAATTATTTTGCTAATGAACTATTATAAAGTATACGTGATCAAGAAGATGAAAACCGTTTATTTTGCAAAGTGATATTACACACAGTTAGTTTGTTGAACTGACTTGTGTACTAGATTGATATAGTCATAAAAATCAGAGCTTATTGTGCTGCACCCATTCACAATTCTAAACAAATGTACATTAAGAAAGATGACAAATTGTAATATTCGCATCATATAACTGAAAACGAAAAGAGGCAAATGAAAAAATATTTAATATGCTGTGTATTTGCAGTATGTATTAAATTAGCAATGTTAACTGAATGGTTGTTGGAATTGCTTAGCTACTAAATTTAAATATATATTGTTGTGAAGGTTTGGAACGGGTGGGTGATAATAATTATGACATTGAGTCAAGAGGGAAATGTCCATTAATTTGGAACAGCCATAGCAACGTTTTGCGACGTGCTACTAAGGGTCATACTCATACTATAGTACCCTCTTTAATAGTACCTGCCTGAATTATGGTTTAGTTGTATTCCGGTTCTCGTAACAAATTGAAGTTTTATTAAAGAACGATTTGTCTCTCACTCAGAACTCTTAAAAGCCTTATTTTTATTTGAGCCTCATGACTTTTGTCATTTAATTGTCTCTGCCTCCCTGGAATATGGACATATAGCATTCAGCATAACTCACGGGTATGAACGCGTCTTAATTTCCAAACTTTATTACACCAATAATACTGTTGCTTTTCTATCTAAAATGATCACTGATACATCTTCCCACTACTATTGCTTCTTTTCATTCATTTCTTCTTTTTTACTGCATCGTTTTATGGGTATTGCCACAAAAGCAAAGATAAAAGACCGATGTGTACACACAGCCATACAACAAAGCAATAAAATCCTGAAATGAAGCGGTGGTCATAAATTTAAAAAATTATTGTTCATTCTTCGTTTCAAAGTGGCAATTTTTTGGACCGTAGTTTGTAATCTTCAAAAAGCCTCCTCCATAATTTCTCGCCGAGAAAGTTGTTTCCTTGCGATATCTAACCAAGCAATATAGCGTGATGTGCTCTTGCTCTATCACTTTACTTATTATGCCGCCCCTTCATTCA
Organism: Entomobrya proxima; assembly: GCA_029691765.1. Taxonomy (NCBI): domain Eukaryota; kingdom Metazoa; phylum Arthropoda; class Collembola; order Entomobryomorpha; family Entomobryidae; genus Entomobrya; species Entomobrya proxima. The sequence continues at coordinate 25,109,071 of CM056170.1, read as the reverse complement.
CCACCAGAAAAATAAAGCTTTAAAAGTTTTTATAGCCTTTCATTTTCATTGCGTGTACCATCATTTTCAAAGGCTTCCTCCTTTCTGCTTATCAGAACTTGTAACATCACTGATAAAACCACAAACAGAAATGCAAGAGGAAATGCGCTGTTTTTTCTAGTGTATATGGTTTTATGTAAATAAATTGTCGCCAACCTCCCGAGTAAATCATGTGGAAGTGCAATGAAATCAAATTACGATCTTGGCTACAGTCCAGTCAGTTGTGTTTATTCGTTGTTTCTATGATGGCATATGTAAGGAGGAGGAAACAATACTCGTTAGTTTCCTAGTGATATTTTTACGATAAGATGTATGCTTTATCAAAGTACACGCAGGATTATTTGCACTTCGTAAAAAAACTCATGTTCTCTATTATTGCCCTTTTTAGGAAGCAGTTATTGTGATATGCCACCTATTTGAAATTTTGACGTAACGCACTGTAAATTTCACCCCTCTCTGACATTATCTAAATTGTATAATACAGTTAGGAGGCATTTTTTAGTGATAGCTAACACTGAAGTGCGTAATATGCTGATTTCTGACCTGACCAGGGTACTAAGCAGATCTTCTTTTCTGAACTGCTCTTGCTCTGGAACAAAGACATCAAATTTCGTTGCATCATCAAGCGCAGCGCACTGCAAATTTACTTTATTTATTGCCTTTGTCAATGAAAAAGGTAATCGACTGCACCTAAATTGCAATATTGTTGACTCAGCAATGTTGAGCAGTCTGTATTGTTGGTAAAATGAGCCAAGCTGCTGTAATTCAACCTCTGCATTTTACGCAAAATTGACAATTGAATTGACTACGCTCTCTCCTTCTCACTCGACTTAATTATGACTTTGCTGTTTTATTATAGTGAAACTATCTAATAGTGAGTGACTCACTCTTCGTTTTTGGTAAGACTTAGCTACCTGAGGTCGCGCGCAGTATTAACTTAGTGCTCATAACTATGAAATTAACACAAACCAGATTTTTAGATTACATAATTTATGTTCTACTGTTATTTCATTGAAAAGGCTTGGCCAAGCGGAAGAAGCAGTTTTGATACGCACGGTAAATAATGTGTTGCATACCATGCTGCTGCTCTTTCTAAAGTGCATAAATGATATTAAATTAATGGTCTTTTACACAACATGAATTTGTCAAACCAGTTGCAAGTTGCAACAAAAGCATGCTAGGTGAATATAGGTGAGTGTTGCTATGTAATATAACAACGCTACAACGTAATAATCAGCACAACTTTGCTGTTGTACTGAATGCATGTTGCACTTCTCCCAAATTTACTGTCTTGTCATTTATGTTTAGAGTATGTACTCATTGTTTAATTAAATGGTTGGAAGAGTATCATGCGATGATGTGTGTAATAAATCCCATTTAAAGATACTATAAAGTAAAAATGCATTGAAATGGCAATTATTATGAGAACTTGATAGCTTATCTAATTCGGCAACCATCCCAAAACTACCAAAAACGAGTGATTTGATCTTAGACATGCTTGCTACTTTCTTATTAATAATACTTGTAAAATATTTTCTTTGTTCCGCCGTCACAAAATAAGAAAAAAGATGATTGAGATTAACATAAAAAAGTACGTAGTAATTGCGAATCTGTCAAGTTTGTATGATAACGAATGGAAATTTATAGGCCAAATTTTAAAGGCGCACATAGTTTCGCTTTTAACTGCCATTTTTATCCATTTCTTCATTATCAAAAACGAAATCTTCGAAGCGTATCATCATCTTTAGTCAAAAAATACCTAGTTGACTCGGTAGTTGGTACCTAATATTATTTTTGTGATCATCTTGAAATTAGATACATGTATGTTTTGAGTTTTATCTTTGTGCAACGAAATTTCTATTTTTTGTTTATCAACGTATCTTTTTTTGGCGTACGACAAGCCCACATGCTCATTTGTGTCGCGCGTCTCTCATTTATGCTGCTTGTATTGTATGCTATGTGTAAAAAATGCTTAATTTTAAAACCTTGTTTGGATGGAAATAAATGATTTTGGCATAAAAACATAGAATGTAAAGTATATATTTTTTACACGATGATGGGGTGGTGGGGGAAGCAATATCTCTAAGGCATGTTAGGGAGCAGCAAAGTCTATACCTCCAACCTAGTGCCATTCTGTGTTTCGGTGGGTACAGTTTTAATAATAGACATAATTCGAATGATGATGATATTGCTGCACACTAAATTAAGCATAAAAGTCATTCTTGTCAAAGAGTCAAAAGCAAGTCAAGTTAGACTGAGGTGGTAAAAAATATGCATACCAACAGCCCACTTTGGTGGTAGTCGTAAGTTTTAGAATTAAGGCACTATACACAAAGATCGGTGAGAAGAAGGAATGAAATTAAAATGGATGGATGTGCAACCTCTTCTGCTGAAAAGATTAAAGGAGGAAAGGAAAAGACAATGGGATGGCTGAAGTGTCTGCCTGCCTGTCTATCTTGAAGAAGAGAGAAGATAAAAGTGGGAAAGAGAACGTCTCTCTCATTCAGTATGGAGAGCAATGAAGAAGCAGGATGATATAATAATGCACAATACATCTGTTTTGTAGTAGTAGTAATAAGCCTAGTTGTGAGCGAGAAGGTAAAGCATGTTCCCGCAAGTTGACAAGGTTTGAAATTTACTGTGACTCCTACGCCCAGAAGATCATTAATCTTTTCTTCTCTCTGAGGTTGTGAAGTAACATTGGTTTTATGATTGTGATGTCCGCTTGGAGAAATCGTGATGTTGATGGTGCAATTGTGGGGGTGAGTTGAGTGAGCTTGTCAGAAAGAGAAAAAGAATGAAAGATGACGGAGAGAGGAATATAAAGGAGAAAATAATTTAGTTTCTGGCCTAGCCTTTGTACAAACGTAAAATGCCAGTAAAATTGACTGGTTTCGGGCCTGGTGCATATAAGTTATTATTATTATGAAACCAATTTTTTCAATCTGAAACTTCATTTCGAGAGTCAATTATATTTTAATGAAAAAATCTATAGTCATCAGCAACGGGGAGTAGAACAGTGTGTGTACCTCTATGAGTACCTAACATTTAGAGTGTGCACTGTAGCTTACTGGTTTGACTACATCGATAAGGTTGTTATGTCTTAGCTAATGTTGCTACAGAAATTTTTTCTCATCCGAACATGCTTGATAAGCACCTCTCCTCATTTTCCTTTCATAACAAAGGGGTCCAACCAATATATATCACGAACTTTATGATCTTACTGTATCTTACCAAAGGGTTTCTGCTACCAAACGGGATATTGAGTTTGGCTTCGTCACTGAGACTGGATACTTTGCAGGCGCATGATCCCAAACCCAATATGTAGACACAGACACATTCCATTACTGGAATTTGGAAACTTACTGGTGAAGCCAGCAATTGTGAAACCCACATGCGAAGTCGTGTTCCAAAATTGTGAATCCGTGTGAATTTCACAAGTAATCACTAATGGTCTAGCTAGCTAGATTGTCACCTTTGAGTATTGAATATTGAGTATCTTTCATGTGTTTTTCACTTGTTGTATGCCATAAGCTTACCAAAATTACCCAAAAATTGATTCCGTAGTTACATTAGCTAAGACATAACAAGTAAAATGCAAAAATGTCTGGGGTCAAAATTGATTTTTATTTATAAAGGCGTCAGTTCATCTTCCCCTTCTATAATCTAAGGTGTACCTACTTGATCATCAATTTCTAGCTTGCCTGGCACGTACAAACTATTTGTTGTTTTGGATGATCATAATTCGACCTTCTTCACTCTATAACAGACTCTATCGAAATTGTGACTTTTCTACGTAACATTCTCATAATGACAAGCTCATCAAAAAAAGTTTATCCATAAAGTTCTTCACTTGCGCTTCGTGTGGTAATTGGAGCTTAACCGTACCATTCCTAATGTTCCTTCATAGAAGAAAGGTGTTTTTTATTTGCAAAAAACGCGTTGTAATAATAGCATTAACAAGAGTAGTATGTGCTAATGACGACATATATGTTGGGAGGTATTTTTCTAATGACCTTGGCAGACTGGTTCCACCGAGCAAACAAATGAAGCCCCAACTAAAAAGATTATTCTTTTTCTGATTGATTGGAATGAAAATGGGAGGAAATGAGAACTTGAGAGAAGATAGTGTGGATGGGTCCGCATTTTCAGTGTGTCTGTTTGGTTTACTTTAGGTATAGGGCGCAGATGATGTCAGATGTCGTTATAATGCCATTGGCAATAAATTTTCTGGCTAATGATGAGTCGGGCACGAAAAATGTAAGAAAGCCTTTTCCGTTGAGTGCCACTTTTATACATGCGTACTGTGTTCTTGGTGTAATATTTTCTGGTGTTCAACTGCAAACTTTGTAGTTTAGAGGAGCCGCAGCAGGGACGACCACATCATATATTCTTAACCTATAAACTTTTTCAGTTTTCCCAGTTGCTCATTCATCTTCCTGTCGTATGACAAGATGAGACGGCGACTAATAACACGCAGGACGACGAAATGTATTTGTTCTCTGCTGGACAGCGTCACATTATAAAAAAATGGTGCAATTTACTCCAGCCAGAAAAACTATATTAACTCACAGCGGGAATATAATACACTGGTTGTTTTCTTTGGCAGGGAAAAAGAGAGATGTGGATTTTCCACAAGCTCTGAATTGGTGGCATACAAAAACGAATGAAAATGAGGCAGATAATATGAAATGTAAAGAGTAGGATGCCCGTTAGTATTATGAGGAAAGTTATTCTTAATGCTATTCAGCTTTATCTTTTCTTCTTCTGGTAAAATACTTTTACATGGACGACTGGAAATTCAACACATTTTTGTTAGCTCTAGCATATGACAAAAAACACTTTGGCAAACGTAGTTTCGTTTCGTGTTTAGAGAAAGAGAAACCATTTTTATGATTATGTGTGGTCCACTTGTAATAATAATGGCATTATTGGTTTATTGCGTATTACTTACATTTTTAGAGATTACTACCGCTGTCATTTCTACTAGTACTACTTCAGCTATTCTCAATTTAAGCTGCGGCTGCTGTGAGCAAACAAAGAAATGCGAAGGGGGTTGTATATTCAGTACGGGTCGCTAAAAGTTGGTGTATGGTATAATATTTGCTCAAGAGAACAAAATAAGGAAGAAAATAGCAAAGAAAGGAACGTAATAATGTGTTAGCACTGCTAACTTCAAACTTAGCAGTAATCGTCAAATGACAATAATATCGACCAAGCAAACCTGGAAAACAAGAACAATGAAGAATAGGGCACTGACTGAACTACAATGAACTCATTTTTCTTCTTTCACTGGAGAGTGGATAAGATTATATCATATATAATGTAAAAACGCAGAAAAATGAGTTACGATAAAAGCCATTAGAGTTATTGGTGAACGGAGCTATATTACTTTTGAGGTTTGAGAGGACTGTTAGATGGCAAACATTTTCTTTTCTCAGATTTTTCCAATAAATGCGTCCAATTCAGAATCCTGACACGTTACTTTCCTTTTCTTCTACGTTCTGCGTTTTATCCTTTTCTTCTGTTTGAATAGTGCTAATGGTGTTGTGTGAGGGTGTAAGGTTGTATGGTGGAATGCGACAAGGCACGCGACAATTACTAGTCAGTAGGATTTTTTTACACTCTTTGCTTGCCTTACGTATATAATTTCGACATCGTTTTCTTGACAGTCCGATAGGTAAATGGTTGAAAGGCAAGGCACTTCCAAGTCCTTCGAATTTCAATGTGTTCACAATATGGTTCCAAAATGTGCTATGATGTAACGATTATGTTTCCGTTTTTCCGATGACCCCTCTGCGGTCACGTCATTATGCAAGACGTGGTGTCTCATTCTTTCTTATACATAATGGTTGTAGATGTCAAAGAAACTAAAATGCGCACTTTGCTGCCACTTTACCACTAACGTATGCAGTTGGTGTAATACAAATAATGTTGTCCAATTTATGGTATTCAACAGAGAAAAGAAAAATGATTTTTGGTAATGGAAAGTGACGTGATAGGTTTCGTTCTTTTCTGCTTGTCAGTGAGTAAACTAACCAAACCGTTGCATATCATTACGTTGCGCAATGAAGTGCAATAGCAACATTAGGCGAAGAAACAATGAGAAATGAAGTGTTGAAAACTAATCGAATCGAAGCATGCTTTGCTTACCAATGCAAGCTTACCCAAATATAAAAAATATTTGGGATTGTTAAGACGTTTCATGTAGTACCGTCGTATCTGTCTGGTTGCATTGAAATTGCTTGGTTGGTTTTTAGTGGCGTTTGCTTAGAAAAAATATGCTTTTATTTATTGCTGCAGACAGCAGAACAGCAGCAATGCAGTGAGCAATGATGAGGGTGCGTATTGAATTTCAATGTATACATTCAATATTTTCTACGTCGCAGTCCTATTGTTGGACATTGACTCTTCAGTTTTTGTTCCATAATAAATTGTAGCAATTTAGCTATTGATTTTTTAGCAGCAGGATTTAAACAAGAATGAGCTATGGCCCACTGGTTCCGGTGGTACTGCAATATTGTTTTCACTTATTTACAATAAACTTACAACGGAATTATTCCGCAGCTACGTATTACCTAATCGGCTCGACCTAAGTAAATTAATGTGAATCTTTAAAAATAAGGTTTCTGACCACTTACAGTTATTTAGCATGAAATGAAAACGATATGTTTAGCAAATTGCAAGCGTTATATTTTTATTTAAAAATTAATGCTAGGCAAAGCAGCATATTCATCTTCAAAATAAATGCTGATCGGGATGTTTGGATATAATATATGATAAATTTTTGAGATATAAAAATATATAAACTGCTGCTGTGGACTTTCTATCTCTATTCTATCCTTGCTAAGAGTGTCTTTAGTCTTTGAAGGGAAATGTATTCGGCGATGACGATGACGGAACGGTGTGAAACGCAAATAGAAATAAAATAGAAGTGAGAGAGTGTCTAAGAAGATGAAAAAGCTGTGCTTAAATTTTATTGACAGAAGGATAGACGTAAAAATGTGCATGACATTGCTTAAGGAGAGAAATGGCTGCAAAAAATGTTTGCTTCAGAGATAAAATTTTATGAGGAAAAACGACAAGGCCCAAAGGAACAGCATGGACAAGCATTTACCTTTATAATAAAAATGCCTACACGTTTTTTACTTGAGACAATATAGATTTTCGTTTAGTGGGGGAGGATGCAATGATGTGTTAAAAATTTGGCTATGAATCAAAACAGAATATACATTTTGCGTTCAAAGCTGTATCCTTATTTAAAAAGTCACAGAGATTTTGAGAACTAAAGAAACTATGATGTGCTTCTATTCGAATGACAGAAAGAAAGATTGGTGCCTAGTATATGTCCGAATTCCGAATGAAATAAAATGTAAAGATGGAATAAAAAAGTTGTAAAAATATTATGTCTGTGGGTTATAAGCTTATTAGTTAGGATGAGTGAGCAGTAATTTTATTAAAAGATGAATGTTGAATACAGACTGCAGAATGCTACAAGTAGCCGCACATCAAAAAAGATTTTTGACAGGGGAGATCACATCATCCGTCTATTTACGAATAAGAATACAATACCGTATTTATTTTTGTTTTTATGATTATTTCTTACAAACACGTCGAATTTTACAGCGTAAAAGACTATTAAAACTGGGAAGAAATTTTTGCTATTTTGAAGAATACCTATGCTCACTATTTAAAAAACATGCATGTGTACTTGGTATATGCGTATTATTGAGGCATACCTGATTTTAATGGTAGGTAATTTACATAAATTTGCGTTAAATTTTTAACTTAGTGTTACTGAAGTAAAAAGGAAGGAAAAGAGAGGAAAAAGAGGGATAGTATTTTTATTGTTTTTCAGGTAATAACACGCCTCCCATCGGCAAATACACGCAACTTTACTATACAACTATAAGGAACTCATCATCCATTATTAATATTCACGCACACATCTGTAAATTATTAGTAAGAAAAATGGTGAATCAAACGAGAACATTATAGTATGATCACCTTTGTTTTAAGGAAAGAGAAATCATAATGTTAGAATAGCATTTAACATATAGTAGCATAGCCAGATACTTAATTTTACAGAGATTCGTGTGTGGAGACTTCACAACTTACCAGCTTTTAAAGGTTTGTAAGTTACAAATTGCATGGAAGCTGCATCTAATGTCACTAGCAAAAATATTCATACTGTTTGTTTAAAAGATAGTTCGTTTTCAATAATTAACAATTATTGCAAACACCAAAATACTGCAAAAGTTGGATTAAATATATAGAATCTATATTATAGATCACAGACCAGTTCACGACGAAGGACAAGTTTTAATTTGTGTGACTGTACCTCCAAGTACTGACAGAAAGTACTGCACACAAAGCCTATTTTACATGCCACAGACAATTGCATGTAGTATTAAAAGTTAAATTTATTGCCACTTCAAACGGAATTAAAAAGCAGAAGCTATAAGAAAAAAGAGAAGCAAAGAAAATAAAAATGAAAGTTTTTCATCCGACATACCTCACGCTTTAACGTTTAAAATCACGAACAATTTTTCCTGTATACTCATTTTTTCACAGTGCCAAGCATGTATTATTAGCAGAGAATAATATAATATTATTAATATTATTTAATACAGTACATTGCTGAAACTGAACTGTCTCTTATATTTCATGCGAAGAGAGAAGCATTCTAGTTTTGTAGCTTGTCCTTGCTGCTTTCTTAGACCTGTCACTTAAAAGTTTCGCATCTAAAGTTATAATACACGGAAAAATTTGCCAGATTTAGTGTTTCCACGTACTTAGTAAATAGTTTTTTTTATAAGAAACCAAGGAACATAAGCTTGTCTTTTTGAATGCTAAACAGGATCAACATCTGAAAAACTTTTATTTGCCCATTTAGGCTCCAAAAAATAGTAGTTTTTCATCCTGAAAAATGCAGGTTGGAATTCGAATCGATTTTTTTGCTTACTCTTTTTGTGATTCTGTCTGCTGTTGCTGCTGTTGATTTGCAAGAGAGATAGATGGAATGGATGGAATAAAAAGGCAAGGCCATAAGTCTGATTCAGTAAGTGTTATGTTGGAAGAAAAAGCGATTTAAAATTGAATGTCGGAAACAAACCTTTAGATGTATTTTGGTTTGCTCAAATATGGGAACATAGCAACCGTGTAAATGGCAGTGATACAACTCATTAGGGAAGTATTTCGTAGACAGGCATTGCTACTTAAGGGTATTTCCGGTAACCTAAGCTATGTTAGCATGAATTTTGTATAGAAATTTACATGAGAACTATACGACTGCCACCACTTTTGTCAAGAATATCAATAGTAGACCAAAACTGAACAACCAAAGTAGACTTTAGGATCAACATTTATTTTCTCCGTACGTTTTTACACCCTAAGACGACTCCCCTTACGCTATTGAGCTACAAGTATAGGCCCCATTTCGATTTTTATTGTGCAACAATTATATATTGATGCGAAAAATAGTGTGCATTGTCAGTCTACCTGCATTTGCATCAGTGTAAATGTTCATTTTATAAACTAGGTAATCAGGTATGTCAAATATAAAGTATTTAGGTATATGTCAAACACGCCCTAACCAATCTCCAAACATTTTTATATCTGAATAAAATATTTAAAATGAAGAACGATAAGTGCTAAAACAAGTAAAATATCATACTGTATACTTAATGTTGATGATTCCCTCTCATTTGTAGTTTTGGCAGTATTTATACTTCAAAAATTCACAAGATCATAGTTTTACGTGAAGCTGCTTTTGAAAATGAACAATCAATATGACACCAAACTTAAAATCGAAACCCAGCTTTTCCTGTCAATCCTATATGACAAATATTTACATGTATCGATTCAGAAAAGTATGAAGAACAAAATTGTTGATCGTTTTAGTCAATTTGGACTATTCATTTTTTTAAAACAGGCAAAAAGTGGTGGTGGCACGTCCAGGTTATCATGCTACCATGTATTTTGCATAAGAGATTGTAACTATGCATTTGTTTATCACCGGAAACACCGTTAAATAAAATTTATGCGGCATTCTTTCTTCATGCATGGCGAGAAAAGAATATTAAAGCCATTAAAAGAAGAAATAAATACGCTTGTTATTTGCCATTTGCCACGATTCTACTTTTTATCTATTCGATTCTACGTAAATTTTTCGAAAGCTTTTAAACTAAAAACGGAATAAACTCTTTATTTGCTTGAACCTTTTCCCAATTTATTTTATTCTAGAAACTAATTAATTACAGAATTCATTTGCAAAAACTCTCTTGAAAAACTTAAACCTAAAATTTGTTAGTCAGGGTAGGGGATCATCTGCTTTAAATTAAAATAAAACAACTGCATTTTGTACAAGTTCTTAGGTTGAATAAAAAATTATACCTAGAATATATATTTTTAAATTACACGTCGTTTTCGGAAGTTATTCTGACAAACTTTCTACACATACGAACTGACTTCTGGTTGGTGTAACAAACAAATATGTTATTCAAACAAAATTCTGGATAGTTTTTGACATTTTATGGTAGTATTTTTTTACTAAAATACTGAAAATAAGGCGATGATTTTGATGACATATGAATTGGTTTGGATTCACGTTATTTCATTTTGCTTAAATGGTTGCAAAACCTACTAAGAATAAGCGAAAACTTGGAGCATTTCATGATTCATACTTGACAGCAAGGTTTTTTTTACACATTTAGAAATTATGTAAGATTACCCAAGTTTTCATACACATAAAAATCAGCAAATTTTTTGTTCAGTATTTTTTACGAGAGCTCATCACATCATCTGAACCTTACCTTCCGAACAAGTGAAGCTAGTAATAAATATTTGAGCACACACAAAAAATATGATCCTATCAAATAACTGCTAGTATGTAAATATTGTAAATTCATGTTTTTGGATCACTGCATTCAACAAAGTTCAGCAACACTGGGAGAGCACGGAGAAGCAATCATCGCAATTCTCTGATGATGAATGTTGGGTGACTGCTTTTTACATGCACAGTCAATTTTTTTATGAAATTAGATCCAGAGCAGCAAACAGATTTTTTTGCAAAGCAGCAAATCATTCAGTTAGATGATATGCTGCTGATTTACCGTCAATAAAGATCATTAATGCTCAATGGCATTTTTCGCTATTGAAAAGTCATATTTCATCTCTAAATCTTTCGTGACTGCGTGTTTATTTATTTATTTACTTTTTGTGAACTACCTCACTTGTTGATGTTGATGAGATACTACATTGCTAAAAACGGGAATCTATTTTGTGCATCAGTACTCATGAAATATTTATAATTCTACAAACTAAATACATATTGTTTGAGTTGCTTTTGATGCAGCAATGCCAAATAACTCTACCTTTTCCGCAGAAATTTACATATCTCCTTCAAACAACTATACTGATTTTGGTACCTTACCGTGGATTTCAACATATTTATTGGTGTGTAGACTGCACAAGCTGCAGCAACGGTTAAACTAAAATCTTGTCGTTGTAATCGATTTATATTTTTAATCGTAGCATCAATCAATCTCATTTTCACTTTGGGTTTGACTGGCTTAAGATTGCAAGGAAGCAACAACAGCTCACAGTATTTGTCTGTTGTTGTTGCCTGTATGCACCATGTCGTAATCAATTAGAGTGACAAGAATAAAGACAGAGAAAAAATTACACCAGAACAGTGTTTTTTAAACGTTTCACTGCATTTGACTTAGCAAAAGAAAAGAATAGCTTTATAAATCCTTGAAGTTCTTAAAGTATTTGCACTGGCATTGTGCTGTGATTTTTTGTGTTTGCATTGAAATCGAAATGAGTTGAATAAATAATGCTGAGAAAATGAGAAATGACTCACTCACTTCCCATTGTATTCTTATAGATGCAAATTAAAGTGTTTTCATTGCCAAGATATGTACCATAATCTTTAGTGGGTAAATCCAATACCATCATCATGCTCATCTAATAATCTTAAGACATGTTTAATAATCCATTCTCTTTGCGTTTTATATTTTCAGGTTGTTGCTTAGTGCTCTTCTTGGTAGAAGTCCCAATGATTGAATGAGCCTCTCCTCCTCTCTGAAAAGAATCAGGAATAAAACGAAGACGACTTGCTCTGTTGTATGTAGTCTTCTGTCTGTGACCTCGATGACCTTGTGTGGTGGTGCAGCAGTATTGTACAAGGAGTGAATCAAAGAATAAAACTGTGTAGTCTTTTCCTTTACGCGGAGAAGAAATCATTGTATTGCTGAAGCAATCACAACCTTTTACAAAACAAAGAAACAAGAGAACATCGAACTATCACAGTAAAAATTCATGAAAACATCATTTACCATTTCATCTGCAGCACACACGTTCTGCAATTTTGACATTTCGCGTATATGCACAAGTTCGATCTAAAGGATTTTGGGATAAAATTGGCCAGTAAAACAAAATCGGGTTTATAGTTTGTGTTGCCTTTAAACTGAAACAATAAAATTGATAACCCTTACACAAAACCAAGTTGTATTCACATTGAACTGAAGTTATTCGAAAATATAAGTAGTAAAAGTTTTAAAGAGCGTAAATCCGGTGAATGTGTCAAGATATTATTTTTAAGATAACATAATATCTTTTTTGCATTTGTCTCTTAAATTACAAGGCCTCAAAACGTCGACTTCCGTGGTTTCCCCAACTTTTTCTCCTTTTCCCTTGGTTAATTTTCCTTTTCTTTCCCAGTGCATTAGTTCGTCTATTTTATTTACCACATCCTTGCCATTCATTATAACTAAGCTGTTGCCCATCTTCATTTTTAAATACATTGCGACCTTCTTAGGTGTAGCTGTAGTGGTAATTACGGAATGGTCCATGTCTCTGAAGCAGGAGGCCGGCACAAAATGCTAGCTTTCACCACTCCAGCGGAAACAACTTTCACCGGGATTGAATCGATCATCAAGGTGAACACCATAAAAGAGGTTGTAACCTTTAATGATGATACCAGCAACAACAGTCCCAGTTCTAACTCATCGTCTAATGGCGGAACTACATTAATTGGCATACAGAAAACACATTCTCCAAAAAATTCTTCTCCTCCTCGGTTGGCACCGTCTGCTACTGTTGTTCCCAAAACTATCTTGAAAAACTCGTTGAACAATCAACAGACGCAATCCTCGCATCCTACTCCTCCGCATCATCATCACCATCCCAAGTACCGTTTAAGTGACAAAATGTTTGGTTCCGAAGAAGAATCCCTCATACCGCAAAACAACAACGCAAATAATGGCAACGCCAACAATTACAATTTGGCAGACACCCTGAATTCCAACAATTCAGCAACACCCGGTAACAATCCCACAATGACGATGACATCATCTCGCAATGGTGGCAGTGGTAACATCAACTACGATCACCACCAAGATTTGCAACTAATCTCACATGGATTAACGGACTCCGTGTGCGAAACGATAAAGTTGCTTGAAAATGAATTTGATAAAAAATGTGGCGATGGGCCATCAGCCACCTCGGCCGCGTCTCTTTCTTCCGGAATCAGTGCAAGTAGTAGCAGTACCAGTGGAGGCATAGGAGGTGGTATGGATGAGCAACCACCCAATGTGGTATACACTGAAGAGATTGTGATCTCAACAGCAAGAAGTAACAGCAGTGCAGTAACGGGCGTACAGAAGCCCGGCATTATGAAAACATTCTCTTCCTTTTCCTCGTCCACCAACACTAATAACACATCGAGCAATTCTGGTGGGGGAGCAATTAGCAGAAGGACACCGGTGGAACAATGGAAGAGTCAGTTGAACGAGGAAGGGGAGGAAGAGGAGGCTATGAGTCAGAGTAATGAATCGGAAGAAACGCCTCTGCTAACGGGTTGTGATACGCAGCCCATCATTGTTAGCGATAACATTTCCAATGATAGTTTGGGTACAAGTGGCACCAGTGGTGGTGCTCCATCTTCAGCGTTGCATAAATTGGGCAAAATGGCCAACGGGGCGAAAGCTACTGGATTGAAAAGGTACATTCAACATACCTACATAGTCATGACGTGGCGTGTACACACAATGATAGCTTATAACTTATAAATATAAATAAACATTAAAATTGTATAATGTATAACTTGCAAGGTTTTTATCGAGTATCATTGAAGTGCACTTAGCCTAATCATAAAAACCATACAATATCATTTCCTACTGTTATCATATTTATAATTAAAATGCATGGACGCTCTAGTTAGCAAAATGTCCAGAAGCGATTAACTTATCATTTTTATCTGCATCACAAAACTTTTATCGAGGTATTATGTTTATCTTTGTCAGAATGCTAATGCTTACCAACCTACAGTCTGGGATGAACGTATAGGCCAAGTAGGCTTTCAGGGAAGCATACTAAATGGTTACTTGTTACGTGAACGCGGTGGCGTACAATAATTGTCCTTAGGTGGTAGACGGTTTGTTTTACTAAATGGTAAATTGGGGAAACTATTAGGAATTGGGAGGAATTATACAGTTTAGAGCTTGAATAGTTTGGGACATCAAAGTGATTTAAATAACAGACACTAGACACAGCCTATTTTTCTGCTGTAAAAATTGGTTCTAAAGCAATAATTTTGATTGTGTGAAAATTTGTGACAGCAAAAATATTTATGCGTAATGTTGGATGATAATTCGGACAGGGTTTCGTTTGGAAGTTCAAAAGGATCTATGGTGGAAACGTTGATTTACGAGAGTCCGGTATCGGACCAGCCTGGAAAATCATTGGGGAAAACGGGAACGTTGCCCATTTTGTCAAACGGGACATCCAGAAGTAACGGATCGAGAGGGGGAAGTGCAACAGAAACAGCACAGGATTCGCCCGATTCTACCACTTCTGGGTAAGTAGAAAAGTTTTATAACCAATATTTGTAAGATTAAATACACTAGTATTGGTTGTCCACGTATAATTTCAACTTTTGGCATTTCAAAACACTTGAACAAGAATAGGGAAAGTTTTAGGCATTGTAATTTTGTACTCTGTTATTTATTTTGTACTCTATATAACTGCATACTATTTTTCGGCAAAAGTCAAGAGAAAGCCTAGATTGCTAGCAGAGCCATCCTAGTATCGCTAGCGAATTTAGCTTGATCAGCCAACTAGCTTTCGGAAAGGCAGTTGAGGAAACTCACGCGTGGAGCTATAGATGACGAGACACACACGGTTGTGCGTGAGTTAGATGTTTTGCTGGCAACTATTTTGGTATGAATAAAACTTTCGTATTTCGAGTCGAGACTTCAAGCGCGGATATCTTTCTACCTACATGATGTGGTGACAACGTAAATGTTAAATTCTTATAGTGGTTTGGTTTACAATTAGACGTAAACTATAAACTTGCAATTTATTATTTAAAGATTACGAATTATAGATAGCATTACAATTCTAAGTGCATTTAAATATCTCACATTTGTGGAATTTTTTCCTCATGTTCCATATAAATACGCATTAAAAAATTAATTCCAATTACAAAGAAGGATGTTAGAAACAAATTGTTTGGTTTTTAGAGTTATATATATAGTATGCAAAATGCAAACTTGTAAGCACTATATCCATCTTATAATAAGCTTGCTTAGGTACGTAGCGAACTTTTAGTAATCATTCAAACAAAAGTGCATCTCGTTTCTCACGTACCCAAATCACCTCACGACTTTGCCTTCAAGGGAAAAGCCGATTTTATTTATTTTTTATTATTGATGATCACGCATGCTATTTTCACGTATTATATTGTAATGTGGCAATCAGCCTTTAACAATCTCATCGATTTTGTTTCGTTCCGAAACTTCGATTGTACATATTGCTGCGTATTTTTTCCCGATATTACTCTCTTGCTGCGTATTATGAATCTGATTGAATACTAGGTCTGCTGCTTCCATTTTCTTATTCTCCCACAAAACAGTTCATAAGGAGAAAACTTTGTATGTATTTCAATATGTGTGATGGCTTCTCTACATCAATTCGTCTCTCATAAAAATCAACTAAAATGAACTTCATGTAAGTAAACTAGAGAAACGAACAGGGTCCGTGTGTGCCGGAGAACAGCACAGTACCGGATTGTATGTTATCTTTTTGCTCATATATTCGTCTCAGCAGCAGTGCACTTTAGTAAATGGATGGGCACTTTCGTTCTCCTTTTCACCGACTCTATGAGCTCTGCTGGAGCTTTATTTTTTAAAAGCCAAACTAAAAAGTTTGCTGTTGATATATTGTGTGTACCAAAGCACTGGGTATTCTAGAAAGATGAACTTGGCCGAATGTCCGTTCATTTTCCTTCCTTGGCACTCTTGGCAATGTGCAGAGTAGAACGAACATCTCAAGCATAAAACTTTTACGCTTCCTTCTTAACTCTACTACTAATCCATACAAAAAAACGTTACGTGCAATATCATTATCATTTGTATGTACTCCGTGTTTACATCATCCTCGCTCTCCTTTCCACTTTTAAAGACCAATGGATAGAGGTAGAGCCAAAGATGTACTGTTTAGCTGCTATTTGAATTTAAAAGGTAAAATAAAATGGTCTATCCGTATTATACAAACATCTGAAGCCACGTTGAATTAGTTCTTTGATGGACTCTTCCACTCCACGAGAGCGGATTTTTATGTTCCTCTAGCTGTCTCAAACCTAGTATTTCCCATGGATGGCTGAAATTATTACTATTATTATTACACGGTGGGGTTCATCATTGTATGCTTCCATTCTACTGAATAGCATCTTACTTTTTTGTCACGACGATGATGGTGCTTCTGGTAAATCCCATCTTGCAAAAGTGAGTTTTTATTCTCTCCTTCTCCATCATCATCATTTTACTTTCAACTTCCATGTGTGTGGTATTATCTCACTACTACTGTTTTAGCAGCAGCTTTAGTAATGATGACGCTGCAGTAAAGTGCGTGAAGAAGGAAGAAAACGATTCCATGAAAAAGTTTGTATTCTACACAAACTAATACTGGTGATACGCTGTAAACTAGATAATATGACTTTAGTGTTGCATGCGTCGTTTCATCTTTTATCGACATATCTCCGTGCCATTGTCATTCTCGAGGAAATTATCATGCTGCTGTATCCGACTTATTTTTCGCTGTTAGTACTTCGTCTATTGTCTTTCATCCGTCATTAGTGATGCTTCTAGTTTTACCAAGAAAAAGATTTGATGATGGAGATGGGATTTGATTTAAATTCCTACTAGAAAACAGAAAACAAGAGACGTCTAGTTTCTATACAAACAAATTCAGTGTTGTAATTTCTGTGCTTCTGTACTTCTATTTGTACTTTTTTATTAGTACCCATACCCACTCTTGATTGCCTTCTGTCATCAAAATCATCACCGTCATCATTTTGTCATTGTAATCAAGAAGTTTGTACACACACATGTGCGTGGGCATACATGCTATATATAAACTGGAAAAGAGTACTTAGATTTTGATGATGATGGGTGAAATGATGTGATAGTGTATAATGGCGAATCACATCATCCTCGTATAAATGAACATGTGTACCATGTGGCGTGGCTGAATAATGGGAATAGTTTATCTTAATGAGATTTTTGTCTGTAACATAAAACGCGCTCCAGCGAGTTAATCTCATGCATCAGTACAGAGTACCGAGAGGATGCCGTGGAATTACACATTTGCCTTTTTACTAGATTTTTACTGCATTTTTATTCATATTAGCTTTTCACGAAGGCTGTGTCCAGGAAAAGTTGTACATAAATAATTTCATTATTTCGTTGGACGCAACAACGCAATACCCTTGGTATATAAGAGAACAAAACAAACAAAGCAAAAAATTATGCATAGCAAATAGCAATACGAATATTTGTTCAATAATATATTATTCATTCAAAAGACCAGTTTTGTTTGCATTCGTATCATTGTATACGTCACACTCATATGCGTACAGCATGATCGGGATTTGGGGTAGGTGAATGGAGACACAGTTTGAAAAGGAAAGCCTAGAAAAACAGTGGGCTATCATAATGCATTGTAAAACGGCTTCATTTTATGCTTACCCTCTAATTCTATGAATGAATGCTGATATAGTGGTGGGAAAGGATAGCGATTAAGTTTTTCTGCATGCAGTCAAGCAGCACAGCTTGAATTAAAGTGTGATAATGAATATTTGTAGTTGGAAGTGACAAAATGATCAATTACATTATGCAATGAATGTTTTAACGTTTTCAAATCCAGAATGGAAAACGTTGAACAAAATTTTGATAAATTATACATAAATAATGCTTTCATTGTTACTGTATTAATTTGACTGTACTGTCTAAAGTAGCGTAAAAATGCCCCGAAACTCATTTAGTTTCTTCGATTTATTTTCAACCTATGTATTTCCTTGCCTGTTCTAATGGTTGGTCATTGGATTCAATTGAGAAACACATGAAAAAGTTTAATGTGCAGTCTCAAAGATGTACTTAAGCATGTCTTTTATACTATTATTATTATGGTATGTGAATTCTTTTTGATTGGACAGTGTTATATTTATATAACTATACAAGGTTGGAAGTGCAAATATTGATTAGTATGCAGGGAGGCAAACCTGAAGTTAGTATCTTAAAGGTACATTAATAACAAATCAACAAAATGTAATATTTAAAAGTTAACTAAAAATACTTGTTTCAAGACAATAATTTCCATATTATACACCTAAAGAACTCATAAAAAGCTAAGGTTAAAGTAAAATCCCGTAATTCAGAATAACGCAATGTATTAAATTATTAAGTGTAAATGGTTTTATTTTTCCCATTTATAAGCGGATTACCGAGTAATGAAAGATGGTGTTTTTCTCCCGCTGAATGTTTATTATCTTAACGAGTTGACGAGAAAAACGATACACTCATAATCATGTGTTTGTATGCTTAAAACTGCCATAAAATACAATGTTTCTTTATGAATTTTGTGAATAGGTATATACAATAAAACATTGGGCACATTGAAAAGAAAAACGCTTTTAATACCTTCCACCTTTTACTCCCGACACAAATCCTTTATTCACTTTCCGTGGTGGCATATTGATAATAGCAAATGTCATTGCTCAGTATGGGGAATTTTGCTATGTGAGGCGACAGTTTGACATGCTGAAGAGTACAATATGCGATAACCTCCATGTCCCCATTACAAAGATAAGACGCATTTTATTAGCAAAAATCTACTGAAAAGAAGGCGACCATACCAGGTTTTCTGCACTATGGTAATAAAGCTTTTATGCAGACTATTATGCGTGTATTCTGGCGACATGCCTGGAATTACTAATCATGTATTTTGAGAGATGATTGCATACACTGCTAAGGAGATCTCTCTAATCTTCATTTCTGCCCAAGTGATAAAAATGGTGAGATTATTGCAAAGATGAAGATGAAAACATGTGTGAGTAATGTCATCAATCAAGGATAAGAAGGACGAATACAAACTAAGATGAAACAGTTGGGATTGCGAGGAGTAATATCATCTCCTACTTCAAGTACGAATATAAGTCACTCAGCAAGGAAAACTTGTTTATGATTACAGTATTGCTTAATCGATTACATACACTTGTTTTGCTAATTATGTCGTCAAAAGATCAAAAAGTATTTCGGCTGCTGACTAAGCTCACCAGCAAATATTTTGCAGGCGTGATTCATGAAATAAAGCATAAAAGCTTTCAATGAACATTCTGCGTTCGTAGATTGACAAGTGAGTAGGTACTTCTAATATTCACATTTGTGCCATGCAGTTTTCATGGAATAAAATTCAATTAATTGAACTGTTTTATGTCACTTGTTCAACAAAAACAGCGTGGCTGTGGTTTAGTTGAATGCTATTGCGTGCCAAGGTACGTGCATGAACTTACTTGATAAACAGAAAAAGTAGTTATAATGCACTATAATATAATATTGCCCATTCATATCAGGCAGTTTAGGTTTCTGGAATTGCTTTTATAGTGCAAAAAATGAACTCATGTTATAGAAAGGGAGTATCATCAAAATAAAATCGAATTTTTCACTGTAAACACGCAGAGAAATTTGGGTCACTCCATTATGATTATTTTGTACTGTCGAACCTGACCCAACCGTAATGAAATAGTGGACCTGCCCTCTTAGTTACCGCTATAAAATATTCACTGTGAAACTTTAAAGTAATGATACTCTCATTTCATAGTGACCGTGCTATTTTCACTGAGGCTACAACAGACAAATGACTTAACATTTTGCTGATTAGAGCAACTGTAATTTATTTTGTTGGCAGTTGGCATACATTGCACAGAGGTTTGCCGTTTTCACTGAAAAATGTGCTCAAATATATAAAATATAGAAATATATTATGCATAAAACCGTATCATCCAATTCGCCCCAAGTCTAAACCGAAGTTTTAGATTCTTTCAATTTTTGTACATATGCAATCAATTCACGAAGTATGATCCACTGAAAACGTATCCACACGATTTACACAAGACACGTATGCTTTTTGAGATTTGTGATAGTTTTCAATAAGTTTATATAGCAAAAACAGAAACAACCTACTTTCAGCAAAAAACATACAATTTCAAAATATTCACATTTGAAAAACTGTTTGGTTTTTTAACGTCAGCATTTTCCGTGCTCATAACGTAATCTACACACATATTTAAGGCGTACATAGCAGTATTTCTAGAGTTATAAAAGTTTCCCGTAATCTACATTCTGTCAAGATCATCTTGATTATGCTCAATGTTTAGCTTATTTTCAACCTTAATTCAATGTGAAAAACGCACTTGAATTTTAGTGTAAACATCTGCAAAGGGAAAGCTCTACACTCTAATAACTTTTACAGAGCATACAGAAAATGAGCAAGGAAAGTTTACGTTTTCTTGTAAACTAATTTTCCTAAACATATGTGAAACGTGTATATCAAACGATTACCCAAATTACGTTCCTCATAAAATATGTAGAAAACAGGCAAGCACACAGTGGAGGCATTTTTTCTCGTCCCTCCCTCCGCATTCATGCCTCCTCCAGAGTTACCCTTTCAGAAAGTAAAAAGAATGCGTTGCAACAGCAACATATCTTGTGCGTTGCGTTTACTTTCGCTTGGCACACTCCGATTCAAATGCATTATAAAATCTACTTCAAACAAAGAGCAGCAACCAAAACCAAAAGCAAATAGTATGCAATTTGAACGGGATATATATAAAGTACAATATTTGTGTGTAGAGTCCTTTCTTTGGGGTAGCAGCTGTCCAAAATTATTGTTGTAGTAGCCAGCTCGATATGTTGGAAATATTTTTTGGAAAAACTCACAGCCTTTCCTCTATTCATCCGCCATAATATTACCAAAAATTGTTTCATGCGTGTGTTTTTTCTCTCATGCAAGTATGATGATGAGCCAAGGGTCATATCTTATGAGTGTGTGCTATATCCATTTCTATTTCTCCGGTTTTTGTTCTAAAAATGCATGAGTGAACGCCGACAAGAAAGACACGGAAAAGCAGTAGCAACAGCAGTTTCTAAAGTAATTCCAATTCACCAACTTGGAATTTTTCTATATTCTGCTCTCGTTTCCACTTTATACGGGGGACACGTTTATGTACCCAGTAAACGCAGACGTACACATTTTTGGTGCGTTTCTTTTCTACTAGCTTGAAACTTGCATTTACTCACGTGTAGGGAGTGACGACGAACCATGATGATGATGATGCATACTGTGTATAGTATATGCTTATTCTTTTTGCCAATATACACGAATAAATATAATGAAGTTTTGGGGAGAACAACATAAAAAATCCCAGAGGTATACGGAGAGTTACAAAGCATATATGTACATGGAGGGTGAGATCCATAATACCATCAAGTCGGTTGGTCTGATATACTATTAAATATACCCAATGTTGCTGCTCGTTAATGTAAGGACGACCAGGCTCTTGTCTGTGTAATAAGAATATAGTGTGCTACGGAGCCATAATAACTAAAGCAGACAAAAAATGACTGAGGAAAGTTTGTCTGTGTCTCTAGAATACTTTAGTAACGTTACTACCAACAGCTTGAAAGAACTCATTCTATTACGTACTTGAGTATATGCATTGCCTCGGTAAAATTCTCTGAAATAGGTATATCGTATGTGTTGTTGATCTAATGTAATGTACTTCTATGAACATTGAACATGCTGCAGAGCATGCAACAGCAAGCCGCATTTACTTGGTTCCATACCTTTTTTATTTTTCCCTTCACTTCTCAATTGACAATTGCAAGTGGCAGAGCCGAGTAGAGCGAGCGGTGGTGTTTGTGTCATTCTCTTTTAGTTTTGTAGACCGTGTCTACAGCAAAAGTCTATTTGGCTGAGTGCAAAGAGAATCAACATCAACATTGCACAAGGCTATTAAGAAATAAGTATATAAAAAAGTCGGCCTTCTCTGAGCTGCTCCTGTTTGATCAGATTTTGCGTAAGTTTGCGGGTATGTGCATAAGTGCGTATTCATTGATACCGCAATAACAGCAGTAAGAATACCTATTAGTAGTATCATCATCAAACAAACTTTTTTCTCTGGGATTCCAAGTCGCAACTCTTGTGAAGCTTTAGCTGCTGCATCGGATATTGTAAATGTTATTGGCTTGAATTTCTCTGTTCTGCTGTCAGGCAGAAGAAGGAGGAGCAGAAAACACGTCAGGGAGATTCGCTCTGTAAAACGGCTTAAGTACATCAGCACACAAGCTCGGTGTCTGTGTCTGACTCAACTTAGCAAAATTTGGTTTGGTGAATAAAAAGTTTTGCTGTTGAAATCATTTCACATTTGGCTACACGCTTAGTAGTAACACCAACTGTCTACAAAATTTTCTGTAGGAAACCCACACACGCTCATTTCCTCATCATCTCATCTCAGCACATTGCTGCCAGTCAATTTGCCGAAAAGCGAGCTTGCTGGTGATGAACGCTGTATTTTTGGGCATCCTGTAATTTCCTCCTGTTGCTCTGATTTTGATTTGAAAATCAGAAGCATACCAGAGTTGTGGTCCAAGTTTGGAGAAAAACAATAACACTCAATTAGTCGGTCTGACCGACTTACATAAGAGAATTTTTGAAATTGTTAATGCTAAACAGAGTAGACAAGTAAAAACGTATTATTCGACAAGTAGAAAAGCTAAATGTGTGCAAAAAGTTACTACTGTTTACGTTATTGTGTGTCCGCGTTGGTTATTGAGCACATAAGTGAGTGAGATATAAACCAAACGAGATTTGACTTTTATTTCCATTTGCTGGCTTTTGCGGCAAAGTCTTTGTTCAATAATAAAAGCGATCCTGCATGTGTGCGGCTTCTAAGTGTCCATTTTTTGCTGCTAAAATCCAGAATATATAGTTAATTACCTGCGTCTAAAGTGAAGTCTGTCACTACGTGTAACCATTTTGGATTTAGAGACAAACCAAAAGAAGAAAAGAACAGACCAGAAAGAGAACGCGTGTTTGCTTACGGTTGATATTGCTCTGGAAGAGTAGATAAAAGTGTGTTATCGGTCACGTAAATGAATGAAAAAGCTTGTATTTACATATTGTACGCGTTCTCTATGTTGAGATAAAGAAATAGGATATTTGGGGCAGTAGTAATGTTTTTCACAACGCACACTTCAGTTTGCGGTTGTTGATGTGCATTTGTGCTTAAAAGACCCTGTAGCTTACAATTCACATGTACTTTCGGCAAAAGATATATGTTTTTCTGAAAAGCAAAATCATTCTGCGAAACGGTAACGTGCAGGCAGCAAAGTGTAATTAGTTGACACATATATACGGCTATTCTGTAAGTTTTTAGCCCATCAAACAACGCCAGGAATTTGGTGAGTCAAGATCATTTTTAGTTTCTTTTAGTTATCTATTAGTAGCCTTAATCTTGTGGTAAAAGCTCATACCTGGTTTTTGATAATTAACATTTGTATAATTGGAAGTTCGATCAAATACAATTTACAGCATAATCTTTTATGATGTGTTCAAAAAAAGAACTATTGACAATTTGTTACATGTTATCCGCATTTAAGTCGGTTACATTACCTATTGGATTTTTATTATGAAATGAATAATTTGAGCAAATGGGCAGGCAATGAAGAATTTGGATTTAATTAATAATATATACTTAATAATCCACAATGGTGACTAGTAATAAATCTCCATCTTTAATATTGTAAGGAGTCCCCTTTATGTATTATCTTTTTAAAATAAACATATTAAACCAAAGAAACACATTAATTTTCTATATTACTCAGGTTTGAACGGAACATCCTCATTATCATCATAGTCGTCGCCAACCATTTCACTCCAATTCTTTTCGCTTTTTTTTCTTTTCCAGATTAATGAAACAAAAAACTCCTAAAGAGACATGTTTTTCAACTTACCATACATTCTTCTCGGCAGACAACTAATTCATTACTTATCCATTGCATGTCGTTCTTATTTTTTCCCCAGAGAAAGAAGTAAAAAACGTAGGAAATTCTTCATTCTTCGCTCTTCCTCACCATAAAATTCGCTCAATCTTTCTTTCCCAAAAGTATTCTTCCGTCTTTTATACAAAAAACCGTATATTCAACTTCCACTGTCTGAAATAAAATTAATGAATCCTTCGTATTTTTTAATGTTTTTCTTTACTTGTTCCATTGAATAATCCTCACGTGTGCGTGTAGACACCAAAAATACATTCTAGTTTCAAGCGTCTAAGCGCCATAAAACAAGCTTATTGTCGTTCTCCTCCATTTTTTAACAAATTACTTTTGTTTTTCTTTAACATCGCTGCTTTTCCTGCGTGCACGTACATACCTACTACCTACGTGAGAATCGCAGCGAGATGTAAGACACATACACAGTAATAAAACAACGAATGGAAAATGGAATTTAAATTGATTGTTTTCATTGAAGATTTACAACTGTTGCAGCTAAAACTTTTCTCCTTGTTGCTATAAAGCACTCTTGTTTTATGCGGAGGTATTTCTGCTCGCTATATGCAATGAAGAAAATTATAAGAATTTAAAAATAACTATAAACCTACATGTTTCCTGAATTAACTGTGTACATTTCTGGGTGCGGCAGCGACAGTCTAAGGATTAACCACGTTGCCCATAATTTCCTCCTTTCCTTCCACACAAGAATGAAAGGTGAAGGAGGTCTTAATATTTCCCCTCTTAATAACTTCAAACTTGGAATGGTAAAGGAAGCTAGAAATGTGCGTTTTTTGTTATAGTGTTTAACTGTTATGTTGTTGTGGAATGCGAGCAATGACTATGATGAACAGCATGTAATTTTTAAAACAAAAAGTGTTGTTCATATAATTTTTTATGGTTGGCAGGAAAGGAAAGACATAACCCTCCGTACATTTTTTTCTCCATGGTTTTTTGGAAAATGTATGCATGCATTATGATGTAACATTTTTATAGTCCAATTCTGAATAGTGGTGATATGGGTAATGATCATAATAATAATACTAAAAAATGCGTATATTTTCTCTTTTTTTGCATATGTTAACTCAGTTAGGTTCTTACTGACTGTGAGTTTGAGAAAAAATAATGCATAAATTGGTTTAGAACAATTTTTAAAAGTGTGATCATCATCATTGTCATGATATCTATTGGGCTTTGGCTTGGCAAGGCATGCCAATGCTGATTTGCCTGGCAGTTAAAAAGTGGTTTGCGTAATGTGCTTATCATCAACAACAGCTTTACACAGAAAGCTTTGAGAATAATAAAGAGCTCATCTGACTATTAGCTCGACAGTTTGAATACCACACCACCAAGATATGAGTACACCATACTTTATGAAGATTCTTTCTTCCTTCCGCCATTTATACAAGAAGCGTTAACTTGAAATAGAATAAGAAACGAACGATGCGAAAGGAGATTTAAACGAGGATGTGTAATCCCTATTATATATTATGTTGCTACATAAAACGTCTACACATGCCACGGTTGAATGAGTGTTCGCACTATACAAGTGTGCTAATAATAATAGCAAAACGTCATAATGTATTATCTAACCGCAGCATTCCGGCATGCGTGCTTATACTATTCTCTTGTGAACTTTTAAAATATGTATATATTAAATGTAGTAATGCAAGTTGCTGTATATGCATATATGCACCACTTGTGTAAGTCAACAAGGAAGTAATAATGGATTACATAATATTAATATTTTTTCATAGGAGGTATAGGTTTTGAATAGAAAAAATCGACAAAATGTAGAAAACCCATGATGCCAGGGAGGAAAGCCAGCACCAGCAACACGTGGAGATTTTTAAAAGCGACATAATGACGTTAAATGTATTTACATTATTGTGTATTTCAAAATGGCTTGAAGACAGACAAAATGCGACGGAGAGGTTTATGGAAATGCGCATTTTTTCTATAGAGCTCGTCTTGTGTACCTTTTGGCTGTTGGCTGCGTGTAAGTGTAAAGTTCAAGAGGAAAGGTGAAGCGAGATCTGCATGCCAAAACTTGAGTGTTTCACTACACACATCAGTCTTACACACAAGAACAAGCCAGTAAAGCCAGGATAAGAGGCAGGGTGTGTAAATAAAAAAAACAGAAGAGGGAAGGTGAAGAAAGATGAGGAGAGCGAATTATTTAGTGGAAAGCTTATATAGAAAAAGAAATTTCCTTGCAGCATAATAGTGCATAATGTTGTTTGCACTTGATGTCAAGAGTAATTCGCACTTCACGAGGGCATGACAGAATAATACAGCTTTGCTTTAAGCAAAGTGCGTGAATAGTCAAATAAAAAGAGTGATAGAGTCGACTGGGCAATCAAAGTTTATTAAGGGAAGGAAGTATATTCAATGACTAGTGCTCTATGATGTTAGCGATCTGGAGAATCGCACTGAAATAATGTAATATGTTGAATACACGGTAAACATTCTATGGTATAGTCTAAATTAACTTCTACTTGCAGTTTGTAACGTTTTACAATGTCCAGTTCAGCTGAAACAAATCTTGGAAAGAGTGACAGAAAGAGAAAGGGGTGAAGTGAGTAATCTGAGAGATTGGTGGGTTTGAAGCGCATGTGACGTGATGTTGTATGGATATGGGCATTTAATAGGTTAAATGAAAGTACTTGCACAAAAATGATGTCATTAGTTAGTCAGTACAAGCAGTGAAATGTGGCAAGTTGTGGCACTCCTACAATAGAATATTTTACAACGTAATTATTTCGTCGAGTAGATATAAATACAAGACTGGTAAATCATGAACTTGACTTTGTCCATGGCTTGATCCTGTATTTGCAAAAACAAATTTGTTCATTCGGCTTTGGGTTTTTAAGTTGAGTTGTATGGTCTACTTGTAAAATACTGTACATGGTCGCACTTTTCATGGAAGTTTAGAAGTAAGTACACATTATGTTTAGTTGTTCAGATTTAAATGCAAAGGACATATCAAGGTTAAATTTTATTCATTTCAATATTATGGAATCTTGTACTGAAACATGTTTTTTCAGTATTTACTACCTTCCTTCATAACTTTATATAAATAGTTATGAACAACAAAAACTTTTGTCGTAGTTTTTATTGTTTTTGTCATGTTCTTCATGTTCAACAAGAAAGCTTAAATAAATAATGGTAAACTAATAATAGTCGTAAAGTAATGCTAATAGTAAAGCTGGTTCTGTCATAATATTAACAAATTCACTTGTTCTTTTAACATGCATTGTTTTTTGTGTAAAACAAGGAGACCTCTTACCCCTCCATAGGGGAATAGTAATTTTTAAAAATGTGTATTTCAAAAATTTTCAAAATTCAAAAGAAACAAAAATTCCAGACTCCAAATAATATCAAATCAAGAACTACATCTCCTCTGGTAGTTTAGTGTGTAGGTTGTGTGTACATTATTGTCTGGATGAACTTCTTGTCTTTTCCTTTTTGGTGATGGACCAAATCTTAATGGCTCTTGTTCTTCTTTAAAAAATGAACAATTTTACATGGCTCCCAGTCAAAATAAAATAAGAAGCACAATAGACTTGCTTGTTTGCTCTTGCTGCTACAGCTTCTTCTCTTGTCATTCGTATTTTCAAAGAAACAAGTCAGTATTGTTCCAACTGCCAAAAAAGTCAGCAGCAGAATAAAAAAGGGAATCCCTCCATTTTCATCCTCCACATTTCATTCTTGTTCTTTCTATTAAACAACACAGAGGACAACGCACGATCAAAATTGCTCACGGTATTCATTTTACTTCATCGGGATTATATAGAGTTGATGGGGGAACAAAAACCGGTACAGTTCAAGAAAATTGTCTGCATGTCTTATTCTCTCGAGTAAACGATATTTCGTGCACTAATTTTCTTCCCTCTTGTCTTCTCATACTTCATTCTCCACTACAATATACTTGGATTTTTATCGGAAGGGCGGAAAACATTTCGGGGTTCACTTCAGGTTTTTCTCAAATGAAATTATCGAGAGAAGGAGCGGTTTTCCAAAGCAATAGCCCATCCTGGCTTGGTTCAACTAGTTCGTGTTGAATTTGGAGAATGCGCGGCTTTCACAGATAACATCTTATCTGTTGATAATATCATCACTACACAATATATTTAAGCTCGGTGCTCTTTTATTTTACCTCTTTACGCATACCTTTGTAAGTTGTAGTTGTGGGATGTGGGAGAATATAATAATAAATTGTGCAATAGCACTTTGTACTAGGGTTCTGCCAAAAATAATTACGTTTTAATGGGGTGTTCTGCAGTACAATTACTTGTTCTCTTGTATTTGTGGGTCTTTCGGATTTGAAAAGATGATAAGAGAAGAACAAGGAAGGAAAGAAAATCATATTATTGCTTCAGAACAGAGCCCAGTTGTGTGAGCTACTATACATCCTCATCATACATCATACCGCATCCTCAATACTTTGGTGCCAAACGACACTTCCATAAGAACGAACTCCTTGCATTTTAGTCTCAGAATCGAATGAATTAGAATGATGCCAATAAGAAGGGACGTTAGGAGTGTCTGCTCCATTCTAAGACCAAGCAAGTAATAACTTGGAAAATTAAAAATGAATTATTGCTTGCTTGTAAGATGATGGAGAAGCACGGATGTATCTATCTTCAAAAGGTAAAAGCTTGAGTGATGATGGCACTGAGTCACAAAGTTTTGACCGGTTCTCTTGCCGCTATGGTCCTTCTTGTTTGCTTTGTAGGTTTGTTTGTTGATACAAAAATTGATCGATAAAACGGTGAATAGGCAGTGGAATAGAACGATGGACAAGAAGGGGAAGCGTAAACAGACAACAGAAGTCTAGCAAGAATGATAGGACAAAAGAGGAAAATTTGAATGTGAATTGAATTTGTAATGTTGATTGCATTATTATATGCTATCAGGGACATCATCAGAGAGAAAGATCATAAGGAAAGAGAAGGAAGGAGCACGCAAAGAATCTTTTCAAGTGAATTCTAAAAGATACGCAGAAAATTGGCAGAACAAGATATTATGCACATCACATCATGGTCATAATGAATTGAACGCACAAGACTAGTCAAGATAGTAACCTCCTCCAACATCCATTATTCTTCCTACATAACTATAGAAGTGGATATAAAGTTTCGAGATAAATTGTTTAAAAGGCGAAGAGCATGCTCACATTAGCATTAAAATGGATGCATAGGCCGAGTTACTAAATGTAATAAAATGTGTTATTATAGCTGAAATTTTTCAACAGTGTCACGAGGGGATTTTATATTACCTTTTGGAAGAACGTGCACATTTCTGCTTTTCTGGCAGCGCCACACTTGGTACTGGTACAATATCCAACTTTATTGTTGCATTTAATATTTCTACGTTCTCCGAAATGCTAGTATTGAGACCTGATGCGCCTGATGCTGAAAGCTGACTGTACGTACATTCTAAAACAAAATTACCTTTTCTTTTACTTGTATCAAATCAAATTAGATGTTGCTTTGAATTTAAAATGATAGCATTTACATTCATTCTTGGAAAGCTAACTTAAAAAGTAATAAGAATACAATATAAATGCATTATTAATAGCATCGCATTTGCAATTTGGCCAAAGACAAAAATATTCAACAATTGTGTCGGACATCTTTATAAGTCATTACTTTTATCCGATTGACAAACAAATCCCAATCTTTTAATGTTCACAATGATCAATGCAAAACGATCAATTTTTAAACACGTTACGTGTAAGGACCTATGTCATGTGAATGTAGACAACTTGCCATTAGTGTTCATGCATAATATATCATTCGGTAATGGATTAATTGCTATATAGTCTGTTGTACAACGTCATCTCCTTCTGAAGCAAAAAATAACGTGAGAATCATTTCAAATGTGCTTTATCGTTCTGGCAGTGTCCATTTCTGAAAGTCTTTTCCTTTTGTCTAATTTTGGATACTAGTTTATTTGCTGAATAGCAAAGAAGCAATACAATGTGGAATTTTCGTCCCTGTTTTGTGTGCTCCAACACTTTTGTGTAGTCAACAAACTCGTATGGCATACAGATGTATTTTTTCTGAACTCCCATTCTATTGTCAAATGTCAAGGAATAAAGCGCATCTCCCCCTCCTTGGCCTGATGATGAGTTTAGTTTCCAAGTTCAATAAGAAAAAACTATATAATGTACAAACATGCTGTCTCTGGGTTTAGTCTTCATGACGTCCTTTCTCTTGTCATCATTTTTCCCCTTCGTCTTTACTACTCTCTGGATAGCATGTACATTTAAGTTCATTACGATTTGTCACTTTTCTCAGCTTGTCACGAAAATAAGAAGTAAAGGAGGATCCTGGAAATGTAAGGAGCGACATGGCACAATCATTTAACCAATATAGCATTGTATAAGGTCCCAACTTCCAAAGGCATGGTATGGTATAGAAGCAGATAGGAGTGAACAGCATGACTTAAATTATTAACGGTGACATGTATTTAGCGTGACATAAATGACAATTTCCTACCAGCGACTCATTTCCACCAAACCTAGCGGGCAATTTTATCCCGCTGTCTCCATTTCATATATTGTTGCACGTTGCACTTGTTCACTTTTCACCGTTCAACCTCCTAGTTGGCTTAATAGAGAAAATCTCGTCTAGTGTTTGTTTACCCAGCTTAACTTTTAGCCGGCAAATCAGGAAACCTAATGTATGCATGAGTTGTTTGACGCGGTGCTGCACACAAGTTTTAATTTTCTTTGAAAATTTACATAAAGTATCATCTTATTATGATTCACTAGCTACACATTTAAAAATGTTTAGGGTGTCTTCTCCAGAAAAGGAAAAAAACACCTAAACACCCACAATAATATTTTTTGGGGATGTCTACTCAACTAGAGTACAAAAAAACATGAAAACTTGTCAGCATTTCTCAAGATGAACTTTAGACAGTATACTGTATGTAAAACGTCATGAAAAGCGTAATATTTTCTGCCGGTCTGAATGACATGATGCTTGGATGAGTGTAAAGAGTTCGGAATGGAATGTGTATATCTCACAGAAGCAAATAATTTTTAAGGTTATTTCGTATTTCAAAAAAATAACGTTATGATTTCACCGAGGTCAAATTAAATTCAACTAGTACGTCCATCATCGCATTGTCATTCACTATCTTTGTAGTTATAATGTTAATACGATAGTCACCATTATTAAAGTTCATGATGATAATCATGTTATGATGTATAATAATTTTGCTGCGTTGCAATCTTTTTTGTATAGTTGTAAAACACGTTTTTTGCTTTTTATCTCTCGGTGCAATTTACATGCTGGCATTGGTGTGATGATACTACTGATGATAAAAAGGAGGATTAACTCCCATTTTAACTTTTTATGAGGTTACATAAATGCCACCTCAGAGCCTCACCTCTTCTGAACTCCATCCTGTGAAGTATAGAAGTCTATGTAAAAATAATTTTGCCAGAAACATCTCTCACAAAAAAATCGGCACATTTATTACTCAACCGGCATATAACATTAATATGTTACCCAAAGATCTTTTCTGTTTGCAAAACAGTCATTTAAAACCCGAGCTAGCAAATAAAATGCAACCCCATCTAGAACACACCATTACAAGCTTTGCAAAACCATTACCATATAATAATTCGCTCATTTTTTGCAACACAAAAAGAATGCCAAAAAGCGATGGAACTTGTGAAACTGACTTTTACCTGCTAGTATTGTTGCCGTCATCATCGTTATTAACTCATCGTTATGAACATAAGTTTGGCTTTATTTTTTGTACCGGCAAGTTGGAATCTAAGCTGAAAAGTCAGAAAATGTAAAGGTTGTGGTAGAAAAAAACTCTCTACATACCTTGTGCTCATTGCAGTGCGACGAAAACGAGAGCATTAACTTGTGATTACATAGTATCATATGTACTTGGGCTTTACCTGTTGAATTGGAGTGTAAAACTCTGAGTTTACTTGCATCAAACCAAAGCGAAGCAGTAAAAAGGAAGCATATTAGTTCAAGTAGTTTTGAATTGTTTTCTCAATTTAGTGAGCACCATGAACGTAATACACGTAATACTAACAAAAAGCGAAACAGTATGGTAGCAGCATTGGGATTGAAAGTAAATTGGAGATGATGAATAGACCGAGTGAGTGAATAGAAATGAAAATGAGATGGGGTTTTACTATGATGAGTCATCCTGTCAACCTGAGTGTATAGAATTGTGTATACATTCCTTTTTTCGCTACAATCTACCAAAGTACAGTACTTTGCAGAAATGTGCTTAATGAAGTTAAAGGAACGAAATAAAGTATGTATGATTGTGGGAAAATAAGAATATGCAGAACAAATAGCAATTCAGTGCTGGGAGATTACAATTTTCCCTTTTTTCAATTTTATGAGGAACATGCCTGGAAATATGCGTAGCACTGAACTGATGATGTTGTATTCCCCTAAGAAATCAACTTTTCTTTTCTTCCTTTTCCTCATTATAGCTTTCTTCTTGCACTTTCATTCAAGAAAAAAAAACAAATTGCGTTTGCAGTTCTTCGTGAAAGAGTTCTTTTGTAATTTCCCTGTCGAGCCCTACAATGTTTCCATTACTACTTGAGTTTATAGTTTTGTACTTGCCATAAGCCTCTGATCAAGTCAGGATGCTATTTTTCAAAATATTCAGAAGTAATTCGCTTTTGGTACTGAGATCATTGTAAATTTCTCGCAACTATAACAACATGTCGCTGCGTAGTGTAGTGGTCAAGGAACTCAGATGGTTTGCTGCGATTGATACCTGTGACCAAAGTGGTTGGAAGTGGAGATCGCTATGGGGCCAGCCAGGTGGATAGTCATAACTTTTATAATGCTAAAAAAGTACTATGCCTCACATAAAACTCAGACAGTGGATCTTGCTTGTCTTTGGGAAACGGGCATTACTATCGTCTAAATCACTATATTTTATTCACATTAAGTTTTAGAAGTTTACAGCAAAGGTCTTTAAAATAAATTGTTTTGTGCTGTAATTTCATGACTATACGTTTTTCTCCACTCAGTACTCGGTCAGTATGAAATTTTCCTATTTTAAACACTACAATCTTTCACGACAAGATGTCGTATATAGATAATCACAAATTACTCAACTCACAAATAAAATACATGCCACCATTAAGAACTGAAATATATTTTGCATACAAAGACATAAAATAGTATTCATCCACTATTCTACTTTATCATCATGATTATTTTAAATTTTATAAAGTTGATTTACTGAAAAAGAAGACAATACGTTTCATCATCTACTCAAGCATCCTAACTTTGATCACCACCACCATCTTTCTTAATAATTTTAAAAGAATTCTTTTGAATAATGGGCAGTGGACCTTACCTCACTTTTTATTTCTTGAAATTTAATCCCATTTTGCATTGTGTCAACTATATATACAATGAAAATGCAAATGAGTGAATTTATTAGTATCCGTATTCGTGCAGAATAAACTAATTATTTTTGCTGTATTGTTCATTGTAATTCTTTTTCATTTTCACGTCTTGTCCGTTTATGCGCAAACGACCAGAGAGTCAGAACAGAAGGCAGGACAGGTTTTGCAACAGCCGGCCTCTTGTTGTCAGTCGGAGGTAAATTAATAGCTCATCTGGAAATAAATGCAGTTGAACGTACATAATTACGTAACCTAATATAAAATGGACAGTCATTATCACAATCAGCATTCAGCATGTACTCTGGCACATCCTCATTGTTCTCTATTTTATTTTATGTTACTCAAGTCGGTACTTATAAGGTGACTTGTTTAAATACTTGCTTGTTTCTCAAGTTCAACCAAAAGAGCTTTTGACTTGAATTGCTACTGGGGGCAGAAAACCATTTTAGAGATTTGCAGTAAACAATTAATTTCATTATTTTCCCAGTAGTATTGTACCCGTATGTTGTAATGTTGCTGCTTACATAGCTCATGGTGATGATAATGCAGTTTATCCCTGTGTATACAGCCGCAGGCAGTAGAGTATTAATGCGTTTGCTTTGCACACAGAAATTATAAATGGCTGAAATACTCTATGGATTTTTAAATCTGGATGCAAACAGAACATACTATGGCAATAATGGCAAAAGCAAAACCTCATTCTCAAATACAACACTTGTTCAAGGTCATTTGTATGTACGGTGTTGCTGAGCTTGCTTGAGCTCTCCGCGCATCATTTGCATTCAGGTATTTTGCATTTCAAATCTATCCGTCCAAACTACATAATGGTGCTATGCACAGTGCAACACAATGCCAAACCGTGATCATCAGCATCACAGATCGCAATGGTGAGGAATATTGCAAAAAAATCAATTTTTTATTCCATGATTTACTAGGCAGCAGTCGTGTAAAAGAGGAGAGCAACAGGCTATGTACCTCATTTAATAAAACTAACAAACTTATTTATCAGTGTCATTCGACACTGCATTGTTCCTTTCATCGTCATATTTTAAACTCTAATCTTCACCTCTCAGTACTTTTTTGTCATTATAATATTTGGATAATCAGCAGCAGCACCTCATTTGCAACCATATGTCTCTTGTGTAAATATACATGGACCTTTCAAAGGTGTGAGGTTTATAATTTACCATGAACGCTAACTTATCATTTATATGCTTATTACATTGTTTTGTTTTGCTTGCTGTTTGTTATCATTGTCATGTTACAAGCTACAATGTTTCTTTTAAAAAAGTTTCATTGAATATTGGCTACACATACACACAAGAGTATTTCCACGGTAATGTCTAATGACACAGGACGTGACTAGACGGAATGAAAGTAAATTTTTTGCGGATTTGTTTCTATGACCGTGTGTGAGTTTAGTAGCTACAGCTCAACAGGATTAGTTTTGATGGTTATGGATAGGAAAAAGAGCTCTCAGTTAAAGATCATCTTTTATGCTTTCTACTCTTATTCTCTACTTTTCTCAATAATCTCCCTGTGCTCGTTTCACATACAAGTAATGCACAGTGACGACCACGCTGTTGTTTACCGACAACTAATATCCAGGGGCGGAATACACGACGACGACAACAGTGAAAACGATGAGTGCATATCCTATTTTTTAGCGAGTTCGATAGAAATGTACACAGACAAGGGCTAAAACAGCAAAAACTTTACCTAAAAGATTTTTTTTCGAAAATGTTCTACGCGTTCAGAATCTCGATGCTGTTTTCTGGTTGATGTTACTCCTTTGGCCCTAGATTGGCTATGTGTTCACTCTCTCTCACACACATTACGGATGAGAGATTCTCGGGGAAAAGCCATGTGAACTATTCACAATCTCAAGCATCTTATTCCTCATATTTTCTTCGTTGTTGTGCCGTATACAGGGAATGTGATACTAGTTGAGTACCTATATATATCCTTATAAATACCCACCCGTTTTGCTATGAGAAGTTTCTTCATCTTCAAAAGTCTTATTGTAGCTTTGTGTCCCTATTTTCTTCTGCTCTGTTGCCTGCATTAGTACTACTAGAGTGACTACTACATAACAAGCCGAACACGTAATCTTGCCATCTTTAGCTAAACCATGTACCACCACGTACGTACCTTACTATTTTTTAAAGTGAATTTTTAACCGGGTTTGCT
The DNA here is from genome assembly GCA_029691765.1 of Entomobrya proxima. Lineage (NCBI taxonomy): Eukaryota > Metazoa > Arthropoda > Collembola > Entomobryomorpha > Entomobryidae > Entomobrya > Entomobrya proxima. The sequence continues at coordinate 25,073,029 of CM056170.1, read as the reverse complement.
ATTGCTGGTGTGCTGGCGAACTTCACATAGTCATCATCAGATGCAGTCATATCGTCGTGTAGAATGGCAGGCAAGCAGCAGCGGTAGCAGCGTCGTAGTATTTTTTACATGCAAACAACGCGGCTGACTGGTTGTTGATGAAGTTCCTTTCGCATTTTTTTCTCTTTGGTTGATATTATGTTGCATGCATGTGTTTTGCTTGGTAAAAAATATAGACGTGTATATAGAAGTTTATTGTGATGATGATGATCGTGCTGATGCTGCTGGCTGGCGCTGCTGTAAAAGAGCGAGAGAGTAGGAAAAAGTGGTTTGTTTTCTGTCTCATGGTTTTAGTCTAGCATCACACCAAGCATCGGAACAATCATACTCGACGGGACGGACACGGAGGTTATATTTTGCCATCATATTTCGAAATTGAAATTTTTGCAAATAAAAATTATGGATAGTATTCAGCAAGTATATTATTATTATGTTCACATTACGAACAAGAAGCAGAAGAAGTGTGGTTTCTTGGGCGTTGTGAATAGCAAAATCACGTTTTCACTACTTGGCTGAGAAAAACTTGTCCTGTTGATCGCCGGGTTGTCTTGCAAAAGTATCTTCGGTGAATTGTTGTTTGTGTATTTGGCAAGAGTTTTCTTATCTGTGAAGTGTGTTGACGTGCTATTGGAATTGACAGGCGACTTTGCCTGTTTTTTGTTGTTTCGGGAATAGATTTGGATCATTGTTTAGATCAACTCATTTTAAAAAGGAAAAAGTTGCCGACATTCCTTTTTGGTAATTGTCGTGGTCGTACCATGTGTCATATATATTTTTCTGTCATCTATGTGTGATTGTGAATATATTTACGTGGCTTTTATGGGAAAAATATATTTTTCGCGATTTCAAATTTAAAAGGGAACAAAAAACGTACAAAGCATTTGTAAGTTCATTGGTTTTTATAGTTTTATAGTCTCCCTCTGTCTGTCTGGCTAGTAATGTCTGTAAAAACATTTCTTGGTTAGCCTGCCATGAAGGTAGGCTAGCTAAACGAGCAGTGATTGTATTCTTGCCGGTGGCTTTTTGGTGTGATAATCGTTCATCGGAGCGCAAAGGAAGATAGAAAGATAATAAAAAATGTAAGTGATGCGTAAAAAGCATGTGATTGTTATATGAAATGACATGTGCTTATATTGTTATTAGTAAAACAACCTTGTTACTTATTCCTCTGTTCTCTTTTCAATATTGATTATATCGTAAAAATCAACATAATAACAAAATAGACTTATTGTTTATGTCTTTTTAGTGGAATCTCATGATGTCGCATCAATTTTATTATTTTAAATGGGCTGAGGTGACTTGAACAGAAAAATCTAGAATAGTCTAAAATATCTATATAATAATAATACTCAGAGCTTATTTTTCTTTTCAATTTCATTGGTTGGAAGAAATACGCTTATTACAAAAATTCAATGGAAATATCATGTTGTGTAAGATGACGGTACTCTATTCCAACTCCAAGCCCATCAGGATTCCTTTAGATATATTGGCTATAACGTTTTCAAATGGACTGTTCCGTTTCATCTTTTCAAGGTTCCACGTTTCTATCCAAATGCAAACATGATGGTTGGCGTCGGTAGTTCTAAAATCTGTTGCTTTGAAAAGAGAAAAGAAGGCTACACACGAGAGAATTGAAAAGAGTGAAAGATTTAGAGCAAACACAGTTGTGTCAGACAGAGACGGCTTTTGGAAAGCCCCACTGACACCACTACCACCATACTAGTTACTAGTATATGCATTCCCTTATGTGTACAGATGATAATGGTGCCAGTAATTTGTAAATAGAATATTACAGCAGTAGTGTGCCGTTCTTCTAAGAAATTGGCGACGTCATAAGATATGCCCTTCATTCTAACAAGAAAAAATAAGCGTTTCCATTTATTTATTTATTATTATTACCGCTATATACACCCGAGAAAATTTCGCACTTGTCCTTAACTTTTTGCTTTGCGATTTTTTTTCACTGCGGCGAATTCCAAAACACAGGAGCATACAAACCGCTTGAATGTATATACACCTATCTTGCATGTAACGTCTATAAATACTAGTGACTTTCTATTTGGACCACAATTAGATTTTTTCTGGCACAAAATCCTTCATCGTCATCACCAACTCAAGTCGGAGCAAGAGGAGAGCATCCGCATGCGTAGGTATTCTTTGAGAAAATCGTACGTAATAAAATGTTGCAAAAAAGATGTGCACATTTTGGCTGCTTTCTTGTAAGCATTTAAGAATAGAGTAAAGATGTTTAATCTCACATGTTTACAATTTTGCAATGGCTCATCGTCATTGTCGTCGACATCATCGTCAACTTTGACTACATTTCTTCCTGTATGGAGGAAACTATAAGATTATGAAACAAGATACCATACGTGCAAAAGGGAAAACTTAAAGTTCTCTTTCCATTCCATGCTTGAAAACCCAGTAAAGAGTTACAGATTGGTTGGATGATAGTTCAAACAGATGGGGAAAATGATGATGATAATATACGCTTGTTATATTATATGTTTTGTCTGCTTTAAACTTAGGTTTTTTGTGTGTGGTGATATGACCCATTTTAGAGGATGACGGGAATGGAAAATAAGGAAGATTCGCGTTTCTTCTTTCTCCAAAAAGAAACGAGCAATGGATAAAAGAGAACTGTAGCGGAATGATTTTAAGCGTCCCTTCCGTTTCTTTATTTCAATGTTTTTCCTCAAAGGTTCATTCAAATAATATAGTATGATACTGACGGATAATGTTTCCACGAATAGTCTTTTATTGAAGCAGTTATTGAATAGCAGCAGTTTCAAATTGCGTATAATAGTATTAACTAGTGAAATATTTTATTCAAGAATGGCAGGGAGAAATATTGCGGAACAGTCTGTACTACAATATATTTATAATTCAGGTCGTCGGGTGATTTATAATGCTATGAAGAAAGACAGCAAAATTGTAAATGGTAAGATGATACATATTGGCTAAAGATTCTGAAATACCATCCAGATAGTTTGCAAAGAATTTTCATGGTGGACAAGCCACAAGCCATGCAGATTGTACAATATAACAAGTGCTACTTTTAGTCTACTGCATTTGCAATGGTTGTATAGTATTTCATTCAGTCTCTTGGAAGGGCTTTGGTTCTCCTGGCGTCGGCTCTGGCGTAAAGTCGTCCAATATTTAGTTTTGTTGTATTTTTTGGATGCTGATAAAACTGCTTCCAAAAGCTATTAAACCGGGTACCATTTCTACAATGATGTCACAGAAAAAAATATGAAACGCACAGAGGCACTTAATCTGAGATAGAAATATTAACTTGAACTGAGACGAGTTGAGAATTAGTACATTTATAAGCTCTAAACTAAAAAAACATGCATGTCAGTTGTTAATAATTTCCGGTTATATTAGTAACGGATGTTGGATGGCAATGGTACTAACAATAATTATTATTAGCTCAGGCTACTCAGTTTATCTCAGGTTATAGGACTGACATTAAGACTTATAAGATACCTGAATCAAGGCCCAACATACTAAAATGACAATAACTTTAAAGTGGCTCGATGAATTTCAGCATGGTCCTCTTTTTACACTCTTACAAGAATTTATCAAGTTTAACTACGTACACGTGTACATGTAGGTACTTTTGTACTTTAGTATGAAACGTGTGTTTGCGTCATTCGAAAAGACGAAATTGCGAAAAAAAATAAACTTTTTATTTTAAAAACCACATCCAATTTACTGCAGAAAATCAAATTTAGCATTGTTCGTTATTACCGTTTTCTCCAATTATCATTATCATCCTTGCCATGTTTCCTTCAATTTAATTCTAAACTCGAAAAAGGGCATAATTCTTAATTATTTGCCTGCACGCGTAGGTTGTTGCGTGAAAATAGCAAGGCATTAAATGAAGTATGCCCCATGGGATCAACCAAATCACGTCCGTGTGCATCGTCAATATAGTTTCTGCCTATCGTCATTTAGTTGTGGATTTAATAAATGGGTTAGGTTAATGTTGCATCGTGAATCAATCAATGACTGATTATGTGCAGGTTCTGAGGAGTAGTTTTATTCAAGTTAACGACATGACTCATAATAAATTTGTTCAAAAAGTATATTCACGTACCAAAAATAATTTACGAGTGGAGGAATAATTTGCTATTTTTACAAATATGGTATGCAATGGTCAACTTGATAACATGCAATTTATCAACCAAAAAAGTGTGGAATATAATGATAATGTGTGATATATATAGAATTTGCCGTGCCCATGCAATCATTATTGTCCGTAGTCTCTTGTGATCACTGCCATCATCTTCCAAAAGAATCAACTTTTTATTCATCATTGTATATTTACCAAGTGTATATATATTAGTACTCAATCATACGAAAAATAAAGTTTCCTTATTTTTTACAAAAATAGTTTTTAAAATACAGTTTGCCAAAGATATTTATGCATTGATTTTATTGGAATTCTAGAACGTGTTTTACAAAAACAAAATGATGATAATCACAAACAAAACCGGTTGGCTTTTGTGACAAGCTGCGGTATGCTGTTGATGACGCCAAAACCCCATCTACGCTAGTTGGCAGCCGCTAGCCAATATACTCAGAAATGATTCAAAATGGAAAGTTATTAAATACATTGTTGCATAACATATTGGTGTGCCGTTTATACCGACTATCACTAATATACTGTAGATTTCTGCTGTAGTGTGTCATTTCATCATCAAATTCAGTCAGTTTATTGTTGCCATCATTATCATTTTTATTCAATAATAGACAGTACGAAGCGCAAAACAATATATATTTTAGTATTTTACGTGTGGTAGTACATTGGTATTCACATTCACATGCATATTTATTAATGTAGCACATAAATAATTATAATAAAAGCAACAAAGAGAACTGCCTTGTACCTAAACATACAAGCTATTTAATGCATTAAACTCGAAGCCAAACAAATGCAGCTTCACTTCCGGCCGCCCACCACCGTGATATACCACATGTATGAAATGGAAATGCATTTTTATTGTTTTGCTACGTTTTAAATAGAAATATACATGCTTTTAGTATATCACTTTTATAATACTGTTGTTTTTATTGTTGCTGCCAGTACAAGTGACCATACATGTATGTACTATCTGTCACCATTATTGCCATCCTTATGTAATATTTTTGTTTTTGATGTTCTCCCAACATGCCATGCAGCCGCACGTTCACATTTTGGTGGCGTCAGCCACTGTTATTGTATCTACACAAATCTAGGCTACTACACGACATATTCTCCCAACTGCTCTCAAAGGATACATCAATCATGTTCGCAAACGTGTACTTGTTGTCCTGTACTCTATTATTATAACAACCTATACGCAAACGTAAGAACATTAATCTGTAATAATTTTTAATAATAAAAGCACAAAGCAGCACTAGAAGTGCTTCTGGTCTGTCTGTGCTGCTACAATTATTGCCTTCATTAGGGTTTGCTAGCATATAACACCCAAAACTCTGTCAGAGACGGTTAGTATTTCTTATTATTACCATTGTTCCTAACTTTGGGTGGATTAATAACACACGCATAAAAGTATGGCAGCTTTTGGCACAAATGGCGCAGTATTTGCTAAGTAATAATGTGATATTTTGTTCCACTGCCATGAATACTACACAACGCACTCACTCTTTCTTTATCCTATGATTTACTGAAGGTTATAAATCGAAAATACGTCCGATTTTACGTATATTACATGTGTTATATGTGTAAAAGTTGTACTAATAACAGTAAAGTAAAACTTGGTTAAACTGTGTTTTGGTCCATGTTGCTCAAAATACTTTGAACAATCGCTACTGCAATAACACATTTGTTGTTTCTTCTTGTCCAGTTCACTTTCAATTTTCAATGAAAAGTACAGTAACGAGAAGAAATAGTTTTTGTCTTAATGTTTTCAGTTAGTGTTTAAGTAACAGGGAAAGTTTTGGTGGAAAATGAAAAGTTTGTGGAAACGAGTCATTACCCAACAAATAGTATTGCTGTTTTCGCAAAGTCGAGCGTGATGTTGACGATGTCGCATGCAGCAAAAAGGGTCGTGCTCTCTACGCTGCATTGTAACTATATAAAAGGGAAGGCGAAGCGAAAGGTATAATAAATTTTTATTCTGCTAAAAATCGTACGATTGTACACGATAGGATGTAGCCACCACCTTAAATGAAATGGCTATTTTTATAGACAGATTTGTGTAAAAGGCGCAATACGAGTTTATTGTGGCCAAGATGATGTTGGATTGTAACATAGTGGTTGGTTGGTGGGTGACTGATGATGTGGTGTTGTGTAAAGAAAAGTTTTTTGAGCTATGAGCTCACAAAAGAGAAAAAGGAAACATTTCTTGAGAGTTAATTTCAGTTTGCTTTGTAAAGTCAAGCTGATTAATAGCTGTGAAGGAAGCGGTTTTTTGTTGAAAAGGGAGAGGAAGTCAGCAGCATTGGAATAAAAAGGCCAAAATAGGTTTGCATCAATTGCGTTTTGGTTCTTTGTGCATTAGTGTAGTTCTGCCTTTTGTTTAGCATGAGCACATTGTCATAGCGGAAGAAGGTTTTCTACACTCTTCTTTCTGTGTGAAACATAAACTTGGAGATAAACTTGTTTTTGGTCACCATCAACAATAAAATTCCACTAAAATCTGTTGAGTGACGGGGTTTAGGAGGAATTTTTATGTACGAACAATAAAAACGTTTATTTTTCTTGTTGAAAGCCAAAAATAATCTGAGCAAAAACTGTCACAAAACGAAAAGAAAACTATTGTGTAAATAGAGAAGGTGAACGTGTTCTACAAACTTCCTTGTTACTTATGTCAGTTTTATTTTAAAAGCTGTTGTACTATTTCTGTCCCTTTCCATATTCACAGTTCTATTTACGCGACTTGGTATGATGTATATTTCATCTGAAAATTTGTCAACTGAATTAAGCTTTAATGTTGACTTGATATATTGATTGGTGGTTGATGGTGGCGATGGCAGAAGTGTAACGTGTTTCCTCTTACACCTAGTGTGTTGATCGACATGTGTCGATTTGTGATTAGTTTCCCTGATAAGGGCAGTAATTATAAACCTTACTTTTGACGTAACAACAGTAGGGAATAATCGAGTGGCATGCGCTTTAACAACTTACTTGCTTGAAACAACCGTCTTATTCTCCTCGTGTCTCGATGCTATGTTCATGCTGATGAGTGACATTAATACCAAATTGCTGTCGTGGCGGCTCATTACTTATTCGCCTCAGCATCACAGTGTGGGTTTTGTTTGTTGATGCAACATTGTGAGTGATCCTCATAATCATCATCCAGTTTATTTACTTCTCTTTAAAAAGTTGTAATGGCAGACAATGTATTACGCTGTGTCTGTGTGACTACGCATGAATCCCCCTTGTTAACAGGATTTCGCTGTTGTTGGTGGCTGGTGTTGGTTTCATTGTAGAAATTGAAAGTTGACCTAGATCGATTTTCATCTCATTAGACTCTACCACACACTACGGAGCGCAGAAAAAATGCCGCGCTGTTGTTGGTTCAAGCGCTTTTGTTGTTTGTGATGTAGTAGTTTCAATTTTGGCAGAGCGCTTAAGAACCCGTACATGTAAAAAACGCTAAAGTACAAAATACGCTACTACTAGCTTCTGTGTAACAACTTTGCGCAAAGAACTGTTTCTCATTTTTTCTACATCCCAGATTCCTAATCACAAGTTTATTGTTGTTCTGGTGCATAGTAAATATCTCATTATCAGAAAAACCGTGCTGTGTTTAATGAAACAGACACAAAATGACTTTAGTGACAGCAAAACCCAAGTATCATTATGTGTTGACATTTTTTGACTATCATTATTGTGTGTTGTGCTAATCCCTAAAAAAGTTATCGTGTGCAGTAATGCCCTGACCCTCGTCCTTGTCATAATGAATCTCTGCTTTCTGGACGCATTATACTGATGTGGAATTGTGCTAATGTAGTTTTATTGCTAAATCTGTTGTAATATATTATTTTTACGCGCTCATAATGCTCTGTTAGCTGTCCCAATCTGTAATCTGCAACTGTAGTAGTAGCATACAAGCAAGGGCTGTCACACAAGTAATAAAACTAATTGACTTGCCGTCTTCGTCATTACTAGATGTTTTTATTAGCAGTTCTCCTCCCCACTGGTGTATTAGTGGTTGCAGCTAGTAGTGGAAGCGGCACTTTTCTTGATAACCACACACTCTTACCATTTAAAACACTATAAAAATTACCAGCATTTTTTATTATTCTGAACTACATATGAAGGAAGTGAGCAAATCATTGACTACTGATTCCTGCTCTTTAATCAGAATAGATGATTACGGTTATTAGTTACATAAACTAGTAAAACTTGACGTTTTTCAACATACAACACTTCATTTTCCGCTTCCTTAACTTCAAGAAAAGCAATATTATCAACCACGCATTCAGCAACAGAAATACATGTTATCAGCTTACCAGTACCATCATTAAGATAATCCTACAAATATGAATACTGTTTTGATCATATTACCTGATCACAGCATTTATCAATGTAACTGTTAGGCACGACTGGTAGTGCAACTTGTTGATGTGTCCATCATCATCATCATTCTTTCTACTTGTTTCCAAGTTTTGTGCAAAAAGTGCAGCATCAAAACCTACACATATCATTTTGACACCTTTTCTAAAGTTTTTCTTATTATACAATTTGTGTCCTTTTTATTATTAAATTTTTCCTTCGACAAAAGTTGTTGCAATTTAATATATTGTTCTAATGTTTCGTGAAGTGTGGTATCGTTATGTATCTGAACTGAATGAATACATGACTTTGTAGCAACCGCAGATATTCCGATTCCGAGGCATTTTGTCGTGTTCCAGTCGGAAACTATCGAGCTTATTTAGTCTCAGAAAATGCAGATTTCTTCGTCCAACCAGTCTACGGACGGCGACCCAAAGTATGGCCAGAAGAATTCTACCAACTTCTAAACTTTATCTAAGACTAAGCAAAAATAAATAAATTCATTCTAAAAGGAAGGCATAAATTTCTACAGAATCTCTATTCAATTTGCATATAAATGTTTTTTACATTGCGGTCGTAATTTTATATTTTTATGTCATGGGTTTTTATGTATACACATAATATATTCCTATAGAATCATCAGAGGTCAAGCTGAGTCTTCCAAGTATGCTGGGAGTTTCTTTGTCCATTCCAAAGTCATTAAATGCATGGCATAATTGCCTTCACTATTGGTAGTTTTACACCGTTCTTTAAACCCACACATATTTACTTACTTAGCATAATATATATGGTAAGTACTTATAGGAAAAATTATACATGTCAAGATTTTAACCCGTGCTGTTCCAGGTCAAAGTTTCAGTCTTTTTCTCTGATTCCTTTGCATCTGATTTATTAAACGTTCTTCTTTTTGTCTTAAAGAATAATTTTCAATCATGGTCCATATGTTATAACGTATTGAAATAACATATTTTTTGTAATATTATAAGCTTGTGGTAATGTGGTTTAAAGCAATATAAATTTTAGCTTGCCCTTCACCCTTGCCTGGTGCACGCCACTTTTGTCTGATCCTTTGATGATAAAGTGGTTAATTACAAAGTAGAGCAATCTTCAAAACCCCATTATTACAACGGGTACATGATAATTATCATATATGTTTACTGAACTAACAAAACGCATATTATAAATTATCCATGTATCCATTCTTCCCCAAGGGCAAAATACCACAATTTTCTCGGACTCTTAGGAAAAGGATAGTAATTATCTTTTCTAGTGGTTGAGCATGATGCTCTTTAAAACACTCATTCTGTTTATTAAAAGTATCACAGGGTACAATGCAGTGGATAAAAATAACCTGTGTAGGAGTTTGTAAAAGCTTTAAAAACAGAAACGTAAAGTACGTTAAATCTTATTGAAATTTCACATTGCTTTAGATGAAAACAAGGTTTGCATCTTAAAAATGATGTTCACATTAATTTTCTGTAGTGGGTGCAGTTGAAGAGGTGGTCGGTCGGTGACAGTTGTGATTTACTTGTTAGTAACCCTATATCTTTCCAAGCCTTGCTGCAACGGCTACTGGTAGGTTTTGAGATTATGGATAAAAAACATATGGCAAACTGCCAAAAAATCGTTGTGTGAAATGGTAGTCGTGCCTTGCGTAGTCGTTGTGGCCGGTAATAAACTACAAAAAGCGATGACATGGATATGCTCCACAATTTATCCAAATTGCAGTGTTACAACCAATTCTTACAGTCCATTGTTCAGAATGACAGCTGCTCAATCGTTCTTTTATCTTTTCTGGAGGGAATTCCGTTGTGCTTATTCCATAGAAGGTACTCATTGAATCCATGTCTTCAGCGTTGTCATGTAGGTAGTGGATAATGCAAGAGTCCTTGACACATGAGAGCAATCGTGATAAGTATTTGCGTTTCATAGCACAAAAAAGAAGAGAAATGTGGTAAAGAAAGTGGAGAAAAGATGAGTGGGTAAAGGTGTAAAAAAAGCTACCTGTGCCTTTTTCAGCTCCACGTTACAAAACACAAACATGTGCGTACCACACATACCCTTTTCATAGCTGTATATAGATGGTGCTTGAGGCAATAAGGGATCTATTATTACTCAAATGCGTTGGTGTGTAAGCAAATACTTTCACGTGGAAGTAGGAAAACTCGTAGTGTTCCCTTGATGCAAAACGAACAAATTGTAGTCCCAGGGTGCTTAAAAACCTACCTGCCTTGAAGCAAGACGTACTAGTGTATGTAGGAAACTAGAAAAGTTTAACGAAATCTTATGCCCTTGGGTGATCTGGGAATAGGCATTCCTACATCATCATTTCACTTTGAAAAGTAGGATGTGCTGGTCGGAGATAAACATGGAAGAAATCTTAAAGTTGAGCAGAGATTTGCGTATTGAAATAGGTTCAGGGAGAGAGATTTCAGAAAGATGGAAATGTGCCTAAAGAAAGTTTGTACCTTTTATTCAAATTTATGCTCCAAGAGTAGTAGAGCTCATCTGAAGCATCAAAGCATAAGCAATGAGGATAAGAACACAGACGTTGATCGTTATGTAGTTTGCCATTAGTCAAAGCGGTCCTTGCAGAATGATTAGCATAAATGCAATAATTTGTGTGTGCATTTTACACAGGCATAAAAGTTTCATTTATTACAATGCAGAACAAGAATTTGAACTTGAATGCACTGCATTAAAACAAACACTGCAGACTCCTCGTCTAATTCACTCTTGTTTGTACACTTTATACTCTGTTGTCTCTGATTAGCATTGTTATAAAGTGAAGGTCACATTAATATGCAATGATCTTGACTCTCTAAAATTGAGTCGTGACTCCTGGCGTTGTGGTGACGATGACGAAAGTATAAAAATAATGAATACAGATTTATTTGCTTTGATCATTATCGGCTTTTTAGTTTTGTCGTGTTGTTTGCGTGCGTCAAGACAGTTTGGGAAGTTGAACAAAGAATGGCGACACAACATTTCATACATACAACATAGGGGCCCTGTACAGAGCCGATATGGTAAAGATTTAGATCATATATCTACTTTTCAGTTTAGCTCTAGCTCTTACCTGTTGTTCCAAAGTGTAACATTTCAAAATACAGCCATGCTTCAATTGTGATTCAACAGAGCTATAAAGCTTAGCATATAATGGTACGGTGTACGTATACAAAATATGTAGAATCTGTCAAATATTTTTCTCTATTGTTTGGTACTTCATGACCTTGACTTTTCTTAACGTAACGTTTTAAGGAAGAAAATAAAGGAAATAATTATAGTACGTTTGCAGGAAAATGTTTGCACAAAATGTAAAATTGTATATTACGAGTATTACAGGTACATATTATAGGCATCGCACTCTCCCTCATTCTTTCATTCGTGATTGTCACACAGTTGGCCAACTTATATTACAAAAGAAGTATGTACAATACAAAGTTTATTATGTTTTATTTGTTTATGATGACGATTACGAGCAGTATATGGTTTTGGCCTTTTCCTTCTCCACGACAGCATATAACAACACGTTAGGAACAGCACAACGTTTTACGTATTAACCCATTTTTATCTTTGCTATCATCTGCAAAGGCAAAGTTAATATTTTACATGTGTTTATTTGCAGATTTTTCATATAATTTTATGAATATTGTAGTTACCTACTTTAAATCAGCAGAGCAGTTTATAATGATTATGATTAGTTTTTTAAGTCTTACAGTATATTTATAATATTAAAACTATTGACTATTGAATATTGCAATATTATACATATTTAGAAACAACAAGAAAAGATGACATGCATGATAGACTTTATCATTTTTGGACAGGATCCATCCTTTATCATGACACAAAAATACAAACGTTCACATTTTTGCAGTTTATAGGCCCTGTAATAGTATGTGTGCCTACGTGCAATGGTACAATATTGCTGCAATTTTATAGCCAGCCTGTTGGCAATTTTTGGCATTGACCACGTCGTCGAATGCACAAAGTTTTTTGGCTGTTGTGGCAGACTCCAATACAGTCATACTGACTGATGCCTGCCACAGTCGTAGATTGGTTTTTCCCCAACACTGGCTGTCCCGGTTTTCTTACAAGTTCCTTGCCTATTTTTGTTGGCTGATGGACACGGAACAAGTCATTTTTATACGTAAGATACGCTGCATTTACTTCTGTAAAAGTTATAAAGCTTTCATGAAACTTTCTAAATATTTATATACTTGTCTATCGAAGCTAAACTTATTTCGTTTCTTAGATGAAAGTTCCAACAACTTTTTTATTGCACCATTTCTTTCTTCGAATGCAAAGCCGTCGTGATAATAGAGAATAGGTCACTTGAACGTTGTTATTATTGGCTAGGTGCTGCTGCCAGTTGATATGCGCAATTTAAATGAACATAAGTGCATGTATGTACCTTACCATGACTGGCATGCATGCTTGCATTTTTAGGTAAAGGTTACAAGTAGGTATGTTCCGAGAGAGAAAAATAATAATAACAGCAGTAGAAGCAAAAGGAAAATGATCCATACTGTTTTGTGGTGTGTGGAATATCTAATGCAATTTGAGAGGTTCGTGCTGGTCCCGCTGCCATATGGAAATGTTTTCTCGCTTGATGTTGATAAATGTATGGTCTACAACGCAACTAGATGTTTTTTGCCCATAATCCTGAACTTAGCTTCATCAACGCTAAGTAAATCCTTTTGGCCTTTTCTTTAAAAAAATACAAGAAAAGAAATATGTATTCACTCAACTCAAGACTCAAGACCATCATTTAATGGACTGGAGTATTTGGTAGCCATGATGCAGTACACGACTTTGTTTGACTTTCTCTGGCTTGTTCTTATTCTCTGTTGGTCAAGCTCCATTTTCTTCTTGGAGGATTAAGGCTTATAGATATTTTTGCTTCCGATTTTATTCCTTCTTGTTGCACAGCCATAGTAGTGGTGTAATGTCACCACTTCCTTACAAGCACACACGCAAATAGCGTATGGTCATATTCTCTGCTGTTTTTGTCACGCTCTGTGTCATTTCATGGCCAGAGCTGTATCCTGCAGGGTCACGATTCTGCTACTAACTGGTGCAGTTGTGAATAAAATTGCAAAAGAACAAAAACGAAAAAGGGATATTTTAATGGATTGTGTGGTAATATCCACATGTATTTTTCTTTCGTGTAATATCCGCCATAAACTTTCTTTTGACTGGAAAATGGGAAGGAGGATAAAAAAGAGGAGATAAGCTCATGCAAAAAGTTTTCTACAACCGGAACTGGCGTCGTCGGAAACAAGGTTTTTCCCATGAAATATATGTTATTATTCTGCTGACTAAGTTGAAAAAACGTCGACTGCTGTAACTGAGGTTTTCTTTTTCTTTTCTCTGCTGAGGCGGAAGATAAAAAGGGTTGAGTGAAAGTGAGGCGAGGGGAAAGTGGAAAAAGTTAAACTTTGACATGGCTATTTATGTGCTTGTCTTCTAGATTGTTTAGTGCTTGTGCAAGTGTGATGATGAGATGTGATTTGAAAACGAAACAGAGTGAAAGCTAAGAGAAAAGAGGTTTGTGGCACTAACAAGCAAAAGCGATAAGATATTCATGATGTGTGTACTCTCAAAAGGGTAGTATGCATGGTTCACTTGATCTTTTGTATTGACAACAACAAAGAAAATCCTAGTTGAAGGATTTCAAACGAAACACATATAAAACTACATGTTCCTTTTAAATTGAAAGGATTTTTCTATTTTCTTTAGAAAACGGCAGCTTGTTTCTTACAATAAGCCATTGTATAATGTGCAAAAAGTGCGCTGAATGGTAAACGAAAAAGAGAAATGATGGAAAAGCAAGAGGAATGATCATGAACAAAAGCTGTTGCCACACTCCGTATTTCAGTATGTTTTGTAAATGGAATAAAAAAATTTTTTATTTCATCGTAAAATTTTGTAAATGGAAAAATACAGCTAGAATGATTTGATTTTGCTGGTTGGTTGGTTATGCGTATGCAGTAAACCAACTTCCAACTCGTTGCGAAATTGCATGGCATGTAATAATGATGAATATAAAAACTGGCGTTGCTTTGAATCTTTTTATTCTAGCTTTTATGATGATGTGGTGCGAAAACTTGTAACAAAACATGCCATGAAAGGAAAAATATAGAAACTAATATGTAGTAAAACATGGATGGTTGATGGTGAAAGTGAAGAAAAAAGTTTGCTAATGGATTTTTTCGTTTGTTCTAGGGGCTCGACTGGAGGGTCAAGACCACCATCCAGAGTGCGAGTAACCTTTTTTGAGTCAGAGAAACCTCTCGCCGTCAGCTCACCTGAGTCAGACATAATTGACTTTGATCTGAGCAAAATGACGATACACGGAAGTCCCACTGTGCACGATCACAGTAGTCCCTCTTACAACAGGCAAATAAGGTAAGACATATACTATTAAATTTCTTCGAGCACAACATTGTATTGTATGATTGCCATCTATCACGACAAATGATGATAATGCCATCATCCACACCATAATTGTCTCTGCACTAGTGATTATATTAAACCTACGTGGATAACAAGGACCAAAAATGTGTGTTCCGTTCTCAACTCTAAAATAGTTATCTGGCTTTGTATGGAATAATTTGCCGTCAGAGAATATCTGACACCTTGATCTTCCTACGTAATGCTCACACATTGCGTTCATCAGCATATCGTTATCGTCATTAGCATTTATTTTAGCATGTGTTTATTTTAACAAGAATGTACAGCCAATTAAATCCTACTACGATTTCTTTCGTTTCAAATTCTTTATGGCGATAACTTTCAAGGTTACAAAGAACCTTTCCTTCGTCTGGCCAGTTTTAGTATGACTAACCAACAAGCATACTTTGTTTTTCCAAGCCGTCAGTTTATTTATACAAACGCAAGCGTGGCCAGCAAGAGTAGGCGAAGGACAAGCTAGGTAGGGTAAAATTTACGAATAATTGAAGTGGGAACATTTTTTCTAATCTTCCATCCTATTTTTAGCTGACGATACACAAACATGTGAACGACTGACTTTTTCACTGTGATGTGCACCATTTTTTTCATATCAAGAGTGGAGCCCTCTAAACCAATATGATGTACAAGGGTTAAGTAAAGGCCAACATGAAACACTTTGTCTAATGTAAAAAGCTGCTAATATCGGTAATGGATTTCAAGAGATGGTTTCATTTCATCCTTATCGTTGCCGTATCTCGTTTCAGTAACGCCACAATAACTGAACCGCAAACAAACCGACGAGGAAAAATGTAAGGGCACACGGCGGTACTGAGCACGCCAGACAGGACACTGACGGCAATTTATTTTAAAAGTTGAAAACGATAGGGAGGTTATAGTCACGTTGGAATGTTTATTGAAATTCAGCTTGTGCGCTATGCGGATACGATTCCTTAACATTTACACGACGCACATTTTTTTTACCATTTACCTTTTATTTTACATTTTTATATGTTCAAAAAGCCACACTTTGGATTCGTAGAAATATTATTTTCATGTAAATCTTTTGATTCTCGTTTGAATACATGCATACCTATTACATTTAGTGTTGTGCATGTACAGTTGGAAATCGCTCGGAATTGTTTGTAAAAAGAATGATATTTTCATGGAATAGGATTTTTACTTTGCTCAGTTTTTATTTCCTTTCTTCTGCATTTTGTAAGGTGTTTCCCTTACTTCAACTTTAGTTGGGTTTTGTGTGAGATGAGCTAGAAATTCCTCTGTGTGATGATTTATTGGTTTCATGTGATTAATATGCAAAATGGAGAGAAGACTGGATAAGTAAACTTGTTATAAAGTCACACGAGCAGCGCGTGAATGCGTTAACTGCTGCATATTATTTTCATATACAAGGCATCCTTTGACTTGCATTAAGGCAGTGTATGTAGATTTTCTTGAGAATATTGTGGCTCGTAAAACTTCTGTCAATATTTCATTATTTTATTGCCGCTATATTCTACGCACTGGTGTAAGAAGTCTTGTAAATCACCATCAGCGTCCGTACATGAACAACTGCTGCTCACAGAAAACGGAATTATGATTATTTACTACAAAAGACTAGCATATCCCAAATTATTCATGTACACTGGCGATTTTTTTGTAGTTTTGCGTTCCCTCTGGTTTTGTTTATGTATGTCGTACATAACAAATCACAGGAAAGTTGTAAATATGCATTAAAAAGTCGTACAAATGATATGGTAAACAAAGTATTGGTTGATTGAATTTAAACTTGTTCCCACAAATAGTAAAACACTGCAATTATCATGCAATGTAACATTTAAATCAACTTGAAGTAGAAACATCGAAAATGCATACAGAATCTGCGATTTGTATTTTAGTTTGTTTGCTGTTTTTAACAAGCCATGAATCTTGAAGTAAATAGGATGACTACTACGAATTTGAAAATGTCACATGGGCTCTAGGGATTCATAACCTGTGTACTGAACTTGTACTAAAGACGAAAGCAAATGGCAGTCTGTACAACATAGTTTCTTTTAATACTAGTATCTGCATTGTAGTCTCGTATTTGTCAAATCACAAAACAAATCATATAAAATACGATATTCACTAAGGAAAAAGCTGGCAGGTATTGTGCATGCGACTTTTTTCATTTTATATACAACATCCCATTTTATGTCATAGCATATGGATACGTTCCTGACAATGTCAATTGTAGTTTTTCTACTGCCGAGCCAAGAGGTAAAGTTCAAGATCAAGAAATCTGAAAGATCTTTTGTTAAGAAAAAATTTTGTGCTCTGTTTTCTCAGAGAAATAAGAATAATAGCGAAACAAAAAACACAACTTGTTCCAACCTTGAAAGTATAGAAATAAGTTCACAAAAATACAAGAGCGACATAAATATGAAATATGAAAAATATAACGCATGAAGCAAAAAGACCAAGCTACTATATATGCAGAAAATACAACACAAGTCTCTGCTCCTAAAAATATACATACAACATAATAAATTTTCTTCGCCCTGATGACAATCATGATGCTAATAAAAGAAGGAAAATAAATACGTATATTACATGTTAGTGCGTGTTATAAGGAGATTTGAATGTACAATGGAGAAGCTCGTAAGAACACGGAGCGGGCCTTTAACAAAAGAAAAAGCCACTCTGTTTCTTTTGCATCATCACTTTTTAACTTCTCCACGTTTTACTTTGCTCAAATGCCATTTTCAACTCAACAGCTCTTGTGCTCATTTTGTGTACATTTCTTCTATCCATTCAAATTATGATGACAACGATAGTGATGATCATGATGAAAGGCTCTTTTGCTGAGAAGAGTTCTTCTTTCGTTGTTAGTACTCTTCATTCAGTTTTATATTTCCGTATTATAGACCAGGTAGCATAACAATTTTTATGGAGTGAAAGAAAGCGGTTGCTATTTGTTATTCTCCTACCGCCGCCTTTTGCCATTCTCTCGGTTTACGTCAGTCAAATGTATGCATGAAGAATTCATTTCTTCTTTCTTTTTAAAATGCTATACTATATGGTGTTCTTGCTACTGTTCTCTAATGAAAATATCCTTTTAGATTACACAACCATGCAGCTTGGAAAAAGATAAGGAGGAAAAAGTGCGTCGTTCTTTTTTGTTGAATTATCCCAAGTATTTTCTTCATTCCTCATTTGAGTTTGAAGAAACCACAAAGCATAAAGAAAAAGAACATTTCAATTTACATTCTTAATATTTTTTCTGCTCCCTCAAACGTTCTCTCTGCCTTGTTGTACATACCTGCCCCTATATATTATTATCTTGTGCGTCTGGTTGCAACACAGTAGATGGAAAGGTACATGATAAAAGAAAAAGAAAATTAATGTAAAATAGAATGAATGGGAGTTTCTGAAAAGTTCAGAAACGTTTCTTCCTCCTCCTGTCGTTATTTGCTGCCATTGCCATTACTATATCCAAAGGCCATTATCATCAAAAACATCATCCAAGCACCCAGCAAAAACTATTAGGAAAATCATAATAAATAGGCAATGCTGTCGTAATAATTTTAATGAATGATAATAATAATTGCCTTCCCAAAATAATGAATGAATAGACTCACTTTAGTTGGCTTGTTGACATAAGCAGCTCTGGTATGTCTATAGTTAGTTTGAGATACCGAATACATCAACCAACAAAACGGAACGGAGCGTTAAAGGGTGGATCCCCGAAATTCTAACCTTGCTTCATCTCTAGAAAAATGTACCATGTTCTGTTATCATAGCATGCTATCTCCTGTACCGCTACATTTTCAAGGTGTCATTCAAATATTTTTTCCCTTATCCAGCCGCATTCGTTGCAGCTGCTGATTCGCATCAAACCATGCATCACGCAAGATAGAAAAATGTTGGTTCAACTTGCTGCATATTTTTCGTTAATGATGATATTGTCGATGACTTGTGGAAAGTTCATAAATGATTACGACTTGTTTTTTGCTGTTGTGGATCTGTTTACTGTCTCATTTATTCCGTTAGATTCCTCAATTTTGGCTTCTCTTGTAGTAGGTACACAGATAATCCAATAACATACAGCTTACATTTAATGCTTTACCTGTCACCCGGCTCGGCTGCTGATGATGATGCATGATTTCGTCCATTCTCGTAATACATAAAATAATTTAGCTCTATTGTTCTACCAATACAGCTGCATTATCCCATTATTCTCCTCCTGCCTTTTTATGAGAGCATCAATCCATTTCAATCAATATCACTAATAATAATTGTATTTATATAGACTGTTCTAATAATAATCGTACAAGCATAGATTCATTCAATTCTTAGTCATAATAGCTGTCAGGGAAAATGGCAGAGAGGGTGGGGCTCCCAAACAATAAAATTGAGTTCAATATTGAATTGCCCGAAAAAGTCCATTGCATTGATGAACTCAGCTGCACATTGTGGCTTTCGTTTGTAATATGTGGTGCAGTAAAAATGGAATGGTACATACATAAAATATTGAGGTCATACAAAACTAAATATTGTTGTTGTGCTGCTGGTGCCAACAAATGTGAAATGGGAGCTCACATGCAAAAGTTGCATACTTGCATAAAAGTAGAATCTTTCCCTGTCATGCCCCCTTGTTGGTGTTATTGTTTTGACTGTGAGTTTTGTCAGTGGTGTGCACTTGTTTTCTTTACTAGTAAAACACAAAATTGTTCGTGTAAAAAACTAGGTTGGTGCTGTTGCTTGTTGCCAGTCTCGTAAGAAGGTATATACTATTGTAAGTAAGAGTTCTGTGTACATGCATATTATGCTATACGCTTGCACTTGTTCAATTCTGTTCAGTCCAAGTCCAAGTTGGCAAATTAATCAATGAAATGATAATATGATGGCAAGGCAAATGGCAACGAAATAATACGTATACTCCATTTCCCATCACAAAGAAACGCAAGCGCATAAATAATTCCTGCCTTCCTCTCCTGGTTTATTTACGATGACACTATCGGAAAAACAAAATATGTAAACCAGTGAAACGGGTTTCTGGGACAAACTAATATTTTCTTTTTTCAATAACAAACTATACTGGATCAAACTGAACACACGCAGAGTTCAAAGCGAAAGAAAGCTCCAGTATACATTATTCAACACCAATGGTACCAAGTTTTTTATTTGCATGCCGATACTGTGCCATCCTTATTTATTTATACTTTGCGAATGCCATCCAAAGAATCTCTGCTTTTTTGAGACATCAGAGCAAGCAGCAACACTGGGAAAGTGTTTGACATGTAGGATGATGATGTGCATGGCTTTCTTTGGAAAATGTAGTCAAGAGTCAACATTGAAAAAGTATCATTAGAGTTTGATGTGTGTATACGGTTTTGTGATTTACATGGCCTAAAATGTGAGGCGACATTACGCTCCCCTCAATGTCAAAATGAAGAAAAGAAAAGTTTCCGAGAGCATAAGTAGCGAACCCACAAAACTCTCTCAGAACTTCAGAAACGTGGCGTGTTGTAGCAAATCAATGACAGTTGGAAATGAGATTTGAGGTTTGGAGTTGACGTGTTGATGATGATAAGTATTTTCAGGTGATCCCAACAAATGTTTACAAAGTTGTTTGTAAGCCGACACCACGAAATGTTCCTAGTATTTCAAGGTTTATAGCAAGGAAAACACAAAATAGCTCTAACCATAATGGTAATGAAAGTAGGTTTTTGGTTTTCTCTTCTTTCTCGCATTCAAGGCTTTAGTTACGCACCTCATCTTGTACAAGTACGCTGCAATAATGATAATGGTAAGTGGAGAAGAAAAGTTGGCATACACTACCAGAAAATTTTTCCCTTGCAAATTAAATATTCTTCCTTGGTGGGTTTGTTGTTGAGTTCCAGTTGGTGTGTGCGGATGACATAAGGACATTGTTACTACTTTCCATTTTTCAGTGGAAATGTAATTACCATTATGATTATGTTACAGCAACTTCTGTCGTTTCCACCAATACCAAAATTTATGTAGTACGGAGAAATACGAATTTGCTCTTGATGATATTGTTAGGCATGTGCGTGTATGGTATGTAGGTACTTTTGTTTTGTTTATGCTTCCAAGTTGTTAAGGACAGACGTGCCTACAGCCAAGGAACCAAGTGTGCCGACTCAGTGTAGTAGCTGTATAAAAAGTGAACACATTTCAAACCGCCTACTGTATACAGTTTGTTTCCATATAACAAAAATATTACAAGGTAGAACTGGTATAGTGGAGACCAGCATAGTACATGTAGTTGGTTTGGTTGTAAAAGCACACCGAAAGCCACCGACCGAGAATGTATGCCGTGTGGATATTGTGAATAGTGAGTGCGTTTGAAAGAAACATGCGCTGAATCGAAGGAAGGAGGAATAATATTCTGGGCTGAGCGTTTTCCCATGCACGAGTTTCTTTTTTGGGGAAAAAGAGAAAGCAGTTGGTGCTGATGATCATCATCAGAAGAGAGAGAGCGACGGGCCTGGTGGCGAGTATGATGATCACGATGATTCATAGCAGCACGATGTGTTTTCACTGCAAGATTTTCTGGAAACTGTTTTTTGCTGATTTTAGTAGTGGTAAAAAAACTCTGGTTTACTCCTTTGAGTAGTAATGGTCGTAGTGGATTTATACAAACTTGAAAAATACGCTTTTATCCTTCTGCATGCTTCCCATTCTGAGCACACTACAATTCTGGAAACATGAGGGTAGTAAGGTATAAGGTCGACGCACTGTGCCGCTTAGTAATAGCTTTCGGAAATTTTGTTCCGTGAGGGAACTCTGGGAAAGAGAAAAAGGATTGGGATTCCTGAGGATGATGATGATGCTGATGGCATGGTTTAGAGTTATAGTAAAGGCCTTACATTTTGTTTTTACTTTTCTCTGCTCGATCATACTACAACTCATCTAGTAAAGCAGGAGCTTAATACGCATATTTATAAACCAGCGTTTAGCTTAGTTTTGCTAGCAGTACAAAAGTAACTGTTTTTCGGTAAGCTTGTATATTGCTCTGTTTGTGAGTGAACAGCCATGGCTTTGTAGGCAGGCACAATAAAAGACAGCAGCGAGGGAGAAACCAGCAGTTTTGGCAGTTGTGAAGAAAGTTTTGCACTCGATTTTTGGTCATAGACATTTTTCTGCTTGATGAAGCAGCGGGAGTAAAAAAAGAAAGAAGAAAATAACTACAGGGACACGGTAGAAATGTTTTCCAGTCATTTCTCTTGCTGGAAAGCAGCAGTGGCAGCGGGTGTTTGGTTGATGCTGTTAGTGTAGTCGTGTGCTTTCACATTTCTCTGTCAAATGTAATAAGGGTTTGTGTTTGAATTGCCGAAATACTACTATCATATATCCTGCAGCAAGTACAGGGGGAAAATAATACAAATCTACCTGGTATACCCAAAAACGGCATTGCATTAGTTGAAAAACTAGTGCTTGTTTCGTGGTGGCGGTGGCGTATTTTCTGTGTGTTTATACCCAGTTAACTCAATTCAGTCTCTTTTCGGATCATTTCATTTAGCATAAGGAATCAGTGTTGTTGTTACCCGAAGCCGATTTACCTGAATAGGTATTTATTTACTACCTATGCTCGGATTATACTTTCCATTCAAATTTATAAAATGAATGGATGAAAGAAGACTTTCCATTGAAAAATGAATTACCAAATGTCTTCCCGGTTACATGCCGCTTTGCGTTTTTGAAATGGCAAGATTGAACTAAGCAGCTATATAATCTTGATTTTTATGATGAAAAGAAATGAAATCCTTTACTGAACAACCCAAAGAAGAAAATCTAGGAACAACTCAAAATTGTAAAATATTCATCTTTGGGAAATCATTTTGATGCTGCTTATTGCAAACTAGAAAGACTTTCCATTTCTGAGCCTAAAATTCTCCTCCATTTATACAAGGAAGTAAAATGTTATAAGCCCGACTTAAGTAGCAAGTCAGCTATGAAACATTAATGAAAAATAGCTCAGATAATAGTGCACCTGAGCATTGCTGTTGTTTCACACGGCGAAAGAGAAAAGTAGAATATTGGATGGAATTTGTGTGTTTAAAAGGTTTGTTTTATCTCTGGAGTCATTGAAGAAAATAAAGTAATAAAAGCCCTTCTTACTGAAGAAAAGCAATTGTTTTACTTTTTGGTGTACATTTGCACCAGTTTGTGAGGTCGCATATTGGTAAACTGCTGTTTAAACTGGACCAACAGCACAGAAGAGACCACTAGTTGTTTCTACAGTGCAATTGTGTATGGCGTCTTTTTCTGGTTTAAATGTACATACCTCTCAGTTCTTAAGGACAAGTGAAGAGGAGAAAGCAGGTTGCCGAAACTACTAGTAATGTCGTACTGGTAGTGTCGCATGCTAAAACAAGACTCATCTCTGACGATAGAGATACGACGAAATTCAGTTTCAGTCACGCTGTGAACCGATGAGCAGCAAAAGCAAGAGACACCGAGGCAAAATATTTTTTGGTGAAAAATTGCTGGGAGCGCTGGTTTCTGGAAGAGAAAACTGTGTGAAATTGGATACTTCCCCGTGTTCCCTCACACAGGAACAAAAATAAAACGAAGTGTAGTACTTGACAGTGACAACTCTGTAGTGTATTGGAAAAGAAGTGAAAGTTGTTTGAAGGAAAAGCAGAGGTGGTCATGCTCTGGAAAAGGGGAATTGACAGGAAACTGAAAGAAAAAACACGCACATAGTGTAAAAGACTTATTTCTTTGGGTGAAGTGACAAGTGAAATAAAAATGAATATTTTATTTTTATTGCGATCAAAACAGTGACAAGGACACTGGACAAGTAAATTCCCGAGTTAGTACTCGGGTTCAAGGAAGAAATGATGAATAGGAAAGCGAAAAAGGAAAATTGATTGTTTTTTCTTCTTCTGTGAAAGCGTAGGCAGAACTCCAGGTTGATTTAAGAATAAGACTATATTTGCTAATATTTTATGAAGGTACTATAAAACGTTCCAACAATTCCTAGTGGAGCTGTAGAGTAAACACCAAGTAGAAATAATAATAATAGCTTGCTTCAGACAACATACATCAAGAAAATACGTATAGCCTTTTCTCGTCAAAGCTGGTTATTTTCCTGTTGTGTTGTTCGACGGAGAAGTGTGTGTTTGTACTTTGTACTGCACAAATGCCCAAAGAAAAATGTGAATTGAGACTGAAAAGTAATATATTTTGCTTGAATGTTATTGCATTATTACGCAACAGCAACAGATGCTGGCAAAAAGAGTACAAATTGACATAAATACAATTGACTGTGAGGAAATTGTATGTTCATCATTGTACCTTTCTTGTTCATAGGTTGAGTCAGGGAGAATAAAGTGAATGACTTTATCTTGTGCATGGTCATGCATGAATAAGTTAAGAGAGAAACAAATTGATGCGTGTACAACTCGATAGTAAGTATTATATGGAATTGTGTTCAATCTTCATTTGTTTCGTAGCACATTCCAAGAGCAATCAATACGTGAGTTTCTTCTCGTTCACATTTTCAAGCAAACCAACAACAGAATCAGCTTATCTTGGTTACAGGATCTAGAGCAGAAAGGCAAAAATGTTGCAATGAATTTTCTGCTCTTGGTCTATTTCTAAAAAAGCGAGCACGCTTTCTTCCACTTTCGTAAATTGAGTTAGCAGATGCTTCAATACATTGTATCGTTGTCGGTATAACTCACAATGAAGGTTTCTGTAACCCTATTTCCTTTGAAACAAGACGTAGTGATTCATTTAATCGACGCAGTTAATCGTATTTCCCTATGAGAACAGGAGATGTTATTAAAATCCATACAGTAATAATAGTACTTAAATAGGGATTGGCATGTGATTACAGATGATAAACAGCTTATTAACTTTGACAGGATTGGAATCCATTTTGTGCTGAGTACAAAACCTAGTCACGAGCTATTACAATATTGAGCTCGTTTTGAAAGGTCTCTTCAGTGAAAGCTTGAGTCAAAAGCGTAGAATGGAATAATCGGATATGAGAAGACCTAAAATGAGAGAACATGTACATTCTCGGAAAGATAAAATGTGAAGGGAAATAGATAAATGGGTTTTAATTTTTGAAGTTTGCTTGTGTAAACTTTTCACCGGATGTTAGAGGCAGGATGTGAGACATTTCATAGAATATTATAGTTTTTTTCTGGGCAGATGTCTAGTTTATGAAACATTCTGACCTTGTACAGATTTTTAGCCTTGAAACTTGTTAGACATTTCCTGTGTTTGTTTAGACAACAGTGTGCAAAAAAAATATGTTTGACGGTCCATTTTTAAAATCTGCTTTGTTGGACCAAGCCTAGTACCGTGGTTGAATTATGTTAAGATAAGAATAATGTTGATCTTCAATCTTTCTAAATATCTTTTTTTGGTTAATGTCTCAGTAAAGTAGAATAATTGAAAGTACATGGTTTTGGTTCTTGCCACTAATTTTCTATTCCTATAACTCTATTCCACTCATTCTATCCCTGCATAATGAGGTTAAGTGCTAATTGCAACTTCCGGCCAAGTCTATTAAGCAACGTAAACACAGAATGTAAATTTTCTGAAGGCAAAGTTTTGTTTTTTCATGCTAATGTAACTCTGATCTGATGTTTTATTCATTCGTTCATGCCACCCATGATGATCACAATAGAATTATATTATGTATGTACTTTTCTCTTTCAATCAAGCGCCATTTTCACTGTTTTTAGGAATGTCAATAAGGTTTTCTCGACAGCAACAAAGTATATCGTAGATTTGTGGGCATTACTTATAAAATCGGGTGCACTACATGCACTACTGTCCAGAAATATACATGGCTAATCTGCAGAATCCTGCTAAAAACGTAAACGGGTTAAAATTAGGAATGTTCTCACTCCCCCTATTAACATAACGTGCAAAAATAGTTTTGTTTGTGTGTTCATGTTCATTCTCATAGATTAACTTTTGCTGTTCACCATCCTTCTCTATATTCAAAACCCAATATGGCGCAGTACACTATTAACAAACCTTTTGTATTTCTCTTCTAGTTAGTGTTTTCAGCGGTTTTCGTTGACTTTTATGAATGTATGTGTGTAACAGAAAATTTATATAGTGCAATTGCAAAAATATATTCCACTAAGAGTTGAATGTGCATAAAAGCTAAAAAGTGAAAAGTAGTGCGTTACTGTATATAGACGTAGGTATATGACTATTGCTCTTGGACACAATTCACAAGTTCAATGCTAAAATCTCTCCACTCTCTAGACATAGGACGCGAGCTTGCATAATCTACATACATAATGCATAAAAATTGTGAAAATAGCCGAATAATGTATTCTCTTTGTGTTGATCATGTTCTTCCCTGAAAAGACTGACTGGTTACCTAAGTAGTTGGAGACTCATTTAGATTCTCTCTTGCTATTCGCAATCTCTGCACTGCTCTCTTGGTTGAGTTCCAAAATTTCTAAAAACGTATTCAATTTAACTGCTTACTTGCTCAGCAATGTACTAGTATGTGGTGTTCCTTTGTGAAACTGGCTTTAATGGTTTTATGTGTGTGCCTGCAATCTGCATAAAAAAGTTTTTGCTCCTCTTCTCTTGTTGTGTTAATCACGAAAATTGTGTCGTAAAGTCATTAAAAGTAAATTATTAGTATAGAAATGGAAATTATGGCATGTTTCAAGGAAAAGCGTGCAGACAATTCTCAAATTATCCCATCGTTGAAAAAATGGATGATGAAGGATGGACAGAAAATATGATAATACTAATGTGTTTGCATTTTTGTGTTAATAGTTTACTTTAAAAATCCATTTGAAACTAGTTTAAGGAGTTGTTTAAGCATACAATATATGCGTCAAAGTACACGGCTTGAAAGCGTCGTCGTGGAATTGTGAACGTGTGTTGGTTACAGTTTCTTTGTTGAGCCATCTGTGCCACAAAAACACCAATTTGGCGATGACGTTGTAACATAAGTAGTAAAAGAAAACATTCCTCGAATATTAAAGATTACAAATAGCTTAATCAGTATGTATGCATGTAAGGACTACAAATAAGTTGTTGGGAGAAAAGCAGGTCTATTTCGTAGTTTTGCAACAGTCAAAGTCGTAACAAAAAATTCACGTATATCTAATATAAAAATCTGTTAGCCTTCAAAGCATTCATTGTAAGCTAATCAATATTTCAGTTTTCTCAATCAAATAAACCAAAATTTAAAATACTGGCGCTTTAATTTCGACATATACAAGGAAGAAAGTAAGAAAGTATCACTAGTTAGAATAGAAGCATATAAACTTTCTACATAGACATTATTATAAAGTACTACATGATTCTCTTCAGTCCCTAATTAATTCGACCATGACATTTGTTGATATCGTTACCTTCACATTTGAAGTTTAAGCTGTCTTAAATACCACAGAAGGCAAGAATTTAATTATTAGCACATGCAATGAAAATACTCATTACTCTTACGTTAGGATCTGCTCTCATTACCCTTATCAAATTGCGTGCTTCTAGGATTTCACTCTGTATTGCTTCTTTCGGTAAATGGACATAATATGCAGCCACCGTTAAAATCAACTATATTTTCCCCACCATGTACTTGTCCATATACTCTTTGCTCTTTTAGCGGAAGCTATTGAACACACTTGTTTTGGCTTCTGCTTGGTGATTTTCTGTAATCACCGCTTCATGTTTAACCCAACTTTTTCTGAAAGAGACAAAGGCAAGCAGCGTGAATGTCTTTGCTATCCACTTTATATATTATCATCTCATCATATATATATACCTTTTCCAATTCCAATTCGGTACATACAATGTTGTCATTCCTATGCTTAATGACATGGCTTTTTAGACTGCAATCTGCAGAGACAAGAGTAGACACTCTGCCATTGAAACTAATGGATTTTTTCATTCTCTATCTTTTTAGAACACAAAACCAAAGCTGTGTTAGTGTTTACACATGTATAGATTTCTACACTCTGTTAGCAATATTATTATTATGACATTACTACTAACAACTAATATTATGACTATTAGCAGGCGACTCTGCTTCTCTCTCCGAATGAATGGAAGGTCATGAATGTTTTAGAAAGGTAATTTGGTAAAAAGTAAAAATGAGAAACAGCCAGGAGCAGTAGTCAGTGGTAGTAGTGTGTGCATAAGTGAGTGAGCTATTTGTCCTTTTTACTAGGCACCCCATAAAAACGCTCTAATATTTACTCAGACAATTTTTATAGACTTTTTGTGTGGATGGACAAAGAAGACGACGGTAATGACTATGAAGGAGGTTAGGTGATATAGGTGGTAAAAGTAAAGTGCAAGGTTAATAAGGATTCGCGTTTCCTCCCATTTCCTCACTCCATCATCATCCGCCTGACGTTTTTCGTCGTTGTTTTTATTCTTTCGATTCATCATCAAGGCTAAACAAAAAAGATTGATAGGCCATATGCACTTTCCATTGGGTCGTTCCAAGCTTGTGTTCGCAGTACTACTAATTTAGTGGATCCCCGTGCATAATCATATTAACTGCAAGACATTTTTCATGGACCATTTTCTCCGAAGAAAAGACAATATGTAATTGACTTGCTATTATTTTTTGGTGGCTTTTCATCATCATTATGGCTCATGGGCCGGTTTTCATTTAGGGAAAAGTCACCTTTTGTTCTCCAGAAGAAGCGAAAAGCACATTAAGCGAGTTCAAGGAAAAACGGAAGAAAGTCACCGTAAATGTTTTCGGTCTATATCTAAATTCGTTGAACATTGTATACGAACCTCGCATAGTCAGTTCTGTGTATATGGCTGAGATGGAGTCAAATGGAAAAGCAAACAAAATGAATATGCGCTTTTTGTCTCTTTTGCTTTGTCAAGGATGATGAAGCTGAGATGGCAGGAGAATTTAGAATTATTAACGTGCAATACTATTACTGTTACTTACTATTGGCTTGTAATATGTGTATATCGAACGTTACATCAGAAAGGAAAGCAAAAATCCATTAAAGAAGTCAAGTGAATCAAGTCAGTAATAGTATCGTAACATGCAGAGCACCGAGTATTTGAGAGAGCGTTTAGTGGTTTGCTTTTCAGCAAAGATGGACCTTTTCATTTTCTCTCGAACCAGTACTCTTCCTTCAATGTACATCCAATAAAAGCGCT
This sequence comes from Entomobrya proxima, assembly GCA_029691765.1. NCBI lineage: Eukaryota > Metazoa > Arthropoda > Collembola > Entomobryomorpha > Entomobryidae > Entomobrya > Entomobrya proxima. Next base: position 25,043,889 of record CM056170.1, on the reverse strand, counting down.
AGTGGTGAAGGTTTTGAATGTCGCATTATCTTGATAAATTGAAGTTTCCTCTCTCAGAGCGGGACCAACATCGTCATCGCCATCATCACCACAAGTAGTGTGTGTTTGCTTATTAGTACATACTACATCCATTATATAAACCTAGCCGTGTGCTAATACGCTGAACTATAGCTTAAAAGTCTCGCCATTTGCTTTCACATGTGCGAGGCTTCATGGTCACGAAACAATTATGCTGGTTGGTACAACCATAACCGTCCATATAAACGCAAGGTTTTATGACATTAGTTCATTCTATGGTACTTTCGTTTCGTTACATCAAGTAATTCATTTTGGTTTTGTTGCTTGGTTATATTTGGAGAATTTTCTAGCAGCGCAACGCAGATAGCACAGAGTTCATAATAATCTCCTATCATCATCGTAATAATAATCATAAAAAACGTGCATGCATGCAGCCCACCGCAAAAACTGAAACAATGCTAATAATAATGTAATGAAAAATTGCAACTGGTTAGAAGGGCAGCAAACAAGTTACTATTTCTCTCTCCTTTATCGCAATGACTTTGAAAATTGTTCATGTGACTGCGCTTTTGGCAGAGAAAAAAGCTCTTCATGGTCTCTACGTCTTATATTTGCACCCATGTGCATGCTATTCAGTATTTCGTTATCTCATAAACCGCTGGTGACCTTATTCCCTTGCTCGTATGAAAGCTGTAAAATAATTGTAACAAGCAGTGTAGTAAAAGAATATAGGATGTAAGCACAAATCAAAGTTGTTTGGTAGTAGCATATCTCACTCCTTCTACAGGATTTGTTCGCTAGATTCCACAACCAATAAGCCGAGTGTGTGCTAATATTTTGCTTCTATTATATTCGGACCATTATTACTTTTTCGGTTGTCTTGATCTTCTTCGGTGTGGCTTCAATAGTGGCGATGAAAAGGGCAAGGATATGTAGAAATATTGGCAAATCTTTCCTATTATTAATGCTTGGAAGAAGGATAGAAAAATGATGATACATATATTTTTCGAGCGTAAGTTCAGTTTGCCGCGGTGTGGTTGGTGATTCATCCAAGTGTGATGATATAACAATGGCCACTAATAATAATAATAACTCTGTTGTCATCTACTCCAGAGAACGGTAGCAGCGAAACTTAGTCCACTCCAACAAGCTTATAAGATTTTCCTAAAAAGTGACGTTACTGAAGGTGTGTGGCGGCATTCTCTTAGGATATCAGTATAATATGTGAGTAGTACGCAAGTAATGAAATTTTGCGTACAAAAGGAAGGAAAAGGCTTTTCTCATTTATAAGCTCCTCAACCCACAGATACACTCGCGACAACATATATATTACATAAGCTCTACTGCGTCCGTTTATGCCGAGAACAGCATGGCTATGATATGATGGTCATGATGTTGAGGATGATATTGAACTCGTCGAGGAGAAAGTCAACTCAAGGAAATTCTAAAATTACATTTGTGAGTGTGTGCACAGAGGTGGAATCCAACTGCTACTATTGTATACCATGTAGTAGAGCTTTGCCAGCTTTTTGCAAACACTTCACCGTGAAAATTGTGGGCAGCGTGGAAAAATATAGTCATCCTAGAAAATAGAAAAAACGAGAGAGAGGTTTAACGCATAATATTTTCGGAAAGGTTGTATAGAAAACTAGTAGTATATATCCAACGGATAAAAAAAAGGATTATATTATTCTACAGTACCTACCTTGTTGACGGTAGAAAGGAAGAGCATGGCATGTTATCAGCTCTCTCAACTCAGTTTGGATCCGATTCTCACTTTGGCAAGTTGACTTGTTGTTGGTTTCCTACCAATAAGAATATCATACTGTTGTTATGCAAGGAGTGGAAAAATTGTAAGCTGTAGAAAAATCAGCGTTGCCAATTTACTTGTCGTTTTGTTGCGCTGTTTGTGTTGGTGCTTACAAACGTCGCAATGTTTTACTATTGGCAGCCTATTTCTGTGTGTGGGCGAAGGAAATGATAGCATGAAAACCAAAGCTGATTCTGTTGTTGTTGTTGCTGTTATCGATAGTTGTGTGTCATAAGTAGCATACCAAGCTGTTATTATTATAGTACTGGATAATTTTTTATGCAGTAGTAGCATCACGACAAAAGGCAAAGTGTAGATGCCAAGAGAAGAGTGTCTCGAGATCGCGTAATTTTATTGAGCTAATGAGCTGTATTGTGTTTTCTCTTCGCGTTAAACCATTCTTCTCCTTTAAGATTGGATGACAGCCGCAGAACTGAGTAGACTACAACTTCCTCGTCCACGTTCCATTTTATTACAACTTCATCATTTATTGCACAGTCTGCCTAAACTAACTTTTTCTCTTTATTACTCGTTTGTTATTTGTGATAAAGTGCTACAGTAAGCAAAATACGCAAACAAAAAGTTTTTTTGCAAAATAAATCCAATATAATTTGTTTGAGTGCTTCGCAGATTGTCTGCAGAAGCTTTTTTATGAATTTGCAGCAATTCCAAACAGTATCTGTAGGACTTTCTCTTTTCTCTAAGTAACTTCCGGGAATCCATTATCAACTACAAGCTCTACAACGAATGGTAGATTATTGATTGCTGAATCAAGTGAACTTGCCTCTCCTCAGTATCTATCAGGATGACAACTGTCTACTGCCGACCTCGTCTTGTTACAATAATGCATTGCATAGTGGACATCAATGAAGAAAGAAATGATGATGACTGCAAATCACGTTAATGCAATTCCAGTCGCTGCGCAATAAATCACTGACATCAACTTTCTCCGTGGGGAAAGCATGTTACTTCAGCATCAATTCCCAACATATATTAGGCCACGTGTATAATTAATACTCGAAAACTTTCTGTGCGACGGGCGAACACACAGCAGGTGTGCAAAGTACAAAAACTTTGTTTGTCAAGCAAAACCTGCTTTTATGTCGGTGCTACTTTCATCCCAAAACTTTCTTCAGCTTTAGCATTTTCATTCTGCAATACAAAGTATCTTTGTCGTCCTTTGTATAAAATATGCCGAGTATGCCTGTTTCCCACGGTGGTCTTCTCTACTACGTGGTCAAGGTCCCCCGAAGTGAGCTTAATACGCCCACCGAGGGGACCGCCAAAAGGTGGGTCTCTTAGTCAATAAAAATCTTGCTCTTTTTTGGTTTTCAGAAGAAATTACATACCCCAATTCTTTCCTACTTTCTCCCATTTTTGGCAAGGTTGGTTTGTATTATGTAGTTAAAGTATTAATGTACTCGCGCTTTCAACTCGTTTTCAGAAAACTTCTTTTTTGTTTCGCAAAAAGATTTGCTCAACTTTTGGTTGTTTTTTTGCGGTAAGTCTAAGTGGGAATGAGAACTGGTACCGTGAAACTTTTTCATGAAGTCACGCGGAAAAAGTTTTAACTAGCCCGTGATGTGATAATGATGAAGTTCAAAGTTATCGAGTTACGTTAGGACAATGAGTATTTTGTTCTCTGCCCCAGTAGTATTTAATCGGTACCTAACGTTTTCTTTGCATAATGTTTAAAAGTGAAAATAGACTTGGGATGAGTGCAATTTGTAGATGTACATCAAACAGCACTCACCCAAGTCTGTATAACATAGATATACAATCCGTGAAAAACAAGGAGGAAAACGGCGCTATAATTTATCATAATATTTCAAATAACATTTTATACGTGTTTTAGTATGGGAACATTTTAATTCAGGTCGTAAACGGAATGGAAGCAAAAATAATAGAAATTCGGAAATTTCTAAATCCTATCAAGTACATTTTGTTGAAAAATATAACACAATCCTTTGCGCTTTTGCTTTAAAATGCTCTAAAAGCATATGTAGTTGCTTTCACAGAGCAAACTTTTGATATTTTACTTTATTTGCACTTGACTGTATTTTGCATAATTTTTATATTACATTATATGTTTATTTGTTACCGTTAAACTATCTATGCCTTTTTAGCAATACAGCATCCGTGTATTTCTAAAACGTCAACTGGTTTAGAACCTAAAATATGAAGAGTTTGTAGAAGACGAATTGGCAATGATTTAGTGTTACTCGACGTCTGCGAATTTCCATCCGTCTATTCTGCTGTGAAATGAAACGAATGAAAAATGCATTAAAAATGTTAAATTTCCTGTGTGCAACATGCACAAAAGTCTGACAAAGCATCAGTTACGAATTAGCTACAATATTAAAAATTCACAAAGGGATACTGTACACATACAGCACTATGTTCTAGTATATTATGGTATGCACAGAGAGAAACAGACAGCGGATACGCATATCCTTGGTATCCGCTATCGAAAACAAAAAAATCTTAGCCTGGATTTTTAATTCTTCACAAAAATAAACGAAAAATTAATGCTTAGCGCTGCAGTGTTTCGTACTTCTCAAGTTGCGAATAACGTTGTTCTCTATTTCAATTTTCTCATGACAACTAGATTCGGGGTAGTACGCTTCTCCGTTCTTTTCATGATATTTAATTTCAACTTTCTCTGTCCTATGTCAAACTTTGTGCTTTCTCGATAACAGTGGCTAGCAACATCATCAAACTTCCCGAATTCAGTTTGTTTTAATTAAAACGAATTTGCTGAAGACGACCAAAGCAACACTAGTCAGTAGCTAACAAGGTCATTTTGTTGAAAAAGAAAATGAGAGAAAGGCCTACGGTACTGTTTCATTTTCATGTTTATCTCAAAAAACACGAGTAGAACGTATGCTCGCTTGACTAGTTTTCTCTGAACAAGGTCATTATTGTGGTATGAAAATTGCAAGGAAACAAATGTATACATTTCTCATATGATACTACATTATCTATAGAAATCATTCCCCAATGACTAAATATACAGTTATAGATATCTTGATGATTACTCCCACTTTGCTGTCTTAACGGATCATTAACACAACTTCATTATCATTCTCAACGAGTTAAGTCATTAAACTAGGAGCTGGATAAAAACAGGAATGGAAAACTTATTTTGTCGTCATGTACCACCAGTCATGAGTGCTTATTTGATTTTACGCATCTTCTTCTGCACAAATAATTTCTAGTACTATATATGCTTGAATAAAAAGGCTGGTAATTCATTATACCTTTATAATTTAATTTAATATAATTTAACCTTCTACGTTAATGTAAGACTCATCAGCAGCATCCTTTCCCTATATACCTATACCTTATAAAGTCTGCACATATGGAAATGGCTAAAATTTATTGTATTGCTAAATCTCTCCTTGTACATATTGATAATGACATTCTTTGGTCATCGAATATTTATGAACATGTTTGAGGGGAAAGAGAAAGCGCTTTCGTCTTTTTCAGTATTCTTCAAATACACAGGTTTTAAAACGTACGTAATATTTATGTTAGCTACTATTTGTTTAAAGAAAGTAAGATATTGTGTAACCTTTACTTATGCTTTCATGTTCCGAATCAGTTTTCCACTTTTCATGTGTATTTTGTATCCTCTGAGAACTTGGGAAAAGTGTGTCAGTAAAGTGAGTAGTTGAAAATGACAACATGGCACATACAACATACTATGTTTCTTGTGTGTTTCTCTTTTTGCAGAATACTTACCCACTTAGTTCCTGCTATGTGTCACTGTTGATCAAGTGAAAAGATAAATCGATATAGATTTTAAAGGGAGGCAATGGGACCAGTGAAGATGCAAAAATAGAATTGTATGTTTAGTACATTCAACATTAAAACACAAATACTTTCCCCTGTATGTTGAGTTTAAGTTAAACTTGAGTTTCACTCACTACATTCAAAACTTTAAAGCATGTCTGAAGTATTTGCATTTGCGTATATTTTTGAACAAGTTTGCTTTAAAAAATACAACCACAAGCTTATCTAATATACTCTCTTGTCACAGAGAAATTGGAGATGACAAATAGAGACTTGTCACGTGTTTCCTGTTCTATAAAACTCTACTTACGACAGGAGTTTGTTTCCTCAACTGTTTGCTATTGGACCATGATAATGAAAGATAAACTGACTGAGAATGCACATCTCTGAACATAAATAATCTTTTCGTATTGACGAGACACATTGATTATTCGCTATAAGCAATGGAAAGGGAAAGAATGAGGTTGAAGGAAAAATATGCGCAGTAATGATGGCAGAAAATTGAATATATGAATAATAAAGTAGCACACAACAATCATCTAAATTGATTGGGCTGGCAGGATCTCCGAAATAAACGTGTTTTGAAACTCATAATTTTTCATTTTTGTTATTTCGGAATTCGGAATATTAAACTCTGCTTTTACTATAAAACTACAATGTACACCATTTTTGCGCAGCTTTATGGAAAATGGAAACAAGTCCTACAATAAAACATGACGCGATCTTCCTGAGAATATATTTAGTAATGTTTTCCTGTAAGCATAACGTGTCATCATAAATCTCCTTTTTCTGATTTTTCGGCTCTCTTTGCAAATTGACTCTCGTATATACTACATGCATACATAGTACATAATAAGCAACTACAATTCTGCAATGCTTCCCCCTTTTGAGCGTGATTCCTTTTTGTATAATTTGAAGATTTGTAAGGCAGCATTACTTACTGTAAATATGATCAAAGATAACCTTGGTCTTATTCGTTCCGTTGATAAAGTAGCATTACGGTTCAGAATTCGGGCAATATGATAGTATCACATTAGCAAGGAAAACTAGTCTTACCAAAGCACTTCATTCAGACGGCTGTTTCTCGTAAAGAAAAATGTAAGTTGAAACGAAACAAGAAGTGGATGGGTAAAATGAATGTAGCAGAATATGAAAAACGTCCTTGTGACTTTATTTTCTTACGTTTTTACGAGATTCCGTTCCTTTGAAATGTTTTTATAATTTCCTCTTAAACTCTTTCATGTGCACAAAGCTCACAAAATGATTTAGTTTCCCAGAAGGCCAAATTTTGCCATTTTATTTGCAATTTGCGTTCATACAACTGGAATATCAGAGAAACATAGCAAGTTATAACTGCTTTTATTCTTTTTATCTGCCAGCTTGGAAGGATAACGATTATTACTACAAAGTAGACAGCTTCAAGTAATTACAAAACTCAAACGATTTGTAGGATGGTTTGTGAATACTGATTTTTCCTTGTATATGGGATTCAACCCATATCTCCTTGGCTTTTGCTTTAATCGTATTCCCCGAAGGGTAGTTTTTGCAAGAAAAATCCAGTTTACATGCAGCTGAGATTCTCCATATATAACTATTTGTTTCTCGTGAATGGATGATGGCATTACTGTCTGCGAAATGGCAATGATTACTGTACTGTACTGCTCTTTTTTGTGTACTTTCATGAATACTAATTTTAGGTATACTTTCTTTTTGTTTTAGCGTGGAAGGATGGGACAATCCATTTCGACCAGACGGGGACCTGAGCAAAGAGGCAGATCAGATTGTCGAACTGATCAAGGAGGGGAAGCCCATAAACGACGAAACTCTTCGCAGCAAAAGTCCCAGTGTGAATGAGCCGATGAACACGTCTACCTCGATCCCCACCCAAAATCAATTAAACGTACGTACCGCAAGTAACAAAGTAGGGAAGCGTATCAATTTCCAGGAGACAATCCCGGATTTGGTGCTCCCGAAAATCTAAACTTTTAAACAATACCCTATAAGAGAAATTTATAAGTATTACACAATAGTATGTCTACCTGTACTTATAAATATTTACCTATACAATTATTATTATAAATATTTTAATTATAAATATAATCGTGTGTGATGTTTATATGTGTGTGTGTCTGTGTGTTGTGTTGTCTGTGTCTATATCAAAATTGATTTATTTCTCACCAGGTGTGTGCTCTAGTCTCGTTTAGCTAGGCTAGGCAGACCGACATTTTTCTTTGTCCTGGAAATTTTTACGATATTTTATGAGTTTTTCCGGTTTGGTTTTGGTTGTTGTTTGTTCACTTTCACCACACGAATAAAAGCATACACGAAAATAAAATACATTTGCCTCTTTTTATTTTTTATGAGTGCTGACAGAGCGAAAGCGTCTCTAATTTAAACTATTATTTTTCCATACCCCAATCATTTAGGCTTCCCCTAAAGGCAAAGAGGTAAACGGATCCGCCACGAATGGCACAAGTGGACCAGTGGATATTCAGCATACTGTTGTCACACCAGCCGCACAGGCTGGCCAAGTTGAACATGTCGTCCTGAAGAAAAAGAAAGGCTGCTGTGTTATCCAATAGTTTATCTCTAGAAACTTAAGAACTATACTTTTTATTAAAACGTCTATAAAATAGATTATATATAGTTACTATATATATGAGTAATTAAAATGTAATTATACCTATATATGAATAATATATATATACCTACTATATACCTCTACTAGAAACGTATAATGATTGTTGTATGCAGCTAGAAATGTATACTACCTATATTTTGACCTTACAAATATAAAAAGATATCTATCTATATCTTACGAAGAATATAATATAATACGACATCTTCCTCTTTTTTCCTTTTGAAACATGCTTTAGAAATCTATACGCGCGAAAGATAAATAAAATCCAGTAGTGACAAGAGTTAATTGGAAAAACTTTTTGTGCTATATATTTAGTATGGAAAACCGCGTAAATACCAAGCCTAAGCAAAACACTCTTAAAGCCGAAACACCACGTAATTAAAATTATCTACGATTATGAATAGGACAGCAGAATGTGTACGCTAACTGCAAACAAACGCAGATCCAAAATACATAATGTTTCAGGTTATAAATTGGATTACTATTACCTATCTAATCTATCGGAATTAATATCTATGTAATAGGTAGAACATACTATAGATTATCATTATCACCACATCACGTACAGTTACTAATTGTTTAAACTGCCGTTTAGAAATCATTACATTAAACGTTAGCGCATACATTAAAAGTATGTCTGTCTAATATTATTACCTAACAATAAAAATCTATTATTGATGAAAGCGGATACATGATCAATTACTTTAGTGCCGAATGTTTATGAAATTGAAAAAATCTATAATTGCTGTCCTTTTTGTTACTATTTATTAAACCATCATTTTTGATGAAATCTGTTTTTTGTTACAAAGTTTGCCTACAATATCTTTGCAAGTAGTAACAACGTTTCGTTTTTCTTTCAGCTTGGTTTTACTGAATCTTTCATTTAGCGTGACCGCTACTATTGTTTTCCCTGATCATCAACAATATGATGTTGATGATCAAAAGAAGTATCGCGTTTTTTTCTTTTGCCTTTTTCCATTGCGTCGTGAACAAGCAAGCTTTTTTGTGACTTTCTATTATATCTAGCAAGCATCGTTCCCGCAGTAATTAATTTTGCAGCTAGAGGTGATGTGAGATGAACAAAAGAAGATTTTTATTTGTTATTTTTTAGATACTTTGACTGATTCATGAGAAAGGGATTTTGTTTGCCTAAGTCATATTAGTACATACACATGTTGTTTTTTGGATCTAAAATTATAAATAATTCTTATTAAAACAATACGTAAGAAAAACTACGCTATTATTTACGTACGTTACATCATCACATAGTACGTATCTTTATGTATATTGTCTGGCTGGGTAGGTATTGTTTTTCGTATAGGTTTAATTCTAAGCAAATAATGCTACGCATATAATACTGTATGTGTACGTGCATGTATTGTGCTTTGTGACTTGTATGTTACGATTTTATTTGTAAACTCTGTGCGAAATATAATACTGTCAACTATAATCAATATGACTACCTAAGCTAACACATATACATACAACTATAATGTACTACCTAGTAGAGTAATTCAATACTATTTACAAAACTTCACGTTAGGTGTTGATAGTCTTATTGTACATTTATCATGCGCCATGATTGTCACTATTCGATGTACAGATTCTGAAAGAGAGAAAATGAAAGCGAAGATTGCGAATGATAGAATCTAGCGTTTTGTAAGGGAAAGGAGAACAGAAAACGATATTATTATTGTGTAAAAATAATAACAAGGAATATGGAAAACATGCTAAACTAGCGTAGTCGACTACAAGCGGATTTAATTTCCTACACTGGTTACATCTCTACATAAATTATACATACCCTACGTAAGAAGATTTACGCATAGAAGCTATTCTAGTAAAAGTTAGGCTAATATTTGCAATTTTTGAATGGTAGTGTTAAGGACCGAGAAGTCAAACTTCTCATCTTCTTTCAAAGAGGTAGCCCTACCAGGCAGCTAAATAAAATCTAAACTAGGTGGTATGTACAATTAGTAAACTCCGATAGAACTATGTTTGATAACGTATTATTGCAACGAGCAAACAAAAAATTATACCAGTTCGTTTTCCGTGTAGCTTAGAATACTGCAATCAAAAAACACAATAGTTTGTTCCCAACATATTAACTAAAAACATTGCAAGCATGAATGTTTCAAGAGGATTAAAACGACGGATTGATTGAGCGTAGTGAGTAGGCTTTGTGTAACAACTTATATTTACTCTATTGTATACTACTACGAGATTACGTACCCATAAAACGATGAAAAGTCAACCTACTGAATTTGATCGTAACAAGAATGCTAAAAAATACGTCTGCAAATAATTGTAATGTTATATTTATGCTACACATACTGTAACTAACAAAAAGTTTGTTTCGGTTTTGTTGAAAGATGTCATCTTTCCTGGAAAGTTACTTTCTTATGGGTTGAAATATTATAAACTTATAGGCCTAACCTGCAAGCTATATTATTTAAATACTATAAACTATATACTTTATCTTATCAACCATGTGTACTCTGGCTACACTCATGTATGTATGTCAAAAATCGTTCATGCACTTTAAAAGAAATTAATTATTACTCTAATCAAGTTTACGTAGTTTTCTAACAGAAATGATCATGTGAGACTGAAAGTCTATATTTTGCTTTAATATTTCTAAAAAGGTAATATTACATAAGGATAGTATTCTATAATCAGCGGCTTTTTATAATATTTTTTAAATGGTTTTTCCTGTTCCTTACAATCCGTATGGTTTTCCTGAGTTTCCGTCAAAGTATTACGTGCATAATAGTTATGCAGATATATATTATATATATGAAAGCTCCTCAGAAGTTCACATTTCCGATATAAAGGTGCTGTAATTTATTAATTTTAATTAACGGAGTGGAAAAGAATGGACAAGGAAATATTTATAAATTACATGTACATTTTTTGGTTTAGAAAACTTACAAAATTGGCAAAGACCGGAAAATGTGTATATGGTTGAATGATGATGGCAATATAAATAGGAAACTCATAATTTTAGTCTACATTCAAGAAAATTAACCTTTTATTGTTGCTGCGCCCTGCGCTGCGAAGATGTGTATATACAGTAACAAGATGTTTAATTAACATTCATGAAATTATATTTCCACGTTATAATTATGATGATACAGAACAAAGTTGGATATTATTGAAAATGTGTATACAGTTGTTTCTCTTGAGTCACAGGTTTGACTGCAGTTGAGTGTTTAAAGGATAATTATACTAATCTTGGATAGTACAGAAGGAGCGGAAACTATATGAAGATTGAAAATTAAATGAAATCAATCTAATTGGCATAAAGACTTTATACATCCAAGTGTTTGACAAGGCGAGGCAAAAATGTAAAAACTGTATCGATAGTGTAAAACTATCCTTGCAATCTCTTATAAGCTAGATGTTTATATAAAGCAATTTTTGTGCTGTTTTAATAGGAAACGTCTTTAGATTTGTGCTGTTTTGGAGGGATCCCTTTTGCCCAGAAAGTGCTATCTTGCCTGGGAAAAGGAGGAGAAAGCTAAGAAACCAAATATAAAATGTACATGAGAAAATTAAAATGGGTATGAATAGCACTAAGGAATTGTAGAAGTGTGTCTCTTTTGTAACAAAAAATAATTTAAATCTATCCAATCTTTTGTAAAAAGGGTAAATGTTACATCTCCCATGTCCCATTTTTTGTGTAATTTTGAAAATTACTATTCTGTACTGTATACTACATGTTTATTTCCAGAAAAGCATTGAGATATTAGCAAAGATAAAAAACTTTTGTACGAAACTTCTAGCCTTGTAAGTGCAGGAAAGAATGAATATGATAAATATTGTGTACTTAAATGTTTAGAGTTGGTATGTAGCTTAAATTATGAGTTTTCTTGAAACAAGTTGTTTTTCTAAACAAAAATGGGTAGATAATAATGGCAAAAGTATGTTGAAAATACTATAATTCTTAGTCAAGAAATTTGTACATGTTTTCAAGGAAAATCATGGGATAAAAAGGATCCGGAAGAATTTCTACAAAAATAAAAACATTCGTGAGTGAATGATTTTACTACTGTTGAATTTCAAAAAACTTGTAGCCACAAAAAATCTAAACTAAATACTTTCTATCTTCTTGCCAGGATCGTAACTTTCCATTCTCAACAAATCTTTTTCGTTGGTTTGACCGTTGTGTAGCTATATATACTTAATTAATATTATAATTGCATTAACTGTCATATTGAAAAGGTAATTAATTAAAATATTATGTTAGTTGTAGTCACGAACTTTTTTTTGTTATTTGCTGTGATGTACGTTTAACATTTAGTTGCTGACAGAGAGAGGACGAAAGAAAGAGAAAAAATATGAATTAAAAAAAGAGGAATAAAACTGTTTGTTGTTATGTTTGAAAAATCAAAACTTGTTTCCGAGAGATGTACACATTTTTTGTTCTTTGTTTCTTTATTTTGATGGAATGAATGAACGCGCATGAAAGAGAAAAAGCTACCGAAATTATTACTTTGTGCGTTACAAAAATGAATAAAAATAAAACCGTATAAGATTCTATAAACCAATATGAAACCAATAATTTATTTCGTAAATGTTTATGAAAATTCATTTATTTATGCATTATATCCACATATGATAATATTTGGCACTGGAAATAAAGTAGAAGAAAACTACAAGTTTTTTGTTAGGTTTTGGGAACATTGTATTTTGTTGTATTTGTATTCATTATAAAGACTTTTTTATTCACAAATTCACAACAGTAGTATTTATAAGTATACATACAATAATATATATTTGATTTGACCTCTCGCTCGCATAAGTGTCAACCTTCATCAATCACTCCTACAAGAGTAACAACATTTATTGTTATTGACACAAAATGCACAGTACATGTTTCTATCACACCACAATAAACATTAAAACGTACGTGTCCATTTCACTTACAATTTTACCCAGAAAACGTAACCTTATACACATTTAAGTACATAATATGAATAACGTTGCATTAAATTATATTACAAGAAATGGCTTGAATAAATTGATTTAATTAAAGTGGGCACAGATTTTTTTATAGAGTTCACATATTACACATTGACGTACATTTAATATGAGCAGTAAAAGCATATTCCTTGTAAGGTAATTACAATAAATGGAGTGGAAAATTGCAAACACTGTATGCTTGCGTGCTTGAAAACTTAAGGTAACCATTGGACACGACCTCTGGTTGTATACTAACTAACAAGAAAATACCGTAAAAAGACGAACCCCTTATGCTACATAGTCCTCTGGAAATAAGATATGTATACAGGTCCAACATAATCTAATATAGCTTTCCAAAAGAGTATCTAGCATACGTACCTACTACATTCGTGCGGATAAACAATCAATCTTCAAAAATGTCATACTTCAGTAAAAGTTAATCAATCATGATGATATAGGTATATATAGGTGACAATCACGTATATAAAGTTAACTAATTCACTACAGTGTACAAATATAGGTTTATAAATAACTGATGATCCCTTTATTTTTTACATAGATAATAGCACAAACAATTACAGAGTAGTCGTCGTTTTTGTTTTGTTTTAGGAAAGAATCACACCTCAGTACAGTTTTAATTAGTATTAGATTTAACACATTTTGTATTCATAGGTAAAGTCGTAATGATAAATCGACGGTGTACAGTACACAACAATAAATTACGTACATATTTTTTAAAATGGAAGATTTTGAATGTTATTTTTTGTTTAGTAATATGTGTGGTTCGGTAATGACGTTGACAATTCTCTTTCCTAAATAGGTTAACTATGTTTTATGTTCAACTGTTATAGCTAGAGAAAGTTTGTAATTCGTAATGGAATTAAACGCAGCCGGTTAGTTCTTAGAAAGTTTTTTGTCAGTAAATTGGTATGATATTTTCTGGATAATATGAGAGAAGATATTAAACGTGTACTTTTTTGGTTTAGCAAAAGGCTAGCTCTATATAACTTTTGTTTGAATGTTTGAATATAATCTCCATACAAAGTAGGTCAGATTTTTAAATAGGATATTATTTTATGTTTATGAAACTGGATCTAGCTAGAGAGCTAAGATGAAGTGAAAAGCACAATCACATTCAGTGTTTTTATGTCATTTTTTGAAAGATAGAAAGTGTACATATGTACTATGGTATCATGGTATCATTACTTACAAGCAAAAACTATAAGCATGGATTATTATTGCTATAAATGACAAACTAATAAGTTAAGCCTACACACATGCACACAATTTATGAATTAAAGGATTCAGTAACAAATTAGTAGTTATTAGTGGCTGAAAATAAGACATTAATTTGTAAACTTGTGGTTTCATGGGTTCACACATTTTATTTCTTCATTTTTATTAAAAATGTTTGTTACATACATACGAATATTTTTTCATACACATACACACATGCCATGCATTTTTTGTGCAATGTTTGTTTGAAATTTCAACTCGTTGGATTATACATCATCAAATTTTATGTTGGCTGTAACAAGCAGTACGTAAATATGGACGTTATTTGAATGTTTACTTTTTGATTGATTTTAAAGAGCAAAACTGAATGTCGAAGATATTTGAAATATGTCGTCTAATTTTTCGTACCGCTTCTTTAAATCTGTCACAACAAACGAACACTAAGTTTGCAGAATATTGTAGTAAAACACGAAGAAAGAACGACCGAGTTCCTCATCATCTTACCTATATAATCGTTTGGAAGGAAATTCTGAACATGTATGCATGTTATGTAATGACAAAATGTCATCTACTCGCTAATTTTTAACCTCTTGTTTATTACACATTTAAAGCTCAGTTTTTTTACAAAAGACAAACGACAAGAGATTCTTAAAATCAATCCGATATTTCACTAATAAACCCTATTTTCTCTTCAAAATAAAAATACTGGTCGTGGATGGTTTAAAATATGAAAAAAATGAAAATTATAATAATTAAACGTACCTACTACATGTAAATATTGCTATCTCATTAAAATTTACTAAAGTGGTGAAAAATCTCTAGTTACGTTTTTTCTGAACTGGAAAAGGAAAGAAAAATGTTGTAAAAAGTGTTCTAATGGAAGCTGTTTCGAGTGGCCAAGTACTCATATTTCGACTTTTTATTACTTTTAAAGCGTGGAGACGCCACTGCTAAGAAACCACATCCCTGTTGACTTTGTTCGCTACTGGTACTCTCTCCAGAAAATTGTTCTCCCCAAACAACCAGTGTTGAACGCGAGGGGGCAGTAGCGAGTGCGGAAGCAACAGGGCTACTAACTCCCTCCTTTCCTTCAACTTGATCGCCTCCATTATTGTAATTATTCGCTTTATTCTCTTCATCCGAATCCTCCTCCTGCTCCTTACCACCGAAAATATCACTGAAGGAGCGTACCTTTTTCGGTACCTTTATTTGATCAGTAATAGCACCTAAGTTGGTAGCAGACGCCACCATTACCTCCGCAGTGTGATTAGTAGTTGCATGGGCGTGAGAAGAATTAGTAGTTTTACAGGCCAACGAAGGTATATTATTATTCGTGTCCTCGCCACTAATAACGTTTTTTTGATAGAAAGGATTTTCGACAAGTCTAGCAAAAAATCATAAAAAGGACAAAAAATGTAGTGAGGTTAAGGAAATCTGGTTAGTTTAATAAGCAAGTTGAGGAGAAAAAAATGCAAGAAAGGAAAAAGAGAAAGAAAGAGAACTCTTCTAAAAGGAAACTGAATATATATTTAACCGTTTACTATCGTCTACGTTTACACTAGTAGATTACATTCTATGTATATAATAAAACGTGTGGTATTAGAACGGTCAACAATTTCATTCAACAAATCTAGATTGGTATGTATACTCTAATTATTTTTATAATATCTTTTTTCCAGCGAGCGAACATTGTCTTCATGAAATGTATTATGTTTTTTCCCGATCCTCCTCATTTCAGGATTCGTCATTTTTAAACTTGAATGGTACTATTTTTCTAAAACGAGTGTCCTTTTATATATTATACATTATTATTTTATAACTAAGTCTACACGATAAACCGAGATAATCGACGAAGTGTACGTATGTACAATGGTATATCGGGTTTTTGGTGGTGGTATCATAATTAGAAAGTTAAAATATTATGAAAAGTAATCTGTTAATGTCATGTAAATTGTGTGATACCGATTTAAAGTAATCATCGTGATTTCATGAAACAACAACAGCAGTCAGCAACTCACTTTATAGTACGTTTTCACTTGCACATCAACCCAACAACAACTCAAGACTTGGTTAGTTATTAAAAGTTCAGATAGAAAAGATAAGCTGTTGTTGCTGCTGCTGTTTCTAAATGTTGAAGAAAAATGAAAAGCTTTTTCAAAAGAAATAGTAAAGTTGCAAATAGAACAGTAGTAGAAATAAAAGTCTAATTATAGTAGAGTAGTAATAATTAAATTAAGGGAGGTCATATCACTGTGTTTGCTGGGGGTCACATTGAAGTAGTCGCACAATGGAAGGGTCACTTTTCGCTCCCTCGATGAACTCTTCTAGGGACAGCTTGCCATCTTTGTTTTTGTCCATTTGTCGGAAAATTTTGTCCGTCCTTTTCTCAGGGGTGGACTCATCCTCTGGCATTTTCATCACAGAGCCGACCATTTTGTATATTGCCTAATTACAATGTTCAATTATTAATAATCACTTGAACAATACATCTTGTGACCGAGTTCTGCCTGTTATTGACCATGAATAAATATGTTTGAAATTGTTTACTCACCGTAACAATTTCCAGCATTTCCTGCCGCGAGATGTACCCGTTCCCATCCAGGTCATACATGCTAAACGCCCACTTCAGCTTTTGTTCCAGCTTACCCCGCGACGTAACCGAGAGGGCGCATAAGAACTCCCGAAAATCAATCGTCCCATCGCCGTTTGCATCAAACGTCCGAAAAACATGTTCTGCAAACTATGCAAAAGAAAAAGCGACACACAATTATGATATCCAACAGAAAAAAATTCAAAGCTGATTATACAGGTAAAATCCCTTCTTAATAATAATAATAATATTCTTCAGAGAAGCAAATGGACTAATGGAAACTGAGAGTAAATCTCTTTTACATTAGCATATATAATATGAAGTCCTATTAAAAAGTAAGAATTTGTCGTGAGAAGGGAATTAAAATAGGATGAGATGGAATATCTAAAGTGGAGGATTACAGATTACATAATAATGTCGTTTTATAATATATTTTCTTCCCTTTACCCTCCATCCTGTCAAAGGGAGAGTTTTGTAATAGATGTTGTGCGTGGGAACATGGAGATTTTCCAGGAGAAAGTTAAAAGGGTATTGGATAATGTGAATTATGTATACGTAGGGAAAAGCTAGCTGGAAACGGTTTCTTGAAGAGAAGTAAGTCGATTCATTTTATAATTCGTTTAGCATTTAAGCATTTTGAGTTCCGACTAAATGTCGAAGTTGAGCCTGAACCTGTTTTGTTCGTACCTTTATAAAATCTACCTAGTCACAGAGTATTTCTCTAAAAAATAAAACCTTTTGAAAGGGATTTGCCTTCAATCTCCTTCTTTTCTAGGTAAAGGGATATAAAATGAAAGAGGAAGAGGTCGAATGAGGATTTGCTATTTTACCCCATTAAAAATGTAGCATATAAATATATCCTTTATCATGCAAATAATATATTATGTATATCAAAATGATACTCCATATATGTCTTTTTCCAAAATTGTTTCTTATGTGCTTCTCGTATTTGTTTTCTCATTGCATATTTTGTTCAGGACCTTACCTTGGACGCATCACCATAAGGGAAAAAATTTCCATAAATTTTCTTGAACTCGTCCACCGACAAATGACCCGTTGGACAATCCTTGAGGAAACCCTTATACCATTCTTGAATCTCTTGCTCTACAAAAATAGAACAGAAAACAAAATTGGGGAAAATTGAGATGAAAAACGATCATTGAAACATTTTCGGAGTAAATTAATTGGCTTTTTTGAAAGCTATAATACTTCAAAGGAAAAACCTCATATTAGCACTTCGATTCGTATCAGTTGAATACGTTCTTTGTGGTACTATCGTGGGTGGAACGAAATAGAAATGCAGAAGTACTTATATCAGCTAATGTCAATGTACCATATGTCTTGAGAAAGTTGGGCTTGTGGAAACGACGTCTTGATTGCCACTAGCAAGAAAATACATTTACTCTTCTTCGTCTTTGGTGGAAAATTCTGTTCTTGAGATTTGTTTTTGTGGATAAAAGACTATAACTACAACTACATACCCAGAGCCACCCACCTACACATAACAAGAGACTGGCAGGCAGATGGCTGAGTTTGTGGTGGTCAGATTAATTGTGGTGGGCTACAACAACATAATCGAGCAATATCTAGCATAGAAAATCTATTGAGACTGTGTCCTCCCACTGCACTGCATAGACTGTGGTTACCACCCATCACTTGATTCAATTTCACCATGATCTCCTCGTATCGTCGATCTCATTTTCTTCCTTCAACTAACAAACTTAAACCGCTTTCCCGTTACGGTTGGCTGAATACTACACACATATCTTTTGATTGGAGGGCTTTTTCAGAAAGTATAAACTACTTTTCTGTGTAAACCTGTAGTCACCCACGCAACTCATGTAAAGGATGAACAAATTTGAAACTCACCTGTAAATTCTGTGCTTTCCCGGAGATCCCGAAGGTCCTCAGGTTTCAACTTGCTGTTACCCTTACCCATTTCGACGATAAATTAACTAATTATATCTGAATACAGATCCGAAAAAGCGCACACGATTGATCCAAATGGTTTGGCAATATAAACGTTCCAGTAAATGAAGATTCCGAGAAATCGGTGATCAGAAAATCAGGATATGTGTTTAACTCCAGTTCACAGTGTCACAAATTGCGCGTATTTGATCCACTGAAAAATGATCCAGGAAACAGTCTGCGGGCTAATGGACACCTAATGCGCGAAATCAGAACAAAGAAAACTATAAATCACAAAGGCAAATGTTTGTTCATGTCATTTTTTGAAGCGCAATGATTCTACAGGGCTTTTTACGACAAACAATCAGTTCAACATAATTGTGTACTTTTCATAATAGGTTATAAATATAATAGGAATTCAAACGAGATTCCTAGCAATTTTACCTGCCTTGGCGAGTTGTCAAAGGTTCATTTTAATGCTATGTAAAAAAATAATTCATGAAGCTTGAAGTGCTTGGAGCTGAAAATTGCAAGTGGAGCATGTAAATTAATGGACGTTTGAATCTACGTGATTTACATCATGCCATAGCTTTAAAATTACAAAGGTTTTGGTATGTCATGTTTTTCTAGTAGATATGTAAATCAAAGGGTGGTTGTACGAGAAGAAATTTCCTGTACTGGTTGCTATCTAGGTTTGCATATTCTACAAGGTGGTTTGCTTGTCGTTTATTCTGGGCCATTCCTAGTTTAGTTCCATTCGGAGTGCATTATACTTATACCAAGTCATTTACATATATGGATGGACTGACCAAATCCTATTTTATTTCCGTGTTTAAAAATATTCTACTACGCATTACTTTACTTTGAAAATGGAACACCGTATGGTCTTCAAAGATAAGTTCAACAATATGTAAACCAATGTCACCACCATCTACTTATCAGGCATTTCCCATTTCACAAGAACCGCATACGCCATCCCATGTAAATCAACGAGCAATCTGACAACTGACAAGGAGGGAAGTGTGTACCAAAAGCGGCGATTTCTAGTTTCACACAAAACCAGGCTCCTCTGTTGATGATTATGATGCCCATGGAGAATTCTGGAGGATACGATGCTGTCACCTTTGTCAGGACAGTTTTGTGTTGTGTCATATAGCTGGAAAATGATTTTTGATACGATAGTCGTGTCATCGTTTTGACTAGTAGTATGGTCGACTAATGTATCAATTCCTTCTGTCATTGTTCTGTTTACATGCAATTTCAGTAAATAAACGAACAAAAGTACATAAACCTTATATACATGTTGATTTTTTCTATTACTTCATAGCTGTACCAAATAATTTTGATTTTCCTTGTTTCTTCGAAATCCAATTGGACTGATCAGTAAAAAAACGAAGAGAGCTTTATTTGAGCAAACCTAACATAATATTCACAATAAATTATTTTGATCTAATGTAATGGTGATTTCTTTAAAACTAGACTAACTTACCTACATGTCTGCAAAAAAAAGTTACATATACTCCCACCCAATCCCATTGACGTTATCGCACAAACCAACCCGGACAACATCATTTTTATTGAATCTTCACACGAAATTAGAAAATATTCACCACTACGTCTGTCCTCTGTGACACTTTTTGTCTTATAGTAGCATCATAAACCACACCTTCTAACTACCTCTTTTTTATTCCGTGACCTCTCAGTTATATTATCTATCTGCATGTTCTATCCTCGCTTCATTCACAAGAGTATGCCTTTTCTTTCTCCTGGGGAGTCCCTAAAGTGGAGTAAACGATCCACTAACATGATTGCATTCACGCTTGATTGCTCTGCATTCCATTATTCCAATGATGATACTCTTGATGATGACAACAACGACAAGAATGACAACCAAAGGAGAAAGCATCATCATGTCTTTTGTGTGTGCCACCATGTGTGTCTCCGCAGAACAGAAGACACATCAGAAACAGCAAAACCCACTTGAGTTTTTTTTTTCGCCGCTACTGTTACTGGCGGCCATGTTCTAGTCATCATCATCCTTATATTTATATTCGTGCAGCAGCAACAACAACAAACATTCACTCAAATCCAATTGTTAGCAGAAAAATAAAGAGAAACACGTAAGTACCCGTAAAAAGTTTGGAAAACGAGGTCCAGAAAAAGATGAACAGAAGTAAATGGAAAAATCCGCCACAAACTACCCTTTTTCCTCTTTTTGTTCATTGTCGGCTTATCCTTTTTTTCTCGTGTTCATTTTCTTATTTGTGGCTTATTGTGCGTGCATGTTGTTACCACTATGTACTGCGCTGTTGAGAAACTACATATTATATGAATATGTCTTATACTTTGACTCTGGGAGGCAGAGAATGGCGATATGATAATGATGTTGATTTCTTTCTCTTTTTTGTCTTGTCGTAATTTGATTCGTGACGTGAGTCATCCTGTGTGCTTGTGCATTTGAGTTATTGAGTCAAGTCACGGCGCAGTTAACAAACACATAGACAAAACATAGTCTTTTTGCTTTTTGTTCGCTGTTCTTTTGTAGTGTTTAAGGTTCATTTTCAGTTGTATACATTTTTTGTACTCTCTCTGTCACTTGGCCATTTTAGCTGCAGAGTTTTATAGTTAGCTGTACGGAGACATGCTCCATTACGAAAATGACGATCATCCTCGCAAAAATGTTCAATTCTAAGTCTGAGAAAGCGGCTGAAAATGCTACATTCCCTACTCAAGTTTCGGAGTCTGTCTCAAAGACGATAATGATGATGACAAAAATGCTTGGTTTACTACAGTTTGGGGAAATCAAAAATGGCTTTTTATGTCGGAGCTTCTTCTTGTGTGCTTTAGCAAAAGTCACAAGTGTGTAGCTCGTTATTGTACTGTACAGCGACAGAGGAAATTTTTGTAAGGATAACTAGCAGACATTGTACAATACACAAACTCCCGTAATGAGAATAACTATATTGTAGTTAGTTTGTGTTGGTCTACAAATTTGTCAGTATGTGCTAGAGAGTGTCCATGCTTGGCTTGGAAAGTAAACTGTGTAGATAGCTCGTTTACGTAGTTGTACGAAAACAAAAAAGGGTTTTGTGTGCTCAACTCAACAGAATTTACAAAACATGATGTACGCGTCGCCACATTATCATCATTGCAGAGACAAGCAAATATGTACATTAGACACACCAAAAAACTCCCTTAGTGAGAAACGGATGAAAGAGGAACAGCACTGAATCCGGTATTTTCCAGAGTGACGGTAACAGAAAAGGAAATCTCCATTTTATGATTGTGTCTAGATAGCTGTGTGGAGATATGTGGAGCAAAGGCAAAGGCATTGTAAAAAGCACACATAACACAAACGGCAAACACTGCATGAGGGAGAAAATGGCAGCAAAATAATACTGACGAGTAAAAAGACACGAACTGAAAGTTCTCTTTTCTTGTAAAAAATAAAGAGAGAATTTTTAAAGACAAATAAAACCCCAAGTTTTTTTTCGCGACAAGCGAAAGAGGGGAACAGAGAAATAGGACGGTAAAAAACGGGCAAGTGAACTAGTATTTTGTAATACTATTTCAGTCTTCCTGTTGTTTTGCTCAACAACGATATAATGCTATTGCTCAATACATAAAGACAGCTTAGAAGGCTTAAAATATGTAAAAACAACAACACGAGAGAGAAAACCAGCCAAGAACTGGCTCTACTGTTGTCTTCTTTGTTTATTCGTAAAATTTAATCTTTATGAAAATAAACTCTGCATAAACTAAAAAGACTACGTTGCACACACACACGACGACTGCTACAACTACGCAATAACAATCAAAAAGGAAAGTTTTTGCGCTTTTTCTCGCCTGATGCTGCTGTCTTTTTATTTGTAGAAGGGACAAAAAATCAGCAAAGTACACTATATATTATGCATATACTCTTTTAGTAGGCACGAACAAACAAAAAACACATTCACAAGTTAAATATTGTACAAAGCGAAAGGGAAAAATTAAGTAGACAAAAAATCTTTTCATCTTTTTCATATTATATCATGCCATGTAGCTTAAAACTATGAAAAAGTTTTTGTGTGACAAAGACGAAAAACAAACTTAAAAGAATGAAAAAGTTTTTCACTTTCCCCAGTTGTTCGTTATTCAAGCCAGCAAGTACAGTACACAGTAGTGCAATGTGTGCGTCCAATGAACAGAGCTATATTTCACATGACGGCAGCATCAGCATTTTTGGCCTTGTAAATCATGTAGGAAAATATTACATCTGCTGCATGCTACCTCTCGCTGCTCTAGGCTTTGCGTTAATTGACACCCTGAATTCCTCCCTTAATTCCTTTAATCATTCCACCATTTTCCTCAAGCAAAAAAGTTTCACAATCTTTTTCTCAAAGAAAAAACAATACTGCGGACACTTTTCCCCGGAGACTCCCTGCCAGCGTTTTACTTAGCATGTAAACTGCAAAATGATGATGACGGTCACATGACATGCAATTAAAAAATGTATGCTTTCTACTTTCAAGTGTGCAAATATTACGTAGTAGCCAAGTTCATTTACTTATGACTTTTTATAGTAAAAAGCATAGAGACCTATATGATATGGGTACTGATGTCAGCTAAACTCATTTGTCATTACCGTTAACATTATAGCTAAAAGTGTGTAGCAGTTATCATTAAAAGTACAATAACATTTTACTCCGCAGCGCAGCTACTACCTTTATATGCTTCACTCCATGTCTGAAAAAGTTTGCATATTTTCCCAAGACAAGGCGTCACTCAACCCTCGTAATACTTGCTCTATCTGACTGTTCATCATTGTCATTTCGTTTATCCATAATAATATGCCTGGTGCATATAGGCTCGGAAGAAAATAAAGTTTCTTTTCTCAGATTTTGAGAGCAACGTCTTCCGCAGTGTCATATTTTTTTCAGGACGAAAAACAGATTTGACACCTAGATTTATTGACTGGTGCTCCTGCTGGAGGTTATTATAAACGACTAGGTAAGTAATGGAGGTAGCAGAATAATGGCAGAACTTCCTTCCGTTTTAAGCATGAAAAGAGTAAATAAGCTTTTAAAGGCATCTTTCTCTAGTTAGTAGCTGGCATTCTAAATATTATGAGCTATTATTATGCAGAAAATGCACGGGCGACTGGCTTTTTGTTGTAGAACGAGAAAAGGTAAACACAACACACGTAGTCTTTCTAATCTTATTACAGTAAACAGACGCTGTATTCGTCCGAGTCGGATGCGCTTCAGCAAGAAAACCCGTGTGAAAAGGTAGTAAAAGGTGTTATCTGCTTAACTAGTATATGAAATAGACCATTATTTCACTTTCTTTGCAATACAAGCAACCTAGTAAACAAAGGAAGAACGACAAGGCACTTTAGAATGATGAACTATGTGTTTTTCTTCTTTTTTCTTGCTCCTAAAATGCGTTTTCCCTGGACGAAGACTACAACGTTTTCATCTCATCACACAAAAAATGGGTACGGTATTACTGTAGCAAAGGAGCACTCAGCCGTTTTCAGAAGTGGCGCACTGCTGCATCCCAGTAAAAATATCATCATTTCTATTCAAGATACCAAGTAACAACGTTAACGACAACGACAATGGAGAAAAATCATATTTAGTTTGGAGCTAACCTAACTGCCATCGTATCGCATCAACAAAGTGTTTCATATGAGCGAGTTTCTATAATACCTCGTATTTTTCTCTTTAGCTGACTGACACAATGATACAACGTCCTGTTCCTTTTCCCATCGCCCCTGTCGTGTCCTCCTGCCTTTCCCAGTCAAAACTTTCTTTCTTTCATTTTCACGTTTTCTTTTCCTTCCTGTCCTATCGCTTCGCACCTGCTGCGGTTTCCTTTTACATGACAGTGAGAAGCAAAGTAAAAAGGCGGAGGACTAGTGAAGCAGCAAAATCGAAACAGAGAAAACCCGTAGATCCTGTGTGAAAGCTTAAACCTGGCCATCTCAAATTTGCTACAGCATAAAAGGGAGGAAACTGTAAAAGTATTCGTTGTGAAACTGGAATAATATTCTAGTTGGATTTGCCAACTCGTTTTAGAATTTTCAGATGCTTCAAACGAGTACAGCCTCCCTTGGCCAAAATTTAATCAGCAACAATAATACTGAAGGTTCCCTCATTGTTACCAACCTCTAACTGACGCGACAGAATTACAGATGCTGATTAAAATAGAGTTTATAAGCAATAAGTTTCAAATTCCAGTGAAATTGCTAATTCTTTGCATGCTTTTGGTACATTTTGGAAATGAAAACTCCTCCGCAAAATCATTTCCTGCCAACCAGCTACATATGCAGTAGAACGTAACATCAACCGTCTCTTTTTCATTAAAAAGGGGTCAACGAAAATGTCATCAAGCGTCCGTTTTCCCGTGTGTGCCTCGTGCCTCTGAGGGCTCTCATTTCACCAAACGCATAATAATAAACTTACATTAAGAGAAGACGGAGCCCAACAGTCTTACTTTCCCTTTTCTGCTTTTCCCTCACATTTTCTTATTATTTTCCCCTTCAAAATGAAACTTAATAGTCTCTCTGAAGAGGAAGGGACGGCAAGGCAAGTGAGCCGCCAAAATTACAGCAGTATTCCACTTCTCCTGTGTGTAATATGTGCTCCACATTTTATCCTGCTGCCGTCGTATATTAATTAATCACTGCATGGTAGCGTCTACAATACCACACGCACGCAAGAAACAGCCAAGTTTGTTATAGACTTCTTATACTACTTTTGTCTTCTCCCTCATTCTGCTTTAACAGCAACCTGGAAAAGTTCACACTGTTTCTACATAATTCACAGCAGCCAGTACATTCGCATTCCCCATCTCACAATTTTCTCTTTTCCACTTTCTCCCGAAATAAAGCAGTAATAATGAAGCAAAAACCAAGAAAACGGAACAAAGCAGGCATTGTGCGAAAAAAATATCCCCCAAATATTCTCCAGGAATTCAACAGGATACTTTTTACATTCCTTTCGTGTCCTTAAATTGTGGTGGCGGTAGTAGTTGGTCCCCATTAAAATTATATCCCCCAACAGCACCACCAGCAATATTTTCTACATCTATTTTTTCTCTTTGTGTCAGCCAGTTTCCCACCTACATTTACGATTAAGAGGATGTCGCAGCAAGAGCTTAAGCACGAGAAACACAAAAACATACATTGTACATGTATTCTCTGTTTATTCTTTGTTTCTCGACAAAGAAGTAGGAAAGAAGACTCGTCAAGACCTTATACATTTTTTATCCTGCTTTCTCTTCAAACAAAGCTTTACGAGCAAACTTACAAATACAAGGAAACAAACACAGTTTTTTGTATTCCTTTCACTTAACAAGAAAAAATTGTCCTAGACAGTTGAGTACACACACATGATGTAATGTTATCTACTATATATGTATCCTTTTCCTTATGACTCTCTATGATACTGGTTTGTAATTCCAACTATGTCAACAATTTCTGATGATTTCCTATTGTATTTGCTCTGGATTTTTTCTCCGAAAGAGAAAAAGTAAACGTAAAACGATACAAAAATGTGCATGTAGATTCATTTCCAACAAAATTGTATGTTTACTCTTCTACAAGCTTATTTACCTTCAGCTTCAGAGCAGAAGTATTATTGTAGCAATAATTCGCACACAATCCGTCAGACCGACCATGAGAAGTGAAGACAGACGACAGGAATGTGTGAGGGAGAGTAACAGCTGCAGCTACAACACAACGTAAGGCTATTTGCAATGTGTGTTTGTTCCTGGAATAAATTCGCCAAATTAATATTCCATACCAGATTCCTGGACATGACATGCCAGGAAACACCACAAAAAACGTGTGACGATCAGAATGATTACGCCGCTGCTGGTCTGTGCGTCTTTGTAGCAGACACACAATCTGGTTTGGACAGGAAGAGAACAAAAACTGGAATTCTCTTTAGGGAAATAGATAAGGGTATATAGAAAAAATAGTAAGAGCAAAAGGAAATGAATAGAATTCAGTAAAAATGAAAAAGAAGCTTTTCCATTTTCTCTTTGTGCGCCTTTCAAAGGAAAAATCTTTTTGCCCTGCATGCAATGATGACCGCCTGCATTATGACAAGTAATGAGTATTTAAAAAAATAATTTTAAAAAATCGTTTCGCAGTTAGGTTTTAAATGCAGCTGGCTGAAATGAGCATGTGTTTTGAAATGTTTTGCACACAATTTGCAAGTACCCGCACGCTGTACTCTAATTAAACTTTGGCTAACATAAAAGCAAAAAGTAGATAAAGTTTGCCTTGGTATGTACATCTTTATTACCGTGTGTGGTCGCTAGTCTAGTCTCCTGAGGTGCCTTCTAAAAACATACAACATAATAACAAGCTGGATACATTAAACTACACACAACTTTAACTTCTCATCATGATTCACTCCAGCAGCAAACAAGTTTGTACTTAACTTTGGTCCGTGGTGTAAAGTAAATTTTTACCTGAACTAAATAATAATCTCAGAATGGAGCCAGACAGAAGCGATGGTTGGGATACTCTTAACGTGAGTCTCGTTGTTATTGAAAGCAAAACATGGTTGCGTGTGTTTAAAGGAAAGGAAAAGTTTTTCCTTTGTGTTTGTTACTTTCTTTTTCAACCTTCGAGTTGTATGCAAACCAAAGTATACCAGTAGGATTCAAGTTAAGTAAAATACGATGTTCTTTGAACATCCGCGCAAAATAATGAACAGATGGACTTAAATGATAAGGATATATGATGTGAGTATGCAAAATGGACAGAGGAAAAGCTGTTGCAAGTTGCAAAGGATAAAAAGCGGAGACGGAAGGAATAAAAGGAAGAATAAACAGTAATAGTGATAGAGCAGATAAAAAGTGATTCAGCGATGGTATAAACGAAACACCCAAAGATGAGATAATGCTGCACTGCAGAAAGTGTATATATAATATAAACCTACCAAGGAGGAGTTACATCAAATACATGGGCGTTCATACATTTTGCCGATCCAAATGTGCAATTATGTAAAAACTCTGGGAGGCAAATTTTATTATTGCTACTTCTAAAATGATGATGAAATATTGTAGTAATGTATATTTTGTATAACATAATCATATATTTCATTAATATTGTAATGCATAATATTATAGTAGATATAACTGTAATAGTATTAGAGTAACAGTAGTAGTAAATCTGAAATATACAACAGATAATCTAATCTAAGCACAATTATCAGAATGAAATTCACTAAATTATATTCCTTCTTTGTAACATTTATTAGAACAACAATGCAATCATATAACAATCAGAAACGACGTTTCTGTAAAGTGTGATGATTGTTTGTCTGGAATGAAATAAACAATTACATATTATCTTGCGATCCAGCGTCAACATATTTAATTAAGCAAATATGATTACCTTACCTCTTCTCTTGGTAATCACGGCTTGTATTAACGATGGAACTAAATACTTAAATCATTATCTCTATGCAAAGTTGATAATGTGACAATTATAATAATATATCTCGCAGTATGGGATACAAACAAAATTCATTAACTCGTAAAAATTATTACTAACTAATGTTTATTATTGGTATTGGTATTCTTAAATTCTTAAGTAAACATGAAAAAGTCTGGAAATGTACCGGTTGGTTGTTATTATTATTTATTTATATACCTCTTACGTGTATGCTTTCCAAAATGGAGAAACATTTATTGTGCTTGTGCAGGGTATTTATAAACTATTGGTGTGTAGATTTCATAAAAAATAATTCTTGTGTAATTTTCGTAAATTAAACTAATTTATAACCCATGAAAGAAGTGTTTGAAAGCATCTGCAAAAACAATTAAGCCTAAGTAGCTAGTTTAATTGTAACACCTGCTTGCCCACTCCAACTATTTTGTGGCTTGTAAATTATTAGATATCATTGGGAATGTAATACAACGTTTTATGTCCTGCTCAAATGCTTTTAAAATGCTTTAGTTAGGAATATTTACATAGTAGCTGTTTTAAATTTTGGTATACCAATGTTTTCTGTCCATTTGGAGTACACCAGTTATTTTATTATCAGAAATAAGGATATAGTATTCGTCACCTGCTAAATTGTTTTGATTCATCATGTAATCATATCAGTAACTATTAAATGTTTTAGAATTGCCTATTTTTATGTCAAATTGCATCAGCGCAGCTGGCAATAAATTCTATTTTATTTTTTATGGTGAAATCGGGAGGTGTCAGGAAAATGTGGTTCTGTCGCTTGCTGTTACGAAAATTTATATCGAAATATAATGCCTTTGCAAAAATTACGTCTTATATAGCTGATAGTGTTGGGTTGATTAAAGTGTTTAATTGGTTATTTTTTGTGGTTTAAGGACACAGAGGTTGCTTAATTGGTTACTTGAAAACTGCTAAAACCTCAGTTAAAAAACAAACTTATAAAACAAGTACACAATTTTGCATAAGATCTGTCTTGATGCTGGTATTCTTATCAGTTTAAATGTCAGTTTCAGCATAACTAACATAACCGATTAAGATAATTATTTGTAGAAATGGTGGTATGGATTAATCTACAATAGATTAAAATGGTGTTTTTATAAATCAGGGCACTTGTACCTACTCCTATTTGCACTGTGACTGTAGTCACCCAGACCATATAATAGAATATTGTTAATTTTAGAAGAATGAGTCTTAGAGAGGAGTTTTTAAGGAAGAATTAGCCTTTGAGAATTTTACACGTTCTTCAGCCCACATATTTAATGTGGCATTTAATTTTATACAGTTTTCTAAATGAATAAGAGGAAGCGAATAATGCCATTTTACTTTTATATATTTGGATTAAAATGTAGCGTGTTTTCTGTACTCATACCCTGATGCATGATGACAAAGTGGTTCGTATTAATAATTCAAAATATACACGTCATAACCCACCAAGATGCTGAATATACGATTTAAAGTGAATGCAGGAGTCAAAGGAGTAAATAGTTAGTTAGTTGATGTGGTCTGTTCTCACTTAAAATTCCGGTTTAAAAGTCAACCTCAACTTATTTTTAAATACATTCGCTGCCTTATAACTAGGTATATAAACTTCTATACAAGTAAGTTTCTGATGAACTTATTTGGGTAATGACTAGAAGTGAATGAATATGGAAAAGACTTCTGCAATAATTATTATGCTTCTCACTGGCTACATTAATAATATGGTTTGTCCATGCAAATGTTTTCGCATCTTCAAAACTTAAATACAAAACTGCCTACATCTATAATATTATTTTCATTATAGTATGTACACTGTGCGCTTTCTGTTATTAGATTTTTATAAGTTTCATTACTTGTGCTGAGTGTAAACTAAATGACATACAAATGTTGTCATTGCAAATTGAGTTTGAAATTATTACTTTCCCCTGGATAAACTTTATTTTCTCCTTTCTCTGAGCTCTCTTACATATTATGTGTCTACTAACTAACAACATTGTTTTACAACAACTCTATTTTTCTAGTATTGCTGAATAGAGAAAAGTTTAGTACATTTTACAACTGGATTCAATGGGCGTGTGTTTATGTGTGTGTATAAACAGGAAAAATTTTGTGAGTACTTGGTGTACTGCTCCAAAGTTTTTGTGCCATATTTGATTGTTAGTATCGCATTCATTCACCACGATATCATCGTCATAAGTATCACCTTACACACAATTTTTCTGGTTAGACTACACGCTAAAAACAATAAAACATTCCAGGCGACTTGCCTACAATCTACAAGAACAACAGCCACTCTATTCTAGTTTTCTGTACCTACCTATCTGTTATTTCAAGAGTAAGTATTAGGTAATATTCTCCGGTTTATGACACCCACCCTTACTACATAACACCACAGATAATAGCTTTGGAGAAGCGGATCGCGTTCTCCTTGAATATCGAGACAAGTACAATTTACGAGGTGATAATAATAACGGCATAAAACAAAGTTAAGCTTACTTTGTATTATTTGTGCAAAAAACTGGGAATGACCACAGATTCCTGAAAAATCTGTTACATAAGGTTATTTTTGGTGATGAATTCTATAATATTTCATTTGGACAAACATGACATGCCTATCCAACGTTTTAAAGCCTTATCACTAATTCCTCAGACGCGAAGAAGCACCGTAATTCTGTTGCCAGTTTAAAATAATTATGTTCTGGCTATAATTATATTACGTCCAAATCTAATATTACCAAACAAATTCCGACCAAATTACAAACTGCCGTTATGCTATTGTTGTTTTATGCACTGCACTTCTATTGCTTCCTGTTTTAATTTTTAAGTATCTATCCAGTTATCGACCATCGATTAATCCATCCCATCCGTCACCCCAAAAGAAAACCATTTCCTCTTGTTTCCCCCATGAAAGCACATTTTTATATCTTTTGCTTAGCACACGTAGTCGTTAGCAGCAATGGTACTGCCACAACTACTGCTACAAAAAGTCAATTAAGCTTGTTTTTTCCCTTCCTTGTTCCACCGTGACGCAGTAGCTGTTCTTTTCGTTTGCTAGAAAACTGACTGAGCTGACGAGATGTATCTATCTACCTGTCTATTACCCTCACCTTTTTTCGCTCATCTTACTTCTGGCCGTGTCCCTTTTCCATAAGCCACCTTTACCACACACTACTTTCTCCGTTTCATTATTACCTTCTTCCGCTCCAATTACTCCACATCACATCCATCCATCCATTTTACATGCCACCTCGTCTTCTTCCACTTGTGCTTCTGTCCTTCTGCATTTCTCTGCCTTTATATATACTTTACCTCTTCTAACCTCGTCTGTTTTATATTGTGAAACTGTGAAAGCCACTGAGACTACACCTTTACTCTGGTCTATACGAGCACTTATATATAACTGCACTAAAAGACGTAATGTAATAGTAATATCCTTCCTGCTTATGAATATTTCATCAAGGAAGCCGCCATGATTATCATTTCATAACGAGGACACGCCGTAGCAATAGGCTATGCCTCTAACAAGCACGGTTTTTCCGGAGGAGAAAGGAACTAATATGTCAGTTTGGAGGATGATTGCTAAATGAACGAGAGGAGAGATTGTTAGTGCAATTCTGAAAGGCTTTAGAAGTGTGTACTCTTTTTTAAGCATGCTTCGTTGGCTTAAGGCATGAGTGAGTGTTCATGTGGTTTTGCAATTTGGATTTAATCAGGGTTTCCGCAAAAAAACCATCTCTTATTCTTATCATTAAACATGAAGTATTGCAAGATTTATCCTTATATCCTATACCTATGTACCATTCTATTTACAACAACAACGTGTGAGTACTTTTTGGTATTTTTGCAATATCGTACCAAACGAAATATTTTGGCAAAAATTTTTTCATACCTTTGACAAAATGAATTGGATTTTATTCTGTATTTAAATGTATGCAATTCAGGAAGAGTACTAAGTTGTGCATGCATTTTTGTGTACTTGTTTGCTTTCTCTCTTTGATGCTGACGATAATCCCATCCGTCACGTTTTTAGGCCTTTTCCACTTATCCATCTTCATTTACAATTTTGCAACTGACAAGCCCACTGAAAAGTTGATCCCTTTTCCCTTGGCGCTTGTCAAGAGAAAAAACGATCAGCTTTTGTGGAGATGTAGCTTCTTGCTCCTTTCCAAAATGTTGCAAAAGACCTTTCATTTCAACCACGCGATAAATTCCGCCGGGTGCATGGCTTAATAGTACTACAAATGCTACACAACCTATCATCATATCTACATCCTCCTCTTCAGCAGACTGACGTACATGGCAGTATAAACAATCTAACGCGTTTTATGTAGGTTTTTAATATTATTTAGGTAGGTAGTAAGCCGGAGAGAAAGTGATGATTGTACGGAGAAGTTTAGAGATGTATTTTTGTAAGGTTCTTATGTTTGTGGTTGATATACACAATAGTGTATTAAAATGCAATTTATGGTGTTTACAGAGAAAATTTGGGTAAAACAATCATTTTCCTTAATATAATATATTGTATAACAGTACAACATTGTTTTTGTAATAATAATAATAATAATAATAATAATAAAAGTATTTTGGTGTTATCAACACAAATTATTGAATAGTTTATTATTTTTAGCCGCGTATTTATGCATATATGTTGTAGTATGTAATGTAATAGGTTATGTATGAATCTACAAAGTACTAAATATATTACGACCCGGGTGCCAGCATTTTGGACAGCTCCTCGTCTTGTAAGCATCCCTTGAGAAACTCGTCTTGCGTCAGCTGACCATCCCCGTTTTCATCCATCTTGGCGAAAATACTCTTGGCTCGCTCTTCTGCCGAATCCTGTGGCCTATTTGCGGAATTCGTGCCTAACATGTCGTAAATGGCCTGGAAAATCAAACAGACAAGAAGAAAAAATATAATTTATTTGCTTAGGTCAAAAGAAGAAAGCTATTCGGCTGATACGGACACGTATTGTATGTAGACACTCACGTATTCTCTTTACCCCACATTCCTTTCAACGTGTAAAGTCATGCACACACGCATACGAACTCACACCTTGACATTTTCACTTGACCTTTCTCTTTTTATTATCACAAAAATTATCATTAAATCCGTAAATGAAAAAGAAACAACGGAAATATCTAGTTGAGATTGTTTCTCACGTATTGTCTGCACATAGCACATTACTAGCATTTCTCTAACAATGGAATTTCTTTTCTTAAAGTAGCAGCAGAAAAATATATTGGCAGGTAAATCAAATCCCCCTGCTACCTGAAGACATGCATCCAACAATTTTTTTTCTTTTACTGCACACTAGCTTTACTGATGTTGCTGTCACCAGCTCATTTATTTCCACACCCTTTTAACTAATGCCTTTCATTTTTGACCTGCTTCCGTTTCCCTACCGCATACCTCCCTTCCCATCTTTCTTCAAGTCTTCCTGTTCTGTTATGGTGATAATGAGGACAACGACGAGGACTATCACAACACAGATAACAGGAGACATGATACTATGTAGTACTTATATAATATATTGCATCAAACGACACTTGGTGAAACATGTAGAATTTCTCCACTACTCGGCCCAACGCTTCCATTGCGTGACAAATACCTACACACTAGCACCGCTACTACTCATCCATCCATGCATATAGACACGAACAGAATGCCATATAATATTTGACTCTGTACAGTATTTTCATAGGAGTTACCCAAACGTAAATGACTCTCCAAAGACCAATTATTTGAACGATGAGGAGGAAAAGTGGAAAGAGGGAAAATGGAATGAGATGCAAAAGTTAGTTTTCGCAAGGCAGGCATGTCACAAGAGCATGTGAGTAGTAGGACCACGCCAAAGTCATCTAACAAATGACGGTTTGCTACAGTAACACAACGGATATAATATAGATATCAAAAGCAGTTAAGCAGATAGCAGAACGTGCTTTTGCTTTAAGAAGGAGTAAGAACTCACCAGGTAAACGTTAGAAAAAGTGAAACATTGTGCACAAACTTACAAGAGGGAATTTCCTAGTACTTTTATAACAAACCCTGCTCCTAGAAAAGGGAATAGCTCATTGGAGAAAGTAAGTTGCAGAATGCGCCGGTGATAAGAAGAGAGAGCACAAGACATTGAATAAAAATAGGAGACGTGAAGGAATGAGCTTCTTTTCTTTTGCAAAATAACAAATGTATTTTTAGACAGATATTGCCTACTCCAGACCAAAGTCTACCTCCTTGTAATGATGATAACATTATAGCCCATCATGTTGATAAGTTTGTTCATGTGCTCAGGTCTACTTGGAATTGGTTCCTAATGAAAATGTGCATACACGGGAAAACCAACAACCAGAGTCTTTTCAGAATTCAGCAATTGACTGTGTGATGAGTTTTGTTCGGAAAAGTTGTTGCAAGCTGCAAGCAGCCACGTATATGTGTATCTAAGCCAAACCACGAGGTACAGTTTTAAGTAGTCAAGTATTAGGGAGAATGTTTGAAGATGTCTATCGTGATGATCATGGTGTATGTGTACTTCAATAGAAATAATGTTACTACCACCACACATCCACCTTGCCACCTGCACCCCGTTTTCAAGGAGGAGGCTACGAAAAATAAAGAGAGGAAGTGGTTTCTTCTCTTTCTCTAGTGGATTCAGTATATCAAGCAGGGAAAGTATGTGTATGGTGTGGGTAGTCATGAAAGAGAAGTAACAGCAAAAAGAGCGCCGTAATGGCTAAATAATCTTGCTCCATCCAAAACCCATACTCATTCCAGAGAGTGTAGTGGCAATAACGATTACTGCAATGCACAAGGGTATAAAATGTGGACTTACTATAACTACTATGTCCAAAGTATACACAATGCAATATTACTATTATCAAAGTTTAAATAAAGTTATTAGAGGGAGGATTTACGTTTTGCTTTTATATTTTTTCCCCGGACTCTTCAATACAACCCTTCACTAGAGATTCAATAAACCCGGGAGCCATTTTTACACTGTAGTTAGAAGTGGATATAGGTAGAGTGAGTAAAGAGAACTTCTCTAGTGGATTTTCTCTTTAATCGTCATCCGTATATCAGGACTATTAGTGTAGTAATACTATACGTAAAGGAGAGAAACTGGTGAGCTGAAGAGTTATCATCATCCTGATTACCAGTGTACCTGAAAGCCAATCTTACTCGTACGTATGCACTGGTTCCTCCTGATTTCACTTGATCCTTTCATACAAAAATCAGTACAATGTGTAGACAAAAGCACCACTACTTTTCTTTTGAAAAGAAAAGAGTGAAAATATAGCCCTTCTACACTTTTTCTTTCATGGGAGTCTACACTTTTCAAATTTCGACAATTCTGCATGCATTCCTTTCACAACATTCTCTTCTGTGCGACATTACAAATAAATGAAACTGTATGCCAATATGCCCAGAATTGCATGAATGGAAAAAAGAAGGAAAATTGAATATTTTCTAGGAAAGATGCTGAAAGAAAGAATTTTCTGTACGTGTAATTTACAATTCATGGGCCACAAATCAAAATTCTGACAAGCTTTTAGGTAGGTGCAGCTATTCAACTGTTTTTCTTTGAGAACTAATACTTCATTAAAAACAAGCAAACAAGAAGTTGGAATTACTGCTTCTGCTCTAGTTTTCCATTAGATTTTCATCTATTTTCTAGAAACTATACCTTCATGATTCGTGAATGTGTGATTTATCTCCTGTTTAACAATCAACTGGAATGGCTTTTTATCTCGGCTTGCCAGATGGGCTATGTTGTGGTACAGGATATTAATGCTACTTTTAGGTACATATAGTATTTCCGTTTTTAGTAAATGACATGAGGGCTTAGGAACACATGTGTCTTGTCATGTTGATATTATTTTGCAAATTAAAGTCAAAACACATGTAAAGTATTATGATCGGGATATCCTGGCAGTACAGGATAAGATCAAATTCAAAGTCTTCAGTCTGGCACTCAGGGAATTCACTCAAATTACAAGGGAAAGTTGAGGGGGTGACCTCATATTATAATTCCCTACAAATTGTATGGTACTCTAGCTATATCTGAAACCATGTAAATGTATGTACAATAAAAATTACTTACAGTATAAATATATGCTGGGAGAACAGCAAAAATTATGATGGATAACATTTTTTCATTGTGTATATAAGTATAAGGCATGAGTATTTTCTCTACCAATACATATAGACAGATAGAAGAACCATTTGGGACCTGAGGGGATTTAGTAGTTGAGCAGTAGTAGTACCAAAATGATGAGTCTGGCATTACTATTATTACTACTTACAAGATTACACTGAATTACTGTTAGAAGTTGGGAGAAAATGGAGTGCAAAGAGAGAGACGAAAAGTGGAAGAGAGAATGGGATTTTGGTGATTTCATAGATTCATTAAAAAGTACAAAGCAGTGGGAAATTCTGACTAGGGAAATGAAGTAAGTGAAACGTAACCCACGAAATAAGTTGGAATTCACAATTACTCTTGCGAATATTTATCAACAGAATAAAGTCTTGCCTACGCCATATTTAGAAATTACTTAAAGTGCGCGACAAGTATATCTAAAACTGACTATTTTACACATATTTTATGACTAAAGACGATATCAATAAGTTAATTAAAATAAAACTAGTGGTTTCCTTTATAACAGCTAAAAAATAACTTCGTTAAAATAACAATATCCACATATTCTATGTTCAAATTTAGAACACCCACCAACCCACCGACTTATCACTATGTGAGATGCCCTTGTAAGTTAAACAAGAGACGGAGATCTTCAGGGACTCTGGCTTTACTACCACACAACTCCTAGTTATCCATCCACATCCATTCAATTCACTTGACTCGCAACGTAAATTATGCACGTCTTTAATATTGCTGGGAATTACAGAGTTCAGTTTGTTATGACTATTCTCTTCCTCTCACTCTTACAAAAGCTAATAGTGTAGCAGCAGAATTATCCACATTGAGACATGTCTTCCATGACGTGCATTACACTTGCAAAAGCACCTACGAATTATTATCCTGAAAAGCCAGGGGGAATAGCTCTGTTGTTGTAATGAATAACTGATCCAAAACTGGATAACGCGTTCGATTTCCGTGCTCTGATTACTATTCATCGTCCATAAACTGAGTTGGTGGTTATATTATTTCAAAATTCAACGGCAACAACTGTGTCGTTAAATACTAAAGCAGAATTTTCCTATAGCGGTATTCTGGCAAACCTTCTCTACTTTCAAATTTATGAGAGTTCAGGTGGCAGAATAGGAAAGGGAACGAAATAATAATCCCAGAGAAATACAAAGTTTATCAAAAGTTTTCCCCAACTATTCTTCGCAGCCGAAAGCAAAATCTCTCCATGATAAATTAAACCAAACACAGAAAATCTCTCGGCTGCCACCATTAAATAACACAATATAGCAGGGCATTATTGATGTGAAAGTGAACAATGAGAAACATTACAAAGTTTTCAGGGCGAAAAGGAAAATAAACAGTAATTCAGTTAATAACTTGTGCAATTGAGTATATTTTTTGCTGAGTTAGGTCAGTCAGTTAACTTATTTTTTGTAGGAAATATGGAACCGGATTACACAAGCTGGCTCCTTTCTCGTTCTCATTTCTGTCTTATTTTATATGTATGCATTCCCACCCACATGCTCAAAAATCTACATACAAATATTCACAATGGGTGGAGTCCGAATTCAAGTAGTGACTACAAAAACTACAATTTTCCTCTGGAATTCCAAAATACTTCCTTTCTCTGTTTCATCATTCTATTCAGGTACATAAAAGTGTAAAAAACGTTATAATACAGTAATACAGAAACAGCGTGTATGTGAGATCAAGAAACGATATAAAAGCAGCTCAGTACCCCGTTTCTTACTTTCTCTTGCTTTCAATAGTCACGGGCAGAGACTAGAGACAGTGCATAAAGTGAAAAGATTTCAGATGAAAAATTCGGATTGCTCATCCGTTTTGCTGTACTCTGAGCATGACATATATTCTTAACATATCCCGGCTCAATAGCTGGCCACACATAAGTCCACATACTTTTGCTATTAGTTAAGCTATTAAACTCGGAGAAGAGAAAAAACTTAATCCCCTCGTTTCACTTTCACCAACGACTAGGAAGCACTAACCTCTTGATCATATTACATCAGAAACGCGACCTAGTACCTGATGCTTTTTTTTACCTGAACTGCTGCTAACCACATTTTTCAATAGTGTGTGTATAGCAATGGGCACTTTTATTTCTATTTTTTATAAATACATAGTGCATTTTTGGGCTGTGCTGCCGGCATCAGTATAAAAAGAAGAGAAATTCGCTTTTCGCTGATTTTAGCTTTTTCTCTAGCCTGCTTCTGGATTGTGCTTGTGTGACTTGACTGCTCACCGAAATTCAAGTGGAGACGCAGAAATTGGAAAAGAGGAGCTCTATGCGAGCAGAGCGATTACAAAAACACGATAGGATTCTTGCCGTACTATTCATGGCATTTTCTCTATTTCATATGGAATATATCCTCCATTCTACATATTACATTTCCGTTGATAGTTACAAATTCATATAAACTTTTAGAGAGAATTTCATGAGATTTGTAGTTTAGTAGCCGTAATACCGAAGCTAAAAGAGAAAACACAGGAAAAAACTCACCTGAACAATCTTTGTCATTTCCTGCAGATCAATAACACCATTCCCATCAACATCGTACATTCTAAAGGCCCACTTGAGTTTCTCTTCAGGTGTTCCCGATGATGTGACGTCAATTGCTAGTAGAAATTCCTGCGTAGGGAGAGAAAACAAAATGCATACACATATTACTCCAATGTACTCATGATCATGTCAGTAGTTCAAGTAAAAATAAATACAAGCGTGATTGTTCCCAGTGTAGTGCAGTCTCAACAGAAGATATTTTTCATGTACCAAGACTTTACGCAGGTACCTATGTAGAGTATTTATTTTAATACTTCATACTCTGTTGATATTGTAGCGTGGCATGTTGCTTCAATACAAAGTACAAAACAGGGCGGTTAGTAAACCGATGCCTGTACCAGTCTTCTCCTGGCTCCTTTTTAAAGTGCATTTGGTTAGAATATTTTTTACACGACTGCCACTTTCACTCTATAAAATGGTTTGTTTTCGTATAAATAGACAATAGGAACGAATAGAATGAATACAACATGTATCGTGATTCCTGCTGATATAGACAACAATCCCGTGAATACGCTGTTGGTTGAAAAGAGTTGTGCATCGTACTCCACTCAAATCAGATTACATTTTCTACATCGCTATCACGATTCTAGCAAGAGCGTCACGTTTCCCCTCTTGCTACCATTCTTCTTTCTGCCATAAAACGAAGAGAGGAACGGACGCAAAAGCTCAGAAAACAAGCAAGTTGACTGGTTTTAAGCTTTGTTTAAAAATTGTACACACTATTGTTATATAACGGCAATGTAAAACATAGACAAATAAAAACTAGAAAACTATGTCTAACATACCTTTCTATATGTGGGTTTCGAGTGCGGCAAGAGAAAGCTTTTAGGAAGACAATCTCTAGAAAAAATGATGCCCCGTTTAGAGTGGGCCTTCGTACAGTGCATTCAGCCGAAAAAGGATAAAGATTATTTGTTAGAGGGGAAACGAAAAAAGTGAGGATCTAGCCCTGTATCTAATATTTCTGTACAAAACCACTTTATATGCACAGGCTTTGCGAAAATTTCAAACAGTTTTCGTTCACTACCTTAAACAGTAAAACAAACCGAATCAGTGAAAACGAGGAATGTTCTGTTTTTTACGAAACGAGTAGGTCTTAAAAGTAAAATGTAACTAAACTTGTATAGTGTTTGGGTGCGTATTTCCAAACGAGTGGGATTTGTCACTGGAATTTGGGACATTTCATAATCATTTTTTCGCCAATTATGTCTTTACATTGACGAAAGCAAAACTTAGGTACTTAATTCTGATATTGTCTCGTATTGCAACATGTTGGAAGAGTAGTCGGTTTGGCTAACGAATTTCTGAATAATAAATACCACTATATATGAGACCAAGACCTGCTTATTATCGTACAGCGCAATTATTTTGGTATTAATATTATATGCTTCTCTCATACTCATAGGCGCATTGTTTGAAAGTCGTTGCTGCATATTGCTTTTAATATATTATGTTTTATAATTTTAGTTTCTTGACTCCTTTTTCGTCATCGGAACCTTTTTCCCTATACCTTTTTAACCCTTGTCTAAATACTTGTCACCTCAATTATTACCTTTAAAATCATTCAATCCATCCTTTTTATGCTCTATATTGATATATTATCACAATCTGAATACTACCTACTACATCGTTTCCAATACTTTTTTTCTAGACATGTCAGACATGCATCATGCCATGCCCACCTGACTGAAATTGATGGATCATTTTCCTTTGGAAATTGCGCCTTGGAAGTAGTATGTGTTTGAGATGATAATGTGATGTAGCAACAATAACATTGCGCCAAGAAAAAAACCAATTGTTCCGTTTGAGCGAAACGAAAGAGTAATAATAACGACCGTTCGCTACCAGCGTGTACCATGCCACGTGATGATATGATATGGTACGAGAAGAGCCTTCATGAAAAACGGAAAACGATGCCTAATTTTTTGCCTCTTGTACTCAAGTAAGAAGTGGAGATAGTTATTCTAAGCAGCGAAAAAAGGTAATAAATTTTCCCGTACATGACATGTCATTCGCTACCATTCCGTCTCGCAACCAATTTCAATACATACAAAACAAATATTTTGTAGTCTTTTTTATCAGCTATACACAAAACATTATAAGAAGGAAGCGTCCTTGATGCTGAAAATTGCATCCATCAAGAATATAAAATGGAAATAACTAGATGTCAATTAAATTGAAAGAAATCCTTGTTTGTTTAACACATGGAAAGTGTAAAATTAGAAAAAGTAATGACGCTAGTAGCTGTTATAATGTAATAGTACTGTGTTAAAATACTGTAGCAGTTAAAATATTTAAGAATCTCTTGATTGCATTG
Organism: Entomobrya proxima; assembly: GCA_029691765.1. Classification (NCBI taxonomy): domain Eukaryota; kingdom Metazoa; phylum Arthropoda; class Collembola; order Entomobryomorpha; family Entomobryidae; genus Entomobrya; species Entomobrya proxima. The sequence continues at coordinate 25,002,437 of CM056170.1, read as the reverse complement.
CTTACTACGATTAAATAAAAGCGACATTAAAGAGTACCATTTACTGCCATTCTGAACCAAGACAGATAATTTGCGTCAAACAGGCTCAAATCTCCAGTTGCTATTTTTTCCTTTTCTCGTGCAAAGCACGCCCCAGCGACCATTGCTTTTGTTTCATAATGTAAGAAATGTTACACCGAAAAAATGTTTATGCCTTTGATACTTCTTTCTGAGCGGTGTTTTTGTGTTGTTGTGAAGCTGCCAAGTAAAATCACACGAAGTGTATCTCCATTTTTCTCTTTCTTCTGTACTTCTACAATCTCCCGACTAGACATCTTTCCTAGCAAACCTACTCACATCGCACCTGGACGAGATGCTGGTTTTCCCACATGTTAAGCAATAGGAAAAAGGATGAATAAACTTTTTGTTTGTTTTCTCGCTCGATTAGGCAATTCTTTGGACTAAGCCTGTCTTGTCTGATCATTTCAAGTAGCAACATTTCACTTAAAATCGTATCCGACGTAGGTAGCTAAGCTATTTAGAAACTATAGAGCTACATAAACCAATTTATGTTATATACCTATAATGTTTTACAGGTTAAGTAGCAAGATTTCCTTTTTCAGTTGAAAATTCCGGTACATGCAATATCTATTTCGTTTTTAGGTAAATTTTTAGCAAGCATTTGTACTATTAACATTAACTTGATAAGTTTACTAGTTTTCAAATGCTTAATATCGTAAACAAGTTTGATGATTGATTGATTGAAACAGGATGATTGATTAGAATTTTAAAATGACAGGAAATGGGAACTATTGCCTCAAGATGCCTTACAATGCGATCGCTTGTATCCAATTTTACTTTTACTTTTTACCTATCCTTGTGTAATTTCACTTGCAATTGAGTTTGTGTATTAAGCTTACCTTGAAATCTATGTATCCATTTTTATCCATATCAAACGTTCGGAACACATGATCGCAAAATTCTTCGGCGTTCCCGCTGGGGAAAAACATTTTGTACATGTCAACGAATTTTGCTGGAGTTAATCTCCCATTTGGACAGTCTTGCTGCAAAAACAAAGAAAATCAAATTAAACAACCTCGTTTTACGACAGCATAATATTTTGCTTATCATTCACCATCATTACTTAATTATTATTATTTTCCATTCTGGAAAACTTTTATTTCTTCATTTGTGTTCCATTGTTATGTATATAAATTATTATTTAAATTTTACAACCATCAATCCAATCACATGATGGTTTAAATCTAAAAAACCAAATGAGTCACACGGTCGCCCACGCACATCCTTTAGTCACAAGTACGCATCCGTTAAAATTCTTGCTTAATACTGTGCTCAAATTTAAGAAAATCCCAATCTAATTGCATGTACATAAATAATAACCGGAGAACGTGAAGCTGAATAAATAAATGTTTTAGTCATCAATAATTAATTTTGCGGATGATTGACGAAATACACGAATAGAATAGAAATCACCTCAACTTCTCATTCATTTATTTATTCATGCCGTGCGCTGAAGTACACATGATCAGTTAAAATGAAATAAGAAGCCACGTGACGAATAAAAGGTGTGTTTCACGCAATTTGAATGATACATAAAGATCATGTGTGATTCATTAATCAAAAACTGCTCTTGTCATTTTAATGTATGTGTGTATTCCTCACCATTCATTTATGAATCTCCTCTTTATTCTGTAAACAATGATACTATAATACTACACATCAACTTATGCGAACATACATGCACAAAAATGAACCGAACAATCTGTTTTCTGTTAGAAATACATATCTAGAAACCCTCCGTATAAAAATACGATGGGACATAAGCAAAAATCTTACAGATATTTTTCGAGTCAGCTAAAAGTTTTACTTATGGTTGTTGTATTGCTGTATCAACCTATTTTTTACGACGGACTTTCCACTTTTCACCCAATAAAACGCTTGAATACAGAAAATTTTTGCTTGATTTCATCCATTTTTTGCAAGATAAAAAAATGCTTCAATCCAAAAAAAAGTTACCAAGACTCCCTCGGAATTTTATTACTCTCTGCCGCACTCACATTCACAACAGGGCAGCGTTGTTGCCTGCGTCGCGTCACAATAATTTCTCCCCTTATTCACTAACTTTATTGCTTTCTTCTCCCACTCAGTTGATCCAGAAACGAAGATCAAATGATTTTTAAAGCTCCAATACAAAAACTATTCGCAATGCGGACTTAAAATACATACACAAATGCATACATGTATTTTTGATGCGGATGCGGATTTTGATGCTGACTGCATAACAAAAGCGGAAAATCATGGAGCAAAAAAGCAAAAAGACTCAGGAAAAGGCTCCACAAATAAAAAAAGAGCCTGTATACATGGTATTTCATATGGCAGGACAAAATGCCTTATAAAAAGTGAAAGTGGTATAACACAGCGGGACGGGACGAAGAAAAGATTATGTCGAGAACAGACGTAGATTTTTTCCTGTATTCTGTTTGGCAGTGGATAGCTGTAGCTACTACTGCACACTACTAACCCATTCTTGTCACATTAGTCACGTTCTTTCACACATGCATAAAAAATATTTATGCTGTATAAGGCGGACCAAAGATAGTTTCTGTAACCGGGAAAGCCTTCTCTACTGGAAGAGTTTTTATGGACATCGTAAGCGAGGGAGAAAAGAGGAAGCGGCATATGAAGAACAAGAAAGCAAACTGCATTATGAATGTCAAGTCAAGTCAAAGGGAGAGTAAATTAACCTTTTCTATAATTCATGCACGTTTGTTAGGAAAAACAAGCATAAAACTAGGAAGAAATTCTAGAGTGGAAGTCAGTTCGAAAAAGAAGCAACAAGAACATCAGGCACAACAACATCAAAATAAAAACAATGGTAATGAGCTTGGAAAAATAAAAAGGGAGCGGAAAACAAAGTGGAATATAAAAGGATAGGAGAGCGAAGAGGTGGAAATGCACAAGAATGAGTAGAGCTAGAAGTAGCTGTATAGCTGCATGGGTGAAAGCAAAGAAATTAGTTTTTGCACCGTTAAAATTAATGAGCTGACAGTGATAAAAGAGTACTTTGGCAGAAAGGAAGGAAGACGACAGTATAAAAGCTAATAGCTGTATATACTCCTTAAAATTTATTACTACTTGTTTGATCCCACTTCAAAAGCACTTGCGTCTTTCGCGTATTCTGCTTTCTACAGCGCAATGTAAATAAATAAAGTCCTATTAAGGGCCCCACTATAAAATGACCACTTAAGTTACTTTAACACAAATCCACTCAACTTTGCTGGTGTCCGGTCAGCAAAAGGCAAAACCTATGCTTTTCTAGTTACTTTGCTTTTTACTAGCTTTCTAGCGTTTCATTTGAAAGAATAACATACAAATGAATACTATAATATAATGGTTTGTTACATTCTTGAGTTAACAATCCAAAAATGGCAGTAGCATACTACTAGTGTAAAGATATTGCAAGAAAAATATAATGCGCCTATATCTAATCAACATAAAAATTTCTCCAAGTCCAAATGAAACAAACGCTTTTGTTTTCCATGTCTAATCATCGAATCAAATGATCTTTCGGTTACTGTCTCCATTGTTTAAAAGGAGGTTTATTGCTGATGATTTGGTTGGACCTTTCAAAATCTTAGTAGCTATAACTTTCTTTTCATCCACCTGATTCTGATTCTGCGCAATAAGTTACATACCTATTTCTTCTCATATTCATTAGTACATACAACGGTAGCTTCTTGTGATGTCTTTAAAACTTTGCTGTTTGCTACATACCTTACATAGTTAGAACTTCCTATGCAAAACTTTTGTTCGCCTTGCTTTCTTTTCTTATTTTACAACCCAGAATGACGGACAAGCAGGCAAAATTGTAAAGAGAAAAGTAATTAAATTGGCACAGCAAAAGTAATAAATTTCCTTAGTTCCTCTTTCGTTCCATTGATTTTTCTTCACGTTTCTACCCTACCGTTCATTCAGCAGAACCGGCACTACGGATAACAAACTCTAGTTTATTGTTGCTTTTGTTCTGATTTAAATTTGAAACGAATCACGTAATCTTTCTCCTATAGCTGCTTTTGATGTAATAACGCTTCTGCCACTGCTTCAAACGGAATCAGAAGGGTACAAAAAGTAAGGCAGGCGTAATAAAGAATGAAAAAGTCGTTTGTCTAACCCCGACAATAAAACGGCTTAAGAAAAAGATAAAAAAGCAAACAGGAAATTTATTGGCTGGAATGGCAAACACAAACGCAATCTACCTAAACTCAGCGAAAGCCTTTTGGGGCTCTGTTTTTACTACAAAATCACTGATATAACAGTGAAAGTTGAAAATTTTTCTCGTCGGTTTTTTCTTCCTTGGCTGCTTTTGCATGTTTAGTTTCGTGGTTTTCACTCAAGCAATTATTACTCCAACATTTATACTCTGCTTAGACACAATGCATTCATGTAATGAATACCTACACATAGTATATATGCACTCTCCATAAATATTTTATTTTGCCTTCGCCTTTGCGTTATAACTTTTGCTTTTGCGAAAAACTCCTCAGGCTATACATCCTTTATGCATATACTGTAATAACGGTAGAAGTCAAGACAGAAATAGGTGTCTGGAGAGAGATTAATGTATAGTTTTCATCGCTGTTCTCTCAATAGCCATTTTTAGCCGTATAGTGGTGTAACGTATACTCAAGGTGGTAGCAGCAGCAGTTGGATCGTTAATCATCTTCTCTCCAAATTTAAGACAATACAATTTCTCTCTTCTGTTCGTTTACCTCCGTAAGCCAAGCAAAACCACTATCTCAACTTTTCCATTTTCATGAACAGGATGAATGATGCTTGGCCCAACTACGTAATGCATCGCTTTTTTCATACCTATCTGTTAGAAAACCAAGTAAAGCATACTACGGCTGGTGGTTTGGTGTTCCAAAGATGTTGATTCTAATTCCGTTACTGTTTATGTGGTGCGCCATGGCGTAGTGGTAACCAAAAACCAATATGATCTTCTTGTATTCGTGTACATCACAGAAAACAACAATATTGCACACATTAGCTCTGTCCATACATTTAGCGCGATCATCAGTCTTTATCATTTCTCGCCCTATCAAGTGTTCCGATCCAACCGCAAGCCACCAAAATATATTGTTGCTGTTCTTATTGTTTCTATTACACACCAAGCCAACCCACGAACCACTATTCTTATTTTCTCCTTTTCGGCTTTCTCCAACGAACATTAAAACATTCTAAGAGCTTGTGCGATTGTTATTCTGCCTTTGTTCAATTTATATATATCTTCTCCGCTTGTTTTCCCTTTGTAATTCCAATTATTTACACATTGCCCTACTAAGGACCATATTTTTGCCCCTAGTTTTGGTTTTTTCATCAACGCATACCAGAACCATAAATCTCTGCTAACTTGAAACTTGAATTTACAAGGTGAGTATCAATTCTGCACGTGTTCCTACCAGAATACTTGAACAATATGACCATCTAACCATGCTACAATTTGGTTTGGTTTGGCATGGTTTTCACCTATTTCTTCCGTTCTTTTTTTGGGAAAATGACCACTATAATGAACTGCCATATTTTTTAACCTTTTTTCAATAACATTTACCACCAGTCGTTAACCTTTCTACTTGAATTTGCTCTTTTGAACTTTCAAAAAAAGCATAGAAAGTGCTTTTCGCTGTAATAATGTAACACTAGTAATAATAATACCAGACACGTGTGTTATCTCAAAGTCACGTCGTATGCCTAGCTAAATGCGTATGCGTTCATTAACTTTTACAGAATAGCTAGAGTTTGTGTGTGTTTTTTGCATAATGCCTGGAGAAAGTGAACCCCAAGGAACAAACGTATATAATTTATGTAGATTGGTTTCACTAATGCTACACTCGTTTCCATTTCCATCCATCCATCTACAATCCGAGCAAACGTCTGTCCTTTTTAGTCCATGTTTTATTTCTAGCTTTTCCCAGTACCACAGGTTTCTACATAGATTTTATCAATTCACATGTAAATCTTGGGTCCTAACTAAAGTAGAGGGAAATGGATTCTATGTCCTTTTCATTTTAAAGTCATATGCTTGAAATCATGCTTAAACATAAACTATGAACTATTCTGCAAACAGTAGCACAGTGAAATAAACTCTCTCTCTCCCTCTTTCTCGTTTTCTCACTTCCGTCTAGCCAAATTTCATCTCGCCCTTTCCACTTTTCCCAGATGCTCTTATTATATACATTAGTACATATCACGAAATTCCACTGTGAAGTATTAGTGCTCTGCTACAAACTAAAATACAAATCCAACCAAACAACTACGTGTTTTATTATTGAGCTTTCTCTAATGCCACTGGACTTTGGGCAGCAAACAAAGCACATGCATTATCCATCACAGCCAAAAAGTAAATCTGCCCTGACTCAAGCACTTTCTCCCATTTGCGAGACTATACACCTGACGCTTTTTGCCACAAAAACATCAAACAGTCTCTGTACATAGTGTCGTTGTGTGTTAGGCTTCTCATTTCCTCTCACTGTTGACCCTTTTCAAAGCAAACACTTATGATTACTACATATATTATATATATAATCCTTCGGCTGTATAGGGCGGCAGTAGATCAAAATTTTACCTACTTCAACCTCCCTTACAATTTTTCAACCAGGACGTTTGCGGTGGGCTGTGTCGTCATATTATTCAAAGACTTAAAAACACGTGAAATAGACGCCACATGGGCATATGAACATTGCATGTTCGTTTTTGTTCCCCTGCTGCTCCTGCTTTCTCTCCTCTTTGTTCAAATTCAGCAGCAGTATAAAAGCCGTCATGCTTTTTTCCATTCCGTTTGCAAAATTTATGCCTCTCGAAAATGCTTCCCGAAAGAAGCAGACTTTTAGTTTCTACTACCACCATACACCATAATGAATGTGTCTGGATTCCTACTAACATGTAAGTTAATATGTTTCTACATGCTTTTCTGGAGTGGACTTGGAAAGGTGAAGTGAGCACTGCAGCAGCACAAATAATTTCCATTTGGCCATTCTACTGACATGGCCAACCATAATAAAAACGCACATGGGCTTTTATAAGCCATGTTAAGCCCTTCAAAGCTGACTTTTACCTTTTCTCTTTCTCCTCCTCTTTATTTCTTTTTGACTTTCGTTTTTTATCGAAACACGGGCAGCATAAAAAATATTACATGACATGTAAAATGTTGTATGCTGCATACTATTTAAAGTACATGATACGTAATGCCCAATATATACTACTACTAAACTGGTATGTCAAATGCAGTTCTATTAGTACTACAATTCAGCAAAGTCAAACATTGTGTACGGTCTAGACTCAACTTTTTCTACGGAGAAAGTTATAATTTACTATTTTTCCATCCTACAAAAATAATACCACACCGTCTACTTTAGTAATATTATTCGGCGAAGACAGACTAAAAAGCCTCCCACTCTTTCCTCTGTAGAATGTCCTTCCGCCTTAGAATTTTTACGACCCTCTTCCATTTCCATACACCGTCATCATAATAATAACAGTATGTAGTCACCGAATAATAATAGTAACAAGGTGGTTCTCTCTCCTTCCATAAAAATATACGGTGTGTATTTCCCGGTACAGGTAGTACTTCTTAAATAAAATTATAGTTCTAGAGCTTTGCCTGGACAAAAACCACGATTTTTGCAAGTTACAACAATATCAACATACTTCGCTTTCAACATTACAGTTTTTATGATGGGCTGATACACAAAAATATTACATGATGTGATATTGTGTACACACTTCAGGAAGGTTGCTAGTCGTTGTAAAGAGAAACGATAATGGCATCGTCATCGACTTGATCATCATCATCGTCTCAGGAGTATGAGCAATGCGGTGGTATTATGCTCATAAAAGCGGGGATTATTATGTAAAATATTCAAAAACGAGCCATTTTCCGTTTTACTGCTGCCGTGCTACTTTCTTGTGAAAAACATGTTAGGAGGGCTCTCTGACCGCCTATTTGTGTATGCATGTTGATCCACCCGTTTTTACCGGTCGATGTGCAAGCTATAATACTTTTGCCGTTTTAACCTGTACTCACGTGTGTTATATGCATGAGATGAAATAAAAATGAGGAGAATCATTTCAATTTTTCAACTAGGAAGTCTGTGGAAAAAAATGTAAATTTGTGGTGATACAATGGAAAAGTACATATATGCAAAAAATGTATATTATTAGGGAAAGGTTTGAGGATCAGACTCGGTTTTATTTTATCTTTGTTGCCTGTTTGTGATTTATATTTGAGGAGGTACAACGCAGATTTACCATACCATTGTGAATAAAACAGCTTGCCTAATTCTAGGGTTAAAAAGAGAGAGATTTTGTGCTCATGCACTTGACTATTGTAGCAATACATTATTGCGTCATTTGACGGATTATTGCACCTACCAAAACTGTTATGAAACTGAATTAGTAAAATACAATTCAACTTTTGTTTTTATTACCGGATCAATACCAGAATCCATTATACGGAGCCCCGTGTATAATTTGACAGGCTTCACAGAATTCCTGAATGTAAACTGAACAAGTGCCAGGACATTGCGAGCAACCGGAAAAGAACCGCACAAAATAAATTGTATTGTGCTCTAGGCGACCATCAAACAGTTAACGAAAGGTTAGGCCTAGCTGAAACCTACCACATATTAATCTATTAATTAATGCATATTTATGCTTGTCGTAAGTTGCAATCTTAATCATATTAATTGAGAGGTCAGAGAACCTTCTAAATCATTTTAAATCCTGTATGACTCAAAAAATACAAAAGTAAATAGTTACATAAATATAAAGCACATTACACTAAGTCTATAATATAAAGCATTGCAGCACATCCTATTATAAGAAGACATTTTGACATTGTGCTCTAGATGATATGGCAAACCAAAAGCTGCCAGTTTCATTTTATTTGGTAACATTATATAATAAATTCTAAAGTCGCAGGTGTAGTAAATGACAAAACAAGATATTATGCAAACAGGAAAGCAGAAATAAGCGCTTTTTTTTCAAGAAATAGCTAGTATGTCAAAAGCATAACATTTATTTTTTTATTCGCAACCTCTGATTTCCATGTAGTTCCCATTCAAAGAAAGATGATATATGATCCCATCATCATTAGAATGCAATTTACTTTCCCTTGAATGTTTCAATTTAAATGTAGCATTTCAGAAAAATAAAACAAGTAACCAGCAAACTCACTATGTATACATTTTGTTTCTGAAGACTAATTAGAAACAAAAGTCATACACACAGAATCATTGTGAACAATATATTTGCAAATATTTGCATTGCATGCACGCGTCTTATGACTTATGAAGTTCAATAATTCAGGCTGTATTAATGATCCCAAACAGTTTTTTTCCTTCCAAGACACATATGACTCATATGACGCATAACATACAGTTTGGTATTAACATGACAAAAGCGGGCTGTCAAAAAGAGCCTCTTTGTATTGCCCCAGAATATGATACTACTGTTATGATGACCGAAAAAGGTTCATTTACGTAGCTGTTTAAAAAATAAGCGTCATACAAAATATAGCCGACATTGCTAAAACAACGCGATGTTGGTGGTGATGATGCATAAACAATGCTCATGCACAACGCAACGCAAGTACGTAGATTTTGCAACCATTGCAGAAAGGGGATTTATAGGCAATGAATATTTTATTACCCCTTTCCTTATATTCGCTGCTGTGCCGTTGATTGACAGCCTTCTCTGTACATACGTCTGCTCAAATCTGCGTAATTAGTAATTACTTGTCTAAAATTAAACATGAATCATTTATTACCCAAACTTTCCAATCAAAGCAACTTTGTTATGTACTTACTACCGTGAATACTAAAATTGCCTTTTATGAGATATGAAATCAGCGTGCTCTTTTTGTGACTTATTTTGCTGCTAGAGAAAATTCGAACGTATTTATTGAAGATGCAATTTGTCTACACTGTTGATTGCACGTATATAATGTTGGTATAATTGGTAATGATGGTGATTATAATGAGACATAAAATATAAAAGGTATTCTGACAATGCTTACCTTGAACCCCTTGTACCACTCTTTGATTGTCGCTTCGTCGTATCTGGTATGAGATTTTAAAAAGTCCAAATCCTCCTTCGCCAACTTGTCCTTACTTGTGAAGCACCCCATTTTTAACAGTTAACAGAAGACTGCTGCGTTTATGTAATATAACTAACTTAACCTTTTCCAACTAACTGCTAATTATAATATTGATTTTGAACCAATATGGAGCATAGGCTGATGAAAACTTTTACAAGAAGACAATGTTGACTATGTATGGGTCGTAGGAAATTTTGCTTTCCGCTTAGTTTGCACGAAAAAATAAACTTTTTTACTTTCTTTTTATTTTCGCTGTTACACAGTCAGTGGAGTGGATGGTGAGGAGAGAAGAAAGTTGTTTGTTTTTCGCAAGGACAACTTGGTTAATTGATGATGCCTTTCTTTCGTCGCAGTAGTAGGTCCCTGTACGACGTTTCAGGAGGTCGATAATGATAGAGATGAAATATGGAAGGAATGACTGGGTATATCAAGCACACGTACACACACACCAGACACCGACCAAGTCAATTCTTTGTTTACCTTTACCTCTCCTTCTTGCTATCTTTGACTTTGACTTGTTTGGAAGGTAGGCGTATCTCCAGTATATGCTGCAGGCTTTTTCTCGTTTTCCAGTTTTCTAAATTTATCTGACGTACATGGCAGTTTGGCTGTAGTACCAGCAATTTTTTTTCCAGTAGACTAAAAACTCTTGATGATCACAGTTGACAAAATTTTCTTTACTTTTCTTGGAATGCTGCTGTAGAAATCATCCGGGGAATGCTGATAGATGGTTGTTGATGTACATTTATTTTATTCCTCACTAAAGAGCTCTCCCATCCAATCATCAGTTTTCCTCGTCACTGAGTCAAATATTAGGGAGGTAGTATAGTGAACACATAACAAAACGCTCTCATCCACACAGACAGAGAGCTACCACCAAGAATACAACACTACAAAGCTCCAGTTTGTAGTTTCCTGTTTAATTACTGATTGTTTGATCAGCGTCGCGAGCTGTGTAAGCTACGAGGAAACTTGAAAGATTAATGTAATGGAATGTCTGGAGAGGTGCTCCAATCAAGTTGTGCTCACTAGGCTGGATCCCTGAAAAAATTAAATGAACCAAACCTTAAGTCAGTCATCAGCATCAAGCCTTATGGTTTGTCAGCCTGCTTTGATTTACCAATACCCAACAACACAAGCAGATCAGTAATACAACATACTAACGTATAAAACAGTTTAGGTACTCATGAAAGCAAAGAACAAAGACATTTTTCATGCACAAATATGTTTTTCAGGTTTCTTGGAAGATTATCTAAGTACAATCGCTTGTGTAAGTGACATAATACACCTTAGTCATGTGGAAAAAGCATGAAAGTGGTTGTCAAATGTGAAGTCAATGACAAAACACATAAATGATCGAGGCATATTAAGTAGAAACACAAAGCAGAGGTCGTAGTACATTTTATTCATTCATAATGCAAAATGCTCTCTTCGTGCAATATGAATATTTTAAGAGGTGAGGTGAGCAGAGCAAGACACAAAAAGCCTTTGTGAAAAATTGACAGTTTTGCGAATAACTTTTTATTTCTGTGGTGGTGCTTATGCCTGTTTCAGCCATTGACTTGACTTGACTTTTGTCATTTGTATTTGTCAAAGGAGTTGTGTGCTTGTTGTGTATATTGTTTCTGTCCTGTCGTTTGAAAACGACAAAGTGCCTAACCTTATGTTTGAGTATTTTATAACAAACTTATTCAGACACATTTTTACAACGGAGGGTTTTCTTTGGAAAATAAACTAAAATTTTTATACACGAAAGTGTATAAAGGGTATATGAAACCCGCGGCATGCATGCACAAAGCAACAACACCATTGCACTGTATAAACTGCAGAGGTTTCTTCTTGGAATTTTTAAGGAGCTGAAAAATAGGCATATGTACGTGTTTTTACCAAAAAGGAGAATTTATGCTTTTGGTTCGGTTCGTTTCACAAGACCATTTTACCATCTAGTTATTTGCTGATTATTAGAAAATCTATTATGGCAAAACTGAAAGAATCACGTTCTATAAATTAATCAGCAAAGTTGCAGGCTAAAAATACAAGAGAATATATACAACTTCATAGTCTGACTCTGACTCTTCTTGGTATCGTCACACTTTGTCGCTCACCCAACAAACTTGAACTGGAACGACAAAAAAATTGGAGAGCTTTACGAAGCAACCTTCTATTATATTCGAATCGAAAATCCTAAATGTCTGGCGTGTACCAAATGTGTACAAAATAAAATAAAAAATGGATAAAGCGGCTGTGTATAGCTTTCTGACCCGACCACTTGTGGTGAAAATTGCAGACTTGTTTTGTTATTTATTGTTGATGTGTTTTTGCCACAATATACCATACTATCCACGATATTCTATGCAAGCAAATGAGTATAGGTAGTTCATACCTTGTTTAAAATTATGAAACAGAAAACTGGAACAACTTGTTCTTCATTTAGTCTATGGAAATGATAATGACGTGAGCAATAAGACGCTAGTTTAGGGGATACAATGAAAACAACAAGCCTGCCGGAGATACGATTTTCAGATTTCACTGCGAAAAGCAAAGATTTGTGTGGGTATAGCTAATGCTTCCACATTATACGGATGCTTGATTCTTTTACTACAACTGAGCACACAAAAACTTCACTATATTGCAGCTGCCTACTTGGCTTCTTAACGCTTTCTTTCCTCCCTCCTTGTTGTACTAGCACTGAATATTTTTTGCATGAATGATTCCCATTAGAGAAGCAAAAGGAGTCTGACTGGAAATTATGCTGGAGCACATTGCAAAAATACACAAACCATACAACTTTTTTACTCGAGTTCTGGTACGAGTGTGCACCTCTCAAGCCTGTCACTCTGACTGCTGGGTGCTGTTTGCTGTTGCGGCAACTGCTAGAAATACGAGCACGAATTTTGCTTATAAGCAAAATAAAATGCACTTACGTGGTACCCGGTTGGAACCAACAAAAAGAAGAAAGCGAAACACAGCAAGAAAATAAACTGCTGAGTGGGAGCACGCGTTGAAGGGTAGGAAAGCAGTCTTTTGTTTAAAGGCTAAAGGATATAATCACAACAAAAATGAGAAACAAAAAATGTCTCTAATGCTCATAAAGCTGTATGAAAAACACATTCATTTCAATAGCTTCAGCACTCATTTCGGTGGTCTGATTTTGTAGTGAAGCTTGTTATATTTTAAAAAGCGTTGATGTGACTGTGAGCAATCCTTATGACTGTGTACACAGTTGTTAAAATGAATTTCCTTTGCTTGTCAGATTCACATCCCAAAAAGTAAATAAGATGCTACACTATACCTGCAATTCTTTTTTGGTTTACGAAAAGGCTTGTGTTTAAGTAGTGCAGAAATACTAGATGTTCTAATAAAAGATAACTGAATTTGAGCCCTTATTTTTATTTAAAAAATTCAAAATCCATAAAAGTTTACTTTTTCCAGCAACAGTTACAAGTTGGTTCTGTGACGATCCGCTATGTGCGTGTTCAGAGTTATGAGTAAACCTGTCTGTCTGAATATTCCGCGCATGATCTTTCAAGTTGAAACAACAAACAAAGTTGGTACGACGAATTAATTGAAAATTAAGCCTTTGTGTTGTGCGATAGAACCTTATTTTGTAATTTGAATACATAAGAATTATAGTCCAAATGTAGAAAAAAGAGTATGCAGAGTAAAATGTGTACGCTGCTCGTCCTATAAATATGCATAGCATAAGGAATGACATAAAACTGTCAATTACTCGGAGTAATTTTAGCCCTTGAGCGCATCATCCAAAAATTCAAAACTTAAATATGTATCTATATGGATGGATCGCTATTGTATAATGTTGAAATTTGGTATGTCTCACAACAGAAGTAACCAAAGTTCCTTACAAATCCAGCAGTTGAAACATTTATGATCAAGCAAGACCAAGTCAATGTCATTTGCTACATACTTGTTATCTCTTGGTTACGTAATAAATTACTAACCATACGTTTTTTAAAAGATGAAGCATTTCCCTTTAGAAATGCGGCAAGTTCTTGCCTACTTTTGCCAACTTGCAATTCAGTTGCTGGAAGGAGCAATAAATATTGCCACTACAAGTCCCAAAGGCGCAGGTTTTATATCGCATCTATCTGTTAAGTCGAGTAAATCTACTTTTTCCCATCAATGCATAATTCTAAAGAGGAGCAACGACATACCGCTCGTTTGCGGTTTTCATCAGCCCACTCACAATCGCAACTACTGATACAACAATAAAAACAACAGGAGAAGCTACAGATATTTTTACACTGACCCAATTCAATGTCTCTGCGTCTACTCCAAACTGCTGTTGTAGTATGTCTGTGTGTGGTGTTTTAATCCAGAGAGAATCCAGAGAAACTCTTCAATTTTCTAGTGTATATATACTATATCACAGAAGAAACTAACGTCAAACAAAGAGATTGGAATAAATTTTATCAAATTGAATCACTGGAAATAACAACACACTTGCTATGCATACTCAGCGTCCCATTAATAACAACGACAGAAAACATCACGTCGATGATGATGAAGAGCCCAGCAAAACCTAATTACATTGTTCCTACTTTGTACGTATGCGTTCTATACTCTAGTTTAAAAAGGGTACTTCAAAAATGAGAAGTTTACACTGTGTGTGGCTGTATATATTGTTTGTATCACTCTATGATTTTTTCTGTGTTTCCAGCACGAGTATTAACTAGAAGCACCATTTCCCATTTTATAATACGTCACTACTCACCACTACAATTCGTATTTCCTTGTGTGTTGACGTACATGCATGTCGTGTGGCCGTGGTCACTGCAAAACACTCGGCTGGACCACTCACTGCTGCTCAAATCAAAAACCACAAAGCACAAAATGACGAAATGTTATAAAACAGAACAGATCAGTAACCTATAACGGCAAAAATTGATGTGCTGCTAGTTCACATTCTCTCTCGTTCGAATAGATATGCATTCCTACCATTTCACCACAATTTTATTATTTTCGCTGTAGCTCCCTGAAAAAGGCATAATATTATGCTTGTTCACCATTTGCTTATGCTTTACAAACAACCGTTCATTTTTAGTGGTAGACTAGTCCCAACTATAAGCCATATTACACTTGCTGCAGCGTTAAAGTCGATTGGATTACTAACTAGTGGAAGACGATGAACGAGTGGACTAGTACCCACAAAATGCAGTGCATTCACTGGAAAGCATATTCTCACACTCATCAGCCAGCGTTGTTCTTCTAGCAGCAGTAGTGTATGCATATAATATGTACATTTTTTCCTGCAATTTGCACTTGAAAGAATATTATATCACCGCAAAGATATGAGCGCAAACTAATATTAATGCTTGTTTTTTAACATTATACGCGTATTGTAGTTTGCGATAGCTCTTACAGGGAAGAGTTGGGTTGTATGTCGGTGTCGACGTCAGCAGTCAGCGCTAGATAACTAACTAGTAGTCAGTCAGTCACTCATTCACTATCACTGCACTGCTGCCTTTTACATTACATGCTTCATACATTTAACATTTGTGCAGGGCAGACTGGTCCAAAACATATATTCTGCCTGAGAGCCAGTATCTGAGAGTGTTACGCAATACTGATCTTCTTGTTGTTTCATACACAAGGCACTTTTATCTTTCTATGTGCTTATATTGTTATGATGATGTTACTTCCTAAAAATGTTCCTCGTGTGTGCACGTAATCCACATTAGACTTTTATGTAGGCACATGTACATAAAGTTCATACACCAAAAGCACACTGATTTTCTATAAGAAAAAGCGTCAGCGTCATCATGATCATCATCAACATATGCAATAATAATATTTGTATGGTCTCAATGTTTCTTGCTCAATGCTACATCTCTTTTAAATAATGTTTTACCTTTTCAAAATGTTCATAGACACTACTCGGTAGCTGTTAGAGGTACAGGATAACGATAAACATTTTAGTTAAAACAGTCAAAACAGCCAGCTTTTGCTGCTTGAATGAAATGACGAGGATATCATTGGTAAACTTAACTGGACTATGACGATAAACTTATAATATAGTAGTCAGTAGTAGTGTGGTGATAGCATTGTGGTTTTTGCTTGGTGTCGACAACTTCGCTTTTTGTCTTCACAAGGCTATGTTGTATTTTTGTATTTCTAAACAAATGCATCCACCTTCTACTCTAGGTAAATGTAATAACATTGTTTACTACACTTAACACGCCTTTGGCCATTGTATCACGCTTTGGTCGTGTTCCATCATTATTATCTAGCAAGCCAATATGCCAGTTTGCTAACCTTGACTGGTGTTTGTTGTTGTTACACTGTTGTACAATGTGCTTAATAAATTTTAGGCTAGATAGGTAATAATTATAGCATTATGAAACTATACAGCTTCACACCTTAAATGTTCCAAACAAAATGTGGACTTGGACAGTGAATGCCAATGTATTTTTCATGCAGAATTCATGGAGTGGACTACGTATATTAATTTATTCAAACATCCACAGACCGGCCTTCATTCATTCTCTATTTTTTCCCCCTTTCTTGCTTCGTATAGTTTTTTTATTTAGTTAAAAGGACACAATGATGCAATAACCATTTTATAAGATTAAACTACACTATAAACTGCCTATTTTTATTTTATAATATATCGCCGACGGCTCTGTTACACTTTAATATAAAATACTTAATAATGTTGACTTTGACGTTGAACTAAAAAACGAATAAATGCATGAATCCTCAGAAGAACTTGAATTTAGAATTAAATACTTTTTTGATCGTTTCGTTTTATAGCTCTCTGATTTGTAATCTGGACTATTCTAGCAAGGACAATAAATTGTTTGTGTAATTGAATGGACATACCTATATTCAATGGACTTCATCTGCAAATGATATAGTGGCAGTCTTACAAATAACTTTATACTCTGATCATTGATGTTCTTGCTTTGTTTAAACATGATGTTTTTATCATGATATGAATTAGAAGAGGAACATACCTTCAGCGTGAGTACTATAATGTTTTACCATAAAACAAGTTTGCATTGTTCAGTCAGGGCTAGGACCAACATTAATTTTTCAAAAATCTAATAATCCTCCATAGTGGCAGGCAGATACTCATTCTCCTTCTTAAAGTTTTATGCTAAATATTTATTGTATATTTTATCTTCTTAACTGATCTACACTGTTCAAATTTCGTTTATCTGTTTTTTATTGATGCCAACTAGCAACATAGGAACACACCCCCACTACCACTTTGAATTGACTCTCTGTTGAAATGCAATCGTAGTAGCAAGTGGTTGTTCATCTCCATAAATTATTGCAATTACAACTTGATGATATCAGCATAGGTTATTAAGAATATAAAGCATGAAGCGTTTAAGCTTTAGTTCTTTTGCTTCGTGCATAGACAAAAGTTGTTCCTTGGTTGGCTTTGGCTGTTGCTTACGTCTAACTTTACCTTGTCATTCTTGACATTGCATTGATTTGCTACTTGCCACCACAAATGTAAAACGTATTACGAGCACATATATGCATTAGTATACGTGAAAAAGTAATTTCCTTTTGTATCTGTCATCCAACAAAGAATCCTCAAAGTTTATTAAAACCAAAAAGTGTTGTATTTTTTATAAGAAAATAGCATCCAACAAAACTGGAATGCATTACTATTAAAAAAGGGGAACGATATAGTGCGAAACATATTTGGATACCGTCACCACTAACACTACCACAAATATTCAGTTTCAGACAACGTAAAGCGTAAAGCAATGTTTCCAAATGATAATATGCCTTCATAACTATGTTAGCTGACCATGATTATTATCACATTGATGAGTTGTGCTGCGTACATGACGATACATTCCTTTTGTTTCACCCTTTGTTCATTGAAACATAAAAAACAAATGAACATTTTCTCAGTTGCTAGTAAAAATATAAACATGCCATTGATCACGACTACGATCAGACACAAGTCTTTCCCACGACTTGGAAAAAGAATCATCAGCAGACATACCTATTCGTAGGATCGTATCGATCGGCCTTGCAAAATTACTCACCCTGTAACCTAAAGTTGTATACTTGGTACAGCCAAACCAGCATTTAACATATGTGCAAAATGGCCAGCAACACAATCTCATCATGAACTTGACATAAAGGACTTGAGAACGACTCTTCTGGTCTGAAGGAATGATGAGCTTGAATTTTGTTGTTGATGATGATGTTGGAAGGAGAGAGAAAAAATGTGTATAGTTTCTCATAAAAAATCTCCCAACTCCATTCCAGAAGAGTTGGTAGACTTTAGAGGGAGAATATACCAGTCACGAATGACGTAAATACTCGAGTGAGCCAGTGAGAGAGAGGGTAGAAGAAGAACTCGTTGATATTATTTGCATAATAATAATTTGAGAATTTATGTACATACAATATACATTCATTCGTACTTATATTCCAGTTGTATTAAGCCCAATTTTGATATTCATCCAGAAAACTTTTTCGACTAACTTCTCTTCTGTTAGTCATCATTATCATTATCATTACTACAATCCACTGGATTGAATCCAGAAAGAGATGACGATCATCATCAGGCTGTGAGTTCTATCATAATCACAACTTTAGTTCCATCATAAACTTTTGGGATAGAGACCCAAGACCATAATATAGATGACGAGGAGGACGACAACGACGATGACGATCTGGCTTGTCTTATCAACTGACATGTTCATGTCAATTGATATACTCATATTATAATTAATTTTTATCCACAGATAGATAGCAACCAAAATGTTGCTGTCCACAAAAGTTTATGAAATATGCTTCGTATTCGTATAACATTGAGCTACGTATCCTAAGATAATTATAACCAAAGTTGATGTACTGCAGTGCACCACACAAGGTCATTATATATTCCAATCGAACATAAACTACCGCTTTCAGTGATAAGATGATGACGTAGAAGCATCAATCAAATAAAAGTGTTCGTTCGTGTAAAATTGATAAATAATAAGGATTTCTGTAATTCGCTTTTTTAATTGATGTAACCTTTTTGTTGTAAAACATGCTGCTTTATTGCTAAACATTTTGCCTCTGTGTTTTGCCTAGAGTGATAACGGGCTATTTTAGGATGTAAATATAATAAAAAATATAGGAAATGAATGTAAAAGTGCAAATGGATTGATAATGAAAGCAACCCACACTTTTCTGTCACAGGAACCCTGTGTGCACATATGAGACAAAATAATCAGCTTTCAACTTTAGCTCATAACGTTTTCGGAACAGTTCGTTTATTGATCACCGTTCTAAATTTTCTGCTAACATTCAGGTCGTATACTTAAGCAATTCATTCCCAGTTTTTTTTAAAAGCCAGCTAATCTGTTTTGGCAAATCACATGCCGTATCATGTGCTAGGTTCGGTTCTCAAAAAAGTAAATTACTCATAGTGTTAGAATGTGTACGTGCTGGGTTAAATACATAGCTTGATGACGCTAGTAGTGGTGATGTGAATGATATGTAGCTATGATTACATCTCTTGTTACAGTCGGAGTGACGCCTAAATATTATGTACTTCATAAAACGACTTGTTAACTTTGTCACTAGAAGGGGAGTGAACACCTAGTCCAAATCTCATGGGTACAACCTAGTGGCGTACTAAAATACATATCAGTAACTCAGTAATGAACAAACCAATCATAAATGTAGAAACTTTTGTTTGCACACTTTGTTTTGGCGACGATCATCATGACATGAAGATCATGAACAAGTTTCTTAGTCAAATCTGGGGATATGCTTATTAGTACGTTTTCAAGCATTGAAGAAATAATAGGTTCACTCGAGAGTATTTACGATAAAGTGTACGATAGGTAATAATGGGGTCTTAAGAAGACACGCCAGCCAGGTCAGGACATATTAGTGAATGACGTAAGGTCGTTTGCAGATTGTCTTCTTATCTTTTTTACTTATTTTATTTTAGTACTTGTGTGTTAATGCCTTTTATGACTGTGGGTTATTTTCCAAAAGAGAGACTTGTTTACTTATATAAATGAGAATGCCGAGGGGTAGTTGTTGTCGTCGTGTGACAGAATTAATTTTGCTTAAATGTAGTCTTGCGTACGACTCAGTTCCCCACCCATAAATAAAGTTTGCTAATTTGATGTTGTGACGAAATATACAAATTTAGGATGCGCTTGTGATACCAGTAAAAGCATAATTCCGTTTGGTTCTTGTTTGCATCAGACAATGACAATGAAATTGCCAGGTAGCACCAAGTAACGTACATATTCATAATAATGTAATATAATAATATTATTCGGTTCATGCGAGTTTGTAGCTTTTCCTTAGACTGCACAATTCAAATGGATTTGCGTACTTCACAATTCTTAAGTGTTCAAGTAAATTTACTTTCATTTATGTGAATTGCTATTTAGTACAGTTATATAGATACTACCATTGCAACTTTGGGAACCACACAATAGTCCCATTTTGTCTCAAGTAGCTTTCTTTTCGAAAAAATGTTTGTTCTTTACCATCACATCATGTTCTCACGCACAAGCTAAGTTATTAAGTAAAATAAGTCTGTTACTTCCCATCGTCATAGTTTATTCCAGGGTATGAGAGGGTTCCATTCTGCACCATACGCTATTATCATAATATCCAAAAATGTCTTTTGTAACTTTCTTTTCTGGAAAGTACGCTATTGAATTATTTCACGATTAAAACGGGTTTCTTGTTCTCGTAGGTCTTTCATTGTAGAAGTCAGCAGAAGAATAATATTGCAAAATAGTGCCAATCTTAAGTTTACATATTATGCAGTCCGACCGAAGGCAATTATGTTACCTGCTCAACACAATATTTTCATTTGATTTAAGCGTGTGCATACTGCTTTCACCGTTTCTTTTAAACAAAATTATAACACCTAATAATAAACCTTTCGCAAATGGAGTAGTTACGAATCGAAGAAGGGGGCAAATCCAACTTTAAGGCCATGATTCGAAATTTATCAAACGGACCTGACATTCGTAATCCTGGTTAAAAAGGAACCTTTAATCATTTGTCGCTCAGTATATGTCCCTTAATTTTGCATATTATTTGACATTGAAGGACCTAATTAAATTAGGCTAATTTCAGGGCCTTAGTTTCCGAATTTTATCAAACGGACTGCGGGTGGTAATCCTTGTAAATGGATCTGAAATTATGTGCCACATAATGTAGATTCTATATAAAAAATTGGACCGCTGATGACCTCTGACTCTGACCTTTGGAGTTGGCCTATTGACCTGAAATTTAATTCGGCATGTGTAATGTTGTAATGCATAATGTTCGGCAGGACGGCCGGACTACAAGCTTTTAAGGAACCTTCTATTTAGAATAATACATGCATGAATACAGGCAATCTCCATTAAAGTCACTCAAATCCACACCTTGCCTGTAGCATGAGAAGAAAGCATGTAACTTTTCGATTTTCCCTTAAAACAAACTTTTTTCGTTGCACTCGTTTAGCAACTCCACATTCGTATTATTCTAAGCAATTCGTCACCCTACATGGAAAAGGTGATGGTGTGTTCTCTGAATTCTCACAGGCAATTTATTTTAAACTCTACCATATATTTTATTATTATTACACACGTAATCCTCGGCTGGTGCAAAGAATAATGTAAAATACTGTCACTACCTGATAGAACATGAGAGAGCGAACGCCAAACCACAGACCACGTGTACACGCAATAAGGGGTTTAAGCTTTTCATTGTTTTAGCAAGGTGAGATGGCGAGAAGAAAGTACTGGATAAATACAATACATTTTCACTAAAGTTTTTCCCAATGCAAGCAGGCTTAGGTTTCTTTTTTTGTTCAGTCTTTTATGAACCTCTTTTATTTTCATGCGTGATAATAGGATGATGTTTTATGGCCTTTCAATTTCAGTATCGAATTAAACACTTTTACAATTCATTTCATCTTTGTTTTTGAATATAGAGTAAGTCCCTTTGAAGCATTATTGTTGCATTTTATGGAAACCCCATAAAAAGGAGAGAATCTACAAAAAATATTAACATAGAAATAACCAAAAACTTCATGCAATATTTTAATTCGGACGAATAGCATCCGCCCACCACAGACACAGAGCGCTACCACGTCACGTGGCCAACACCCTATATTTTCAACGTAGCATATATCGTTTCTGCGCTGTTTTGCAAACTTACTTTAGCGTCTACCATTAAAATGCCTTTTTTCTGTACGTTAATGAAATGAATGTAACTGTTATTACAAAGAACACAGTTATTACAACTTTCCTCACACACCACACTATTCTTTCCATTATTTTTTTCTGTTTCTTTCTCACGAAAGCTCTAGCTCTGCACTGCTCATATTACATTATTATATTATCCATTG